>JACMZG010001870.1:14334308-14461808 GCA_018340805.1 Microvelia longipes | reverse complement strand
CTGTCTCATAAAAAATTAGCACTTAAAAAATTAACAATGTTCCCAACGAAACAAAAATAAAAATAAAACGACACTAATCCTCGTACAATTAGCACTCAACATTTCGCAACGTCATGTTTGTTGTTTTTACGCTTATTTCCTACCAAAATATTACGTATTACTTCTTCTTATCTTACCATGTTACGTAAATATCAACATAGAATTAAATTCTTTACTTCTTAATAGTTTCTATTGTTATGACTCATTAAAATTTAATAACAAAACAAAAGAACAAATAAATCATTAAATAAAAACATTAATTTTTAAGATTAAAATATTAAATGAATAATGTTTGAGTTATCTACAAGCAAGAGGATGACATGCGCAAAAGAATTTAGTTTAATATATAACTATGTATAAGAGTTACATAAGATATGAAAACATGCAATAATATACACTTCTATAGCCTTGGGCTTAGCATGCTATTAACCTTTAAACTTTTCTTCGTTAATTTCGTAGGAATATAGGAACCGAGTTGTGTTCGCACTAAAATCCTCTATCGAGATTTCACCTGACTGATCCGTTTTAGATATTTTAAGGACCTGATAAGTACTTTGTAATAAATTTATCGTGTGTCAGTTATCATTGCAGCTCCTAGAGTGTATATGATAGACAGGGGTTCTCAAACATGTTGTTTATATGTTAGTATATTTTTGTTATTATGTTATGTGTATTTATTTATATACACATATCTGCACACACACTTATAATATATATATATATATATATATATATATATATATATATATATATATTATATATATATATACATACATTATTACATAATAATTGATTACACTATATAACCTTATTGTGATTTTAATTCCAAATAAATGAAAAGAATTTACCGAGAGAAGTACCCAAAAATATTCCTCTTAAGAAACAAAAAATCCATTTAAACGACCTTACTACTTGTATGCTTGTCATTCATCTTTGTTTATTTTTTTCGTTTTTCAAATGGTTTTTGAATTTTTTTCGCATTTTTCCGCGTACCACCTAAAAACATTTAGCGTACCACCAGCAGGACGCGCACTGCACTTTGAAAACCTCTGTGCTAGAGTGTAAAAATTGAATAAAGAAATTAATCTTGAGGTCTAGTTGATCATTCCGGGAAACAATTTTGTCATTTGACGTCATTAATAATCATTAATGAATCGGCAAATGTTTCAATAAAATAAAGGATTGAATTAAAATTACGGCACGCATATGTCTAAATAAAACAAACAAATGTGCCAAATTTTATTTTTATCTCATTTTTATATCGAATAACATGTTAAAAAAAATTGTTACCAAAACCATCCATTCGACAACAAATTTGACAGAGTGCATTCCTTCGTAAAATAATTTAGTGTGCAACATTTAATTTAAATACGCCTAGTAAATTCACGGAAGTTGGGTATTTATTGTTAAGCCCCCCTCCGAGTGAAGAGAGTTAAAAAATACAGGTACTAAGTACTAAAAGGTACTAATAGGTACCAAGTGGGAACATTTGGTGAGGATGAGCAATATTATGAAAAGTTCTGAGGTACCCAATACCCCATTATTTTACTTTCATTAACTTATTTTATCGTATTTTAATGAATAAAATTTGTTTTGTAGTTTTGATATAGATAATAATAGTTATTTGTGAGATAGTATAGTCCAGATATGATAAAATAAATTAAGCAGGAAACAATTCAATATTTACAAAAAACGCAATAGTAGATATAAGTGTATCAAGGCCAGAGGGTGAAAAAGTTATTGTCACTACGCAATTTAATTTGAGTAAGACCGAATACTCTGTTTTATTGAAGTTACATTTTATACAATTGCGTTTTTAGCTTATAAGCAAACAACGGCTTGGAGTTAAAAAAACTGGAAGTCGTTTTATGCATAAGAGATAGCTTCCCATAGGACAGGCCCGTAACCAGCCAAAACTTAAAGGGTAGGCGGAAGCAATGTCCGAGAGGGAAACGTTTCTAGCACCTTTCAGGAAATTCCGCAACAAAATACTTTCTCAGAAGGGGCGAATTATTCAAACAGAGAGGATACTATCCGCTCTATCCTAACTACGGGCCTGCCATAGAATTGAAAAAGTTAATCCATAGGAAATAGATTTGCTTTAGATCTTATTTCATTTACTTCCTGCGGCAAAAAAATAGCGCAATTTTCAGGGTTTAACACAAGTCCTGAACAATCTTTTCAGGATCTGTAAATAGCTTTTAGGGGGTCCTTGAGCTAATGGACAAAATATTATAAGAAATATGTAAATATTAATTAATTAACTTTAATTCTATAATAATTAAAAAGTATAATACCAGTTATCAGTTCTTGAGATTGTCAGCTTATGAGATTGTGTGTAAATAAGTGAAAATATAAGGTAAGTTTATAAATCAAGAAATTATCAACCAAGTTTTTATTGGTAAACATAAACATCTATTTCCTGTTGTTAGTAAGATAACCAAAAATTACAGAGATTCTATAAGTTGGAAGTACAATAAGGAATGTTTACCGACATATTTTATGGAATCAGACAAAATGAAGGTTATAAAAGAAATTGATTTTTGTTCAAGTGATCGCGATTGTTTAGGAAACTATATAAACTTGAATAATTGTCAATTAGTACGTTCACACACATTTTAGATCCGCGTATCGTATAGAGTACGATCTCTCAATACGGTAATTTAAGCTGTATGAACCATGCGGAGGGGATCCGATCGCATACGCTAGAACTAGGGAGATGGAATCTAAATGGATCCCCCGATACGCTGTCTTTTTGTGTGGTACCTTTAGAGACGATCGTATTTAACGGATAACCTTCTCGTCGAACTTTTATTTCACTTTATTTCACTTCTATATAACCGTTTTTGATCAAATAACTTTTGGAATATTATTTTTTTTAGTGTAACTTTATTATTACGCAAAGAAATCACAATTTAATTAAATATATTTTTTGGTTTTAAACTTCCTTATAACCAAAAGTGAAGGTTCACTATACAAGACGCCATGTTTTGGCGGGATCAGTTATCACTCGATCGACTAAACAAATACGCTGCAAGAACCATAGAGATATATTACTAGAGAAGCCCTATTGGTTGAATTTTGAAACATCGAAAAAGTAACCTGATCACATTCGATTATCATTTTCATCAAATAAACAGAACAAAAAAACAGTAAATTATACAGTAGAATGTTTAAAATACAAATCACAACACAAAACAATCTGTGTGAAGCCGAAAACAATTGATTAATTATAACCTTAACTCCCTCTTGGAGGAGGTTTCAATGAGGTTACACAGAGCCCCTGAGAGCCCCACTAAAAATGTTTCAGGCCTCTCAATGTATTAAGATAGGCTATGCCCCCTCTAGTATATATCTCTATGGCAAGAACCGTGAAGTTAGTTGACCGTATTGTATACGTATTCTATACGATCCGCGGATCTAGAGTGTGTGTGAACGTACTAAATTATTTCAGTTCTTTAAAACGATTTGATTACAAACTGTTGAATCTGATTGAGGTTGATGAAATCTAACTAATTAAGTATACAATCATTTTTAAGCTCTTTCGTGTTGCAAATTATAGAGCTGCTTCGCGGGTCTTCGTTTAGCGATGAGTAAAAGTTATTAAATTTATTTAAAGGGGTCCGCCAAATACCATTTATCTACAATGGGGGTCCGCGGGGCTCTAAAATTTGCGTATCTCTACTCTAGAGAAAACTCCTCTACTAACTCTATAGAGTGAAATTTAGTTTTTATCAAAATCGTCCAGCCGTGTAGTCAAATGTTATTATTGACTTTCTTTAACAAGTAAACATGGTAAGGCAAAACAAAAAGTAGTGTTGTATCTAGGGAGTAAAACTTAATAAGAAAACCAAAAACCGGATTTTAAAAGGTTAGTTCTGCTGTAATGAAATTTTCGTTATGAGGTTATTTCTATCGCAGAACTAATTTCGTTAAAAATTCCTATGTGGCGTAGGCAGTAAAAAATTATATTAAATTTTTCTCGAAAAGTAAACACGGATAAATCCTTTGGCCCATTTGGATTCACCGTCGAAAACTACATATACTTTTTATTCATTTAAAGACACTGGATGGGACTGAAATAGCAACTTCTTACTTTCTTTTTCTTGCTATTTTTCTTTTTTTAAATGACTATATTTCGCCTGACCCCGCAGGTATACTCATGTCTACCAACCCAATCCAATAATCAAAATTGGTGTCTTTGAATAAATTAAAAATTATATACAATGGTGACGAATACTAATATTATTATACTTTTACTATATAAAAAGAATAAAATTTAGATCAGGAGTAGGACCAGCCGAGTTCGTATTGATTTAACGCGTTTTAACTATTCTTAATCAGGGGTAGTGGCAGGTATCTGTAGTGACTCATGTCGAACATATTATTCTTTACTATCAAACCACATCGAATGAAGGAACCTAAGAAGTATATAGGATATTAATACTAGATATGAACAAGTGGTTACTCTCTCGACCACACATAGCAGATACATAATTAATGATTAATTATGCCATTTATTGCATAAAATACAACAAAATAAAATCTTTTGTTAAATTGATTAATTTAACTATAAACAGATGATTTGGGAACCGTTGTCTGCTCCTCAGTTATAATGTAGGGATAAACAAACATTAGATGTCGTTTAACCTGGATTGTTTCCGAGATTTTATGTTTTCTAAACCAAGATTCAAGGTTTAAAATATAGACTAGACAAAACTGGTTGTTACTCACAGGTCATGGTTTAATTGAACTCAATTATTATGTCAGTTGTAGTTAGTCTCACGTCGTGAGACTATGTCCTCTATGTCTAGCTATGAAAATTTAACTGGTCTGGCTACAAGCCTCCTTGTATATTAGTCACGCCAGCTGTTACACTGATTGGCCAAAAATGACATTTAGTATTTTGAAAATGTTGGTTTATTAACCTAAATTTTGTTTATACCGTAGGTATCTATACAAATATTGAAGGACTTAGTAGATTTAGTAAATTTTATTAATTTATCTGATTGTATAAGTGAGTGAATCTGTTATCATCGTAGCTCCGCAGAGTGTTTATGCTAGAGAATTCAAAAGTAACACAAAATCAATCTTTACGTCTAGTTCTGTAATCCAAAAAATATTTTTTTTTTGGACCTCATTAACCTTTATTTTATAGTTGACTTGTTACAAAATCCACGACATTATGAGAGTTAACCTAGTTACAGTAGGAAGCCCTTCAGCACTGCCAAATTGAGCATCTGTTACAACTTCAACTCTCAACTCAAGTCAGAAGTCAAATAAGAAAGGAGCAGTATAGAGTTATATAAAAAAACGGGTACGAGGTGCTTCGGAACTTTTCCTCATTATTTTGGATTCGCTACGCTTATCCTCCCTTCTTCGGACTCGCTTCGCTCGTCCTCAGAAGTAAAAGTTAATTTTATACTGCAACACTTTTATAGTAAATACATTCGTTCTTTCCCAGTGGTCACTCATACAGGCACTGAACACGCTCGATGCTGCTTAACTTTTATGATCCACCAAAAATCATAGATAGACTTTTTGTATTCTAAGGAAACTTAGTACACTTATTAATTACGTCAAAGGGTACACTTGTACCAAATATTAACTTAATTGGAATATTTTCCGATATTTTTTCAAAACGTATACAATTCATTTGGTAAAAATAAAACTAATGCTGATAATAAAACTAATGCTGATAATGAGATGAAACTGGGCTACATGCGTGCCACATTCAATCAGATCGCATCATTTATCCTTGTTTTATGATTTTTCGAAATTTTCGCTGAATCATTATTGCGGGTTAATGACGTCATAAAAAAATTCTACAGCAGTCTACAGTAGTAGACTGATTTTCGTACAAAATTTCAACTCTCTAGCATATACCATATATACACCGGGCGCTATGATGATAACAGACACACACACATACACATCCAGAGAGACAACTTTGCAAAAACCACTCAGGAGGCTTTAAAAACGTATAATGCCGTTTTTATCCCGGTTTCGGATTTTTTTGCAAACACAATACTTCTCCTACATACCTACGATATAAATGAGGAAAAGTAAAAATCGGTAAAAATATATAATCTGATAACTGCGCAACTCCTAACAACTAGGCCTAGACTATAGTAATTCACATGGTTATTATCAGTTGACAGAAAGGGGAAATATTGCTGAGTAACCAATGAGTTCGGTCCGATATGAAATTGTGGATATGGTTTAGCATCCAGGACTAACCTCATTGGCCCCCTCGCATTATTTCCAAACGCTGTCGATTGATCATAGTCGTAATAATATAAAACAGAAAATAGTCGTAAATGAAGAAGTTATAAAAGTTTATTAGAAGACTGATAAGTCAATATTCAGTAAAGAAATCATTATCTGGTCAATGATCTTCAAGCTGGAGGTTTTTAATAGCTATTAAAGAGGAACGGAACACTAAGTAATAATTTGTTATTGGAGGCAACAACGTATAGCAAAAGTAACAGTTTTTTGACCTTGAGTGTTATGGTTTTTTAAGTGACTATCATTTTTGCTTTCTTAAGACAACTAACGTAGGTATGTAGGAAAAAGTATTATAGGACAAGGAATTGATATTCTACAACTACAATCATAATCAGGGACGTAGACAGAACATATTGATGTCGATTCAACGCAAAACCCTCAGCAACTAGAGTGTTTCGAGGTGTTTTGCTACGAGGTTTGACTAATTTTATAACTAGGGAGAAAAGAAACATGTCCCTCCACTTAATATATATTTCATGGCAGAGCCGACTTTCAAACTTAACGATTCATCACCACTGCCGGTGAAAGAGAAGTAAAGAAGCTAGGAGACAGACAAAATAGATTTGTTCAGAGACTGGTGTCTGACACCAGCCTTCGAACAAATCTATTTCGTCTGGCTAGCTTCTTTACTTCGTTTTTACCGGCACTGATGATGAACTGTCAAGTTTGAAAGTCTGCTTTGTCAATAAATATATATTAAGTGAAGAGATGTCTTTCTTTTCTCCCTATTTTTAAACTCCACAGCTAATGAGCTCTGGAGTTTAAACACTACCATAATTTTATACCTGTTTTTACTGACGACAAAACAGCTTTTTTACAGGACTTTTCATATTCATTTTATAAATAACAGGGACGTGAAACTGGTTAGAACGCCAAGTAAAAGATAAATGCTCCACGAAAAGAGGAAGATCATATAGATGGACGTGTGGTAGGAAAATGATTGCAGGTAAGTTGTTGCAGGAAAATAAAGCAAGTTTAGTGGCTAATCGGTTAGTTTGCCAAATGGTACGAGATGAAACACGCTAGTACAATAAACGATAACTTTAAGTAAGAGATTAAGCTTGAACTGAAACCTCCTATTTAAATGTGATTGTACTGATGTGTTCTAGTCTCCCCTGAAGATGACCCAAAGGGGTTGAAATATATTGTAGAATAGAAATAATTTTTCAAAAATATCCTTAAACCTCATATATCATAATCGGTAAGAGTGGCAGTATACACCTCTTGATACTTAACTTAGTAAAAAAACATATATATACACACACACACACACACACACACACACACACATATATATATATATATATATATATATATATATATATATATATATATATATATATATATACACACAGGCCAGATGCTTATGCGCCTCTGGACCCTCTGATAATTGGTGCCACCTATTGCTTTCCCCCTTTAATAATAGAGAAAGAATTTGTTTTTTGGCATAGTCCCCTGGGGGGGGGGTCCCCAGGGCATGGTCCCTTAAGTTAAACAAGACCTTAATATATATTTATTGACAAAGCCGACTTTTAAACTTAACGGTTCATCATCAGTGCCGGTAAAAACAAAGTAAAGAAGCTAGCCAGACGCAAATATGTTAATTTAACCATTGTAATAAAGTACAATTCCCTGATAATGTCACATTTTCTACTCAGTAATCAGGCTTTGATACATACTGATGATAAGATTAAAACCATTCTGATAAGGTTAATAATAAACGCGTATTTATCATACATATGCCTTACAGCCTATTTTAGAAGCTTATTAATATTTAGACAAATATGGTTCTAAATTTGTTAATGTGATATTTTCTAATATCAATGCTCAAGTTTCTAACAGGTCGATAAAATAATATAAGGATGTACATTAAAAGCAAAGTTAACTTATATCCATTGTATCGGAAATTGTGCTCGAATCTGATCATGTAATACCCGACCACCGAATGACTTTAGGCGTCAATACAAACACATAAAATATTTATATATATTTATTTATTTATATGCACTTGATTTCTAAGTTCCTCTCATCAATAAATCCATCCCCTCCTTCATGACCCCAATTTCATAAGCTAATTTGTCTCTTTCCCTCATTTATACTATACCATAAGTATATAGAAAAAGTATTGTGTTTGCAAAGAAAATCCTAAACTAGGTTTTTACCTGGATTATCCGTTTCAGGTGTTTTTAAGACCTCCTGAATGGTTTTCACAAAGTTGGCTGTCTGTATGTGTGTGACTGTTATCATCGTATCTTCCAGTGTACTAAATGCTAGAGAATTAAAACTTGGTACAAAAATCAATCTTTAGGTAAAGTTGTTTAATCAGGAAACAAATTTAAGACGTCAATAACTCCCAATAATGACTCAGTAAAATTTCAAAAATTCATAAAACGCAGAAAATTTTGTTGATCGGTTTGAAAAGTAGGACATATGTGGTCATATACTAGACCAACATTTGAGCTAAGTTTCATTTCATTTTCAGCATTAATTCAATTTTTATCGAATAACAAAAAAATATTCTTGAGATACTTTACAAAAAAATCGGAAAGTAATTCAATTGAGTTGAAATTTAATACAAGAAAATCTCTTATTGTAATAAATAAGTATACTAAATTTCGTTTTAACAAAGCAAGTATATCAACGGTTTTTGTTAGATCATAAAAGTTAAGCAGCATTGAGCGAAGTCAGAGACTGGATGGGTGACTAATGGGAATATGACTAATGAATGTACTGCCTGAGAACGAGTGAAGCGAGAACGTAGACGCTCTGCTCTGGAGTACATTTACCCAGTTATATATTCTGAGGAAGAGCGTAGAGAATCCGATCTGGTAAGGAAAAGGCTTGAGGTAGCCGAAGGATCTTGAATAAAGGGGATGACGCACTATGTCGATTTGCCATACAAAAGAGGGACCCATCGTAAACCAAAAAATAGAGAGAATTCAACACGAAACACACGTCAAAAACCAACTGCACATGCTTGGTACAAACTGGGCATGCTTACAATTCTTATAACAGCGCAGGTCTTAAATTTTAGAGGCAAACTTACCTCTCAATGTTTTTCCATTGTTTATTGCTTGAGAAGGTTATAACAAAACACGCTTAAATTATCACTCACTAAAGTGGCAAAGTATAATCTAAAACTTAAAATTAACTAAGCACAAATGACTTAACAAGCACCAAAAATGTATCAATCACGAGAAGCACAGAAGAAAGTAGAGAAGCAAACTTGACAACCTTGCTACATAACCTGCGCTTGGCGCATTTTTTCATTATAACCTAAGTAATGAATAGGTTATAACCTATGGTAAGTTTGCTCCTATATTTCTATCTCATACAACTTCCAGGGGGTTAGAAATGTTCCTTAATGCGTCATTCCCTTTATTCAAAATCCTTGAGGTACCCAAAAGAGGTAGCCAAAATGTAAAGAACCACAGTCACAGCTTAAGAAACGTACCACAGTCTTTATTATAAGTAAAACAAGAATTTCAAGAAACAGTATTGTTCGAGTTCGACAAATAGGAGCGATAAGGAGGAAAAGCCAGCTCGTGCAAGGCAAAGGTCAGTAGATAAAAATTGATATACAACCAGATATATCCAGTACTAATTTTTATCGCTACTTAAATTAATCTCAACCTCAATTAAATGGTAAATATTACACTAAAAATAATAAACATCCACTAATGAGTTAATGTGAAATAAAGGATTGTTAGGTAAACTCAAAAATATTACGCTAAAAAAATAAACATCCACTAATGAGAGAATTGTTAGATAAAATCAAAATAGTAGATAATGTTAGATAAACGCTCTACTGTATAAGTTACTGAAAGTTTGTACTGATTATTTGATTTTATTTATAAGCGAGGTGGCCAGGTTATTTTTTTGATGATTTAACCTATAGAGCCTCTCTAGTAATATATCTCTATGCATACGAGTGATTTCGTTTACAATTTTCATCAAATTTATGATCTCAGTAGCTCGCTGTCACTGAGTAGCAAGTCTATAAGTACGCGGGTAGTTATGGTATACTTAGGTAGCATCTAATTAATTCATTTGTGTTATGAACTGTATACATCAATTAAATGTAAGCAATCAATACGTATTTACCCCCACCAGTTTTCTCTGACTCAGTGTTGTATCGCAGCTGTAAAATTAAACCCATAAAATTGCGAATGTTTAACTTTTACTTTATCAGAATTAATTTTTATTTTATTACATCATAGGTTTGGTCTTTTTATTGTTCTTTTAACATTGCATATGTATCACGTTTCTCCTTTACAAAAGAAACATAAATAAAAACACGTACAGGTAATGAACTACATAAGTATTTTAACAAGAGAAACTACTAAACTATTACAATAATTTAATTTGAGAAGTAAATTTTAACATTGCACCAACAAAAAACAGGATGCATGTCAGACAAACCACACGATGTCCAATCCTTTATCAAATTTCATTTTGTTAACATATGTATCCCCTTTGTTATTATCTCTATTTATCTCGCTACCGTATCTGTTTCAAGTTGTCGTTGCAGAACACTCTATTGTCGTAAGTTTGTTGTATGGCATGATAGAATAGCTGACCTTGGTTTATCTGGCATACCATGTCTTTTGTCAAACTCTATAGATTGTTTTTATTTAAAAATAAAATTGTTTTTGTTTCATTGTTATCCTTAGAATAATACTATATATAGAAGGAGCACTACTGATAACACGAAAGGCGGTTCACTGGTGCACCTAAGTAATGCTGCCATCCTAACAATATACAATTTTCTAAAAACAAGTTGGCCATACTTCCGGTTTCTGAATTATTATGAATTAATGATTGATTATTCTTAAAATACTAATATAAATATCGGTGCATTACAATATTTAAAGCATTTTAAATTGTAGTTTAACGTATTTATTAAAATTATGTTAAAAGTAGTCCTCGTCAGCTAAATGTAGATTCTTGTATTCCGCCACCCTTTTGCTATCTAAGACCGGTTTTATTAAATACTCAGCAGGTGTATTAAGTTATAATATTTGTTCTTTACGACCTTTCTTCATTAATAGATATTTATGACACATATTTAGAATAATGTTTTGTTGTCAGGTTGGCAGCATTACTTAGGTGCACCAGTCAACCGGCTTTCGTGTTATCAGTGGAATTACTTAGTGTTTACGGTCCTGTGCACCTTCTATATATAGTATTATTCTAAGTTGTTATCATTAAGAACCCTTCTTTTAATAGTATATCCATAGAGATATATACTAGAGGGGGCATAGTCTATCTCAATACATTGGGAGGTCTGAAACATCATTTTGGGGCTCTCAGGGGCTCTGTGTAACCCCATTAAATCATCCTTCAAGAATGAGTTAAGGTTATAATAAATAAATTGATTTCGGCTTCCTGCACATTGCTTGTGTTTTCATTAGTATTTTTAACATTCAACTATATAAGCTATTGTAAGTGTGTACTGATTATTTGATTAATCATCAGCGAATAGGCCCCCTCTAGAAATAATATCTCTATGAGTATATCAACACGGTTATTAATATATATATATATATATATATATATATATATATATATATATATATATATATATATATATATATATATATATATAATATATATATATATATATATATATATATATATATATAATATATATATATATATATATATATATATATAACATACATTGGTTATTGAGTTATGGAAATTAGCTTCGGTCACGAAGCAAACTAACGACTTGGGCTTTTTGCCTGGTTTTGCTTCACCATTCTATTAAACCACTTTTCTATCATTCTTTAACAGTGGTCGTATTTTGTCATTATACAGAGAGGGGGAAGTATAGAAAAAATTGTTGACTGGAGGGGAGTGTAGTTGTTATACTCATGCCACTTTATATAGGTCCTAACTGACATTTGCAGTTGTAAAATATTAAATTGCCCCATGGCGAGCAGAGCAACCAAAACATCTATTGACGTTTCTTTCTTGCTTTTGCCCAGTCAAACTTAAAATGAAAAGAAATTAGATTTTCATTTTTTCAAAAATATAGTCTGTATTGAATAAGAAGAAAATCCCCTTTCTTTCCCGGCTCTAAATTGTCTTTTTCCATGCGAATATAATAGTCACACGCGTCAGAATGTAAAGCCCTTTTATTTATAAGAAAGTAATATTGAGCCGGATATATAACACTACGTAAATAAATATATCGATTCAAATGACATTGACAGCGCGACAATAATCGATTAATGTTAAGCTGATATAGTTTATAAGGTGATTCAATTCGATGTAAACAAACCAAACGCATTCGGTGGTTATAACCTGACGTTTTTATGAATGACGTGTGACGTCATTGCAGGAATCTGTATAGGCGGTCAACATTGAAAATTTACTATTTATTCCTACAATACCTTCCAACTACCTAAAATACAAAACCTATCCTACAAACCTCCTACAATTCCTACAAACCTTCCAATTGAATCAATCACCTTATAAATTCTATCAGCTTAATTCAATTGGTTTTCATGAATGAAATAATTTTTTTGACATGTTAGGTTATAGCCTAGAATTGACGTCATTGCAGGAATAGATAGTAAATTTTTAATGTTGACCGCCTATACCAATTCCTGCAATGACGTCACACGTCATTCATAAAAAAGTTAGGTTATATCCTCCGATGCGTTTGGATTGTTTACATAGAATTGAATCACCTTAAAAATTTCTATGGAGAGTCAATAACTTTATTGTAATCTCTGCATGATACGTAACATTGCTTCGCTATTTCCTAAAGGAGGAGAAAGTATATGATACGTATTACTACGTTTGTACTACAAGTACTTACGCAAAACTTTACGTAATATGTTAGTTTAATTCGTCGAATAGATTAGACACCCTAAAACCCGACGTATTGAAACATTTTAGGGTCTGTAGGTGCAAGGGCGGACTGGCCATTGAGATCGAGGTCGACAGCCCTCGATCTCAAAGGGCTTAAACTATTCAAAAAGAATAGTTTAAGTAATTAAACTATTCTTTAACTCTAGGATCTTTATGGCCCATTTTTATATATCTAGACCTTTAAAGGCTCCATACGGTATACTAGGGATAAAAGGGCCCTTAACATACTTGATCAGGACCCTGCTGCAAAGATGCAACAGAGAAGAGGCTCTTTAGAATGCAGTTCTAAAGAGCCTTAGGGATTAAAGTTTTTTAAACACTTACAAATATTTGATCAAATTGTATATATGATTTAATTGTATTAATTGTTAAAAAATGAAGCTTGCAGCTTGCTATAATCATTAATACTACGCTATATATACAGAGTAGAAGGAATATAGGATCCCCCTCTCATATTGGATCCCTTTAGATGTTGGTTTAGGCCCTATAGACCGGACCCTCCTCGGGCCTTTTTGGCTCCGTCCGCCACTGTGTAGGTGCTTGAACGTTGACATTTGAAGTAAAATAGGAGTTCCAAGTTTTCCCATTGAGCCACTTTTTCTTATTAATAATATATAAGGTTAATTTACCTAATAATGTCTTAGACATTCTTTAGTCATACTTGACAATTCTTTTTAAGGGACATAACATCTTTGCCAAACTAGTATGTTTATATCAGCGCAATAAGGAAATGGGAAATGAGATTTTCTTCTCATACATATTTACTAACAACGTAATTCGTATTTTTATTGGATATTGGCCAAACTGGCGACCTAAATTTCAATCTTAAACCGCACTAGTAGAGATTCTTTATTGTCTATATTTATATTATTTAATACAAATAAATTGCACGTGTGAATAAAAACATATTGTTTCTTCCCAATTCCGTATAATAGGAGGAAAAACGTAGTAATGAGACAAATCTACAAGTCTTAAAAAGTCTTAAGATAGAAAAACAAGTTAGTGTCAATAAGCACGAATGGGTGGATGTAAGGACAAATATAAGGATAGATGTATAGATGGTTGTATTTATAGAGATATATACATGAGGGAGCATAATACATATAAGAGGTCTGAAACATCTTTTTAGGGCTCTCAGGGGCTCTGTGTAACCTTATAGAAACCTCCTCTAAGAGTAAGTTAAGGTTATAACAAATCAATCGTATTCGGCTTTTCCCGCATTGTTTGGGCTTTGTTTCCTATTATAAACGCTGTACTAAGTTATTGTATTTTTTATGTTTATTTCATCATATTAATAGTCAAGGGTGTTCAGATTACTTTTTTGTTGTTTCAAAATTCAGCCGATAGTGCCCCTCCAGTAATAATATCTCTATGGTTGTATGGATACATCCATGATATCTATATGGATAGATCCATAATAGATTAATGGGAGGGTATAGGTCAAATGGTTCCACCGGATTGGGTGAAAATTGCTACACGTCTTATGAGATGAAAAGTTTAACAAAAAGTTTCAAAATTACAAAATTTTAAATTTTAAAAAAATTGTGGTTTATTTACGAATTTCCAACACCAATATTGTGGTCAAGTGAATACAGAAAGTGGACAGTAACTTTGTTAGTTACCCAATGGAAACAGATAACTCTTCATTTTCTCATATTTAAATACTTTACGTAATTATTTAAATATTTTTACACATCATTAATTACTCTCCACTTAATTACTTTATAAACATACAAACCCGGCTTTCAACCCCAAAAAGGTCATCATCAGTGCCTAACAAACCAATATATATAACATAATTATAAAACAATGAGTAATAAGAACTAAATCAATTTTACTTGTTTCAAATAAATAATAAGTAAGTCTCGCTTTGACGTACCCTATAGATAGCATCGTCAGATATCTTACAGTAAAAATTCCACTTACCTGAAACATCAAATTATTTAAAATTAATAACAGGTAGATAAACCAAATATGTTTTAATTTTCATTGTTCTCAAGAGAGATAAATAATAAATCATAAATATACGACTTGATTAAACAGGGATGTTTCTGTAATGTTTCAACAAATTTTAATGCAGTTCGCAAATAAGGTCCATTCTTCCATAGAACATAATAGTACGGAAACTGGCTTTTTGATATTTAAGTTTTTATGAGAGGACACAGAGGGTTTGACGTTAAGAAATCTTACTATGACAGCGGGAAACGCGTTTTTCTCTAGATAGAGCTAAAGGCTCATTTAGACACCAAATGCCTACACTTGAAGTCAGTCACAAACACTATCTTCAATCTTAAGAAGCTGGCAAAAAATGAACCAAAGACATGACATTGCCTCCTAGTTAGGTATTCTATTGCCTCTTCCTTGTCACTATCACAAGCTGTCGCCTGCCATCCACCAGTAAAACTGATTCTCGCATCACATCATTTTCTATTCAAAGTAATTATACATGTAGTTCAAATAAAATAATTTGTCGGTTTTTTTAACTTTTTCTTTACCTACAGACTTCTCCATAAAAGGAAAAATAAGAAACAAGACTCTCCACTGATGTTATAGTTTAATGAGCCACCTTTCAGACTTATCAGTCCATCATCAGTGCCGGCGAGACACGAAGAAAGTGTTAAGAAACAGAAGTAATTGAGTTGTCCAAATCGTTATTGGAAACAATTACTTTCGTTTCTTAAAAGTAGCATTCACTTGAATGCTAGTGGAACACTGACTCAATGACATGCACGCGAGGCCGATTCCCCCTCTCGGTACGGGATAGCCTTAACATTTTCTTCGTACCTCGCCGGCACTGATGATAGGCTGTTAAGTCTGAAATCTGGCTCTGTCATTAAACTATAACATCAGTGGAGAGACTTGTTTCTTATATTCCTTATATTTAGACTCCACAACTCTATTTCTTTCTCCACAAAAGGTTTTACCTAGAAATGATAAAACTTTTATACCTATAGAGGTATAAATACTAGAGATGACCTAATGGTTAAATTTTGAAACATCGTAAAATTAACCTGAACCAGGGGGGGTTAACTTAAATGAGGAAAAGTTTGGATTCGATTATCGCAAGCTACTAAAATAGCGCTGCGGTGGACCGGTGCGGATAACTCATGAACTAACCCAAATAGCTTTCCAAAAATGATATGATTATATTTTTATATTTAAATTTATGAATACCATGGCAATTCTTGGTTATGACAGCTACATTTATTATTATTATAAAATGATTGTTTCTGTATGTATTTTTCACAAAAACGGTTCGTCGTTGCATGTTCTGTATTTCAAAAATTCAGAAACCTTTTTAAAACTTCCAGAGAACGCTACTGATGGCAGATAAGTAAATTTCATTTAATTAATTTATTGATTTAGTCGATTTTACATTTAGTCAGGTAATTACATTTCATCACATGTGCGCATCTTGCCGATGTAATTAAAATACAGGCTGCATTAAATGCCAAAATATATCTTCTAGCACGTGTAAACTTTAGCCACTATTTCATTATTACCTGATTGAATCAATTAAATTAATAAATTACTTGAATGAAAAACTTAAAAATAATCAGAAGTGTTCTGTGTAAGATTAAGGTGGTAGGGTTAGTTAGAAGTATAACTATACAAAGTATAAAAATTAAATTTCAAACTGACAGTGGGCAAAAAGCGGGAAATCAAGACGCCCATTCAATTGAAAGGTAGGTCCTCCACCGCGCTAGCGTCGATCGGAATCCAATTTTCCCACCATTGAGTCGACAGTCTTACTGTTTAAGTATCTATAGTCTCTGACCTGAACACCTTCGATTATTGTCAATAAACACATTATTGATGTATTGTCAAATAAACAGCACAAAATTATAATAATACTTGTGGAACGACGTTTACAATACAATACAATACAAAATATGAACAATGCGCGAAAAGCCGATACGCATTGATTTATAATAAACTCTTTTGGAAGGTACTATGTGGTTACACAGACCCACAGAGCCCCAAAATGATGCTTCAAGCATTCCAATATATTGAGATAGGATATGCCCTATGTAGTAATATATCCCTAAGAGAACCATCAGCATACAAGTTCGTCATATTGATACACAGTAGATTTTGTTTTTATAATGAAGTTTATCTATTAGTAACTCCAAACTCATTCTGTCATTAATTAGAATCAACAGATTGAAGGCCTTATGTGAGATAACACTAGCTGGTGTTAAAAGGGGAGACCATTAGGAAACGTAATTAAAGGGATAAACTAGAATCTACTATGCATTCCATTAAACACTTCTTCTGTTTCGATTGCTTTATGTCAGAAATCAATTTTACTCAACCAAGTACTCCTAGCTCCCTAGAATAAATTTCTGTAAGACCCATTTTGAAACAGGTAAGTGTGCTCCTATTTTTCTATATCATACAACAGCCATGGGATCAGAAATGTTCTCTTTTGCTTCATCCCCTTCATTCAGGATCCCTGATAAGTATACCATGGCCTGACGGAAGCAAGAATTGTTCAATAAATATGTATATAGTTAATTTCTTTTACTGACCCTCCACATCAAAACAAACTTTTTACAGTTAGCAAGTGTTTCCAACATCTAAAATATAAATATTACAAAGTACAAATTTCTAAATTGTAAAATGTAATTTTACTTGATATCACTCCAACAAATAATCTGAATATAATAAATTTAAATATATAAATATTTTACAAAATAGTCTTCCGACACATTTAACTCAAGGTTTATGATTTAAATTCTTATCTTCATAAGTTGTACATTTTATTATAAAATAAGTTTATATTAAATTCAACACATATTTATCATTGGAAAACTGGGCAGTAAATTACACATTTTTGACTCATGCAAATGAGTTCAAAATGTACATGAATCTAAAATTGTATGAAATAATTTCGATGTAATACAGAACTAATAGTTTTTGTTTTATTCAGTTGGCACTAGCACGATATGTATAAAAACAAATTCTTTAATGTATTGTTGTAATAAAAACAACTTGTTGGTAAGAGAACATAAATTTTGTGTTCCCGAAACGTTTGAAGACAATGTACACGGGACCATTACATTAAAAACATTTGGGTTCGACACGAATTCCCCCCCCCCTCACTTTAAATGTAAGGTTCTTGGGTATTCAAGGCATAGATATTATTACTAGAGGGGCCTATTGTTTGAATTTTGAAACATCGAAAAAGTAACCTGACTACCTTCGACTATCAATATAATGAAATAAACAAAACAAAACTGCAGTTACGTATATATTAAAGAATGTTTAAAATACAAATCAAAACACAGATGTGTGGAAAGCCGAAAAAGCAATTGATCTGTTATAACCTTAACTTACTCTTAAATGGAGATAACACTGAGCCCCTGAGAGTCCAATAAGATGTTTCATGCCTCTCAATGTATTGTGATAGGTTATGCCCCTTCTAGAATACATATCTATGATTGGAGGGATATAGAGGGGACATAGCCTATCTCAATACGTTGAGAAAATGGAATCATCTTTTTCGAACTCTCAGGGGCTCTGTGTAACCTTATTAAAACCTACTCATGGACCCATAGAGTGAGTTAAGTTTATAATTAATCAATTATCCTCTATTTATCACACATTTACTCAATTTTAGTAAATAAAGAACTGCATTATAAACGACAAATAGAATCTAAATATGCGGAATAAATAATTTAGAAAAACACGTCTAGGATTAACTCGTGCTTGACAATTCTTGGAATAATATCGAGTGTAAACGAGCGAACACGTAACAGAGATGCATTGTCTGTGAAATACACTTAATTTATTTTAATTAAACTTATTCTGACACTATTTACATTTGATAATATGCATTATAACAAGCTGTTATAATGTGCTCATTATAAAGCGAAGTTTATAATGAGGATAATATTAAACAAGTTATAATTACTTAACACATTGTAATAGTAATACGTATTTGACTAAAATCCAGACGCAAATTAGAGATTTTTGATGCATTTTCGGTAACAGCTATATCTATGGTTCTATTAAACCAATTTTGGAAGGTTAAAATAATGATATGACACAAATTTAGAAAACTTAAAATAAGAGCACTTTTTTTAATAAAGCCAATAGAAACACCATTATTGGATTAGCACTGATTTTGGGGCTATTTTCATGGACTATAAAGGAACCTAGAGACCAAAATTGCTAGATCTGAAATGGCAGACCACCTGATCCTTTATCAGGGAGACAAAATAAGTCAATCTAGCGGGTTGAACCTTTAAGGCGGTTACGTCTGGCTTTTGCACTATCTTGCTTCGTATAAGTAATGATATTTAAAAATAATTGCAAACCTATTGAATACCAGGTTTTCAATAGGGTTTGCGTCCTCGCCAGGCTTGATTTTTGTACTAAGTTTGATAAAAAACACTTTATTCATTCCAGAGAGAGAGCGTTTATAAATATATATATATATATATATTATATATATATATATATATATATATATATATATATATATATATAATATATTATATATATATTTATTATTTATTTATTTCATTTATTTTATACATATAAAGTATTTTTAAAACCTATTTGTTTGTGATCAGGAATGGATGTTGGATACACTCCTGGGTCTACCCCCCACCATTAACCTGTATGTTTAGCTGCTAAAAGGAGTTATAGAGTAATAAAGAAATAGCAGCAATAATAAAAAGCTTCTTTGAGCTCCTCAAGTTATTCAGTACAGATATGCTCAGCGAATTCTGCTTATTCATCGTATTTCGATTTTCGATATATTGCTTAAAAACTTAATTTTAACTCTTTTTTTACTAGAAGGTTGAAACTTCGTAAACGAAAATCAACTTTTAAGTCTAGCTGTGCTTGCGATTTCCGAAAAAAATCATTATATAACATTATTAACCGCTATTAATAACTCATAGAACTTTCCAAAAATTCATAAAACACTTTAGAAGTGTTCCGACGTACGTCGTACCAAGATTGTTTTTATTATAACAATTAGCAGGAGTTAAAACGTAAATATTTTACGAAAAAATTAGATGTTACATTTATATTAGCTACAATGTTTTCTCCTAAAACTATTAGTGAAAGGAAATAGGTATAAATAAGGTAAACACAAAGAAATAAAGAAACAACGCCTCAACATAAGTATTAGTTGGTAGGAAGGAAGATACATGTCTGGCACCTTTTAATATAAAGTAATTCAATTTTAAATCAAATATAAATAAATTAATCAGGTAAGAGTAGACTAGTGCGAAATTTTATATTCTAATAGAGTACAGTGTCCTGATTTAAATTAAATTTAGACGCTGTTATTGTTATTAGTCAAAACGCAGTCTATTTATCTCGTGTAGTTTTCTTTCTATAGCACACTCAAAACACACCACGTGTTTTTTGTTGTTAAAGATCTTTATATAGATAAACAAATTAGGTAAACAGACACTTTAGTATTACAACGATCCTAAATAGTGTAAGCTGCTAATACATTAAAGCTCTTACGCTATAAATAAAAATAAATCCGTTTTTAATAATTTCGGCCTATTATGGAATTTAACCAACGGGAACCACTTCACTTACATTCCATCTACTAATATGGAATTTAATTTATTCTACGCTAAAGCGTAGATTAAAATACGCGAAATATTCTAAAATCTTTTAATTACATTTCCTTTCAAACAAATACTGTTCATATAAACTAAAAGCACACATCGGGCTGCGAACCTCGGACCTCCGGTTTCAAAATCGTTTGTTTATACGATCGTAACCTCGGAGTCAAACACGCGTACACCGGATACTCCGAAAAAAAGATGTCATTACGGAAATACTTTATCTCACGACAATGTTGCTAGATACATCCCAAAATTTCTAAAAAGAGTTAGTATAGCTAATTAGTATTTTATATCATAAAGTGGATGCGTTTTTCAGCTAAACGCACTAAAGTCCAAACTAGAAGTTTTAGCGAAATTCCTTTAAGAAAGATAAAGGGACTAGGACAACAATGAAATGTATCAGCATTAGAGATTTCATTAAACTGTCTTGCATGATCCCATTCAATTTGTTCTTAATGTCTAACAAACAAAATGGCGAATTATGTACCCTCTACGATTAATTATAAAATACCAGTTGCCTTGTTTAGTGTTACGCTATGAAACTATAAAGATATATACTAGAGGGGACATAGCCTATTGCAATGCGTTGAGCGGCCTGAAACAACTTTTTGGGGCTCTCGGGGGCTCTGTGTAACCTTATTAAACCTCCTCTAAAGAGTAAGTGAAGATTAAAATATATTAATTGTTTTCGTCTTTCCGCACATTAATTTTGTTTTGATATGTATTTCGTTCTATTATATAAGAGTCTGTACTTTTGTTCTATTTATTTGATTATATTGATAGCCAAATGAGATCAGGTTATTTTTTCGATGTCTCAAAACTCAACCAATAGGGCCACTCTAGTAATATATCTCTATGTATGAAACAATGTTTACACCGATCCAAGTGATGACTGAGAACGACTAGACAAGCAATTAAACGAATGTAAAGGTTATCGCTGCATCAGATAAATCAATTCAAGCTATTGAACGCTACAAAACATCCTCGCATATGATAATTATTCTGTTTAATTTTATCTGTGTTAAATATGAACTGCAGGCACAGTAAACCAGACTAAATTCTAAATACGCTCCTCTATGTGCCTTGTTGACTCTAAACTACAAAAACTTGATCACAAACCAAACATAAATTAAAATAAATTTTCAATGTTTTTATTCAAATAAATTAACAATAATTATATTGTTTTTGGTCTGTAATATTAATTACAGACGAAAAATGCATGCATGTTTTGTATTATGTAAAAAATATTTAAAATAGGTCAGTTTATGGAGTGGACGGAATTTTAAATTTGACCGGGACAAAGGTGTTAATGTTCTAAACCTTTCAGTTAATTTTAAATTTAGTAAAAGGTGTTAATATCGGGACTGTCCCGTCGAAATTCGGACGTCTGGTAACCCTATACATGCCAGATAAATATACTGTAAGAACAATGTGGAGAGAGTCCAGTTGGATACGCTTTAGAGGCGATTTTTGAAAGAACAAACTATTTCGCTTTAACAATATTTTTATACATATATATATAAATATTATTATTATTAATAATATTTTAATAATTCAAATATTATATTTAGCGAATTTTCAAAGAAGAATGAGTCTTTGAGATTGGGGTTATGAAGGGGGAGAAATTAATTTTGGGAGGAGAGGACTTACTGATTAGGATATATATATAATATATATATATATATATATATATATAACACACACATACATACATAATATATATAATATATATATATATATATATATATATATATATATAATATATATATATATATATATACTATATATATTATATATATATATACTATATACATAATACATACATACATACATATCATACATACATATAATATATATATATATATATATATACTATATATATGTACTTTTGTTCCTTGACGTTTCCTTACGTTTTAGTTTAACTTTCGAACGCTTTCTCGGATCAAAATGGAACTTCAACCTACAAAAATTGACCTTGTTGATGTCCTATTGTTTATAAATATGTGTGACGTCAATAATTCACCATAATCTCTCAGCGAAAATTTATAAAACCATAAAATTTCAAAAAAAAATTCTTATCAAGCTGAAATTGTATATACATGTAATAAAATGTATAATCAACACATGTATAAAGTTTAAAAGTTATTACCAGCATTAGTTCCGGTTTTATTGATTGACATATAAATAACTTAATGCAAACAAATAACGTTTTTTGACAAAAATATTTGAAATTTTGTTTATATCGTGGCAGAAAGTCACTTATATTAAGTAGTAATAAGACAGACTAATATAGGACCACTACCACGTGGCTGCGAAGCGGCCAAAGATCTTTTTAATGGTAACTGTTTACTACAAAGGTTTAGTAACTCTACTCACTTACTTTTTACTGTAATTTTCAGTTACAGTAATTTTTTTCAACTTAATTATGTTTCTTTTAACTTAATTGTGTTATTACTGAAATATATTACTTTGTAAAAGGACAGTTTGTTCGTCAACCTTATAATTAAATAAGTAATGTTACTATTAGTCGAAGAAATTAAAAATATTTTTTGTTTTTAACTTCCTTATAACCCGAGTGAACTCTCACAATAAAAAACGCGATGTTTTTTGCGGGATTACTTTAGACGTCATCTGATTAGATCGATTATACAAATACGGTGCAAGAACAGGATCGTATTAAATGCGTATGTAATACGATCACCAATTAAATACGCAGTGTTAACGTAGAATATGTTTATAATAAACAACTATAACAAAAATAATAAATCAATTATTTTCAGATTAACTAAACATTAATAGTAATATTTTGGCATTGGGCCAAATCATCTTCATCGATTCAATCAAATGTCATTTAAATTACAATATTTTTACTTATTGTTACTCATTTTATTAGCGTTTTGAACATTTTTAAAAGAAATTTAAGTATCAGAAAAAATGTTTCGAAATAGATAATTCGTTTTTAATATTCGACTAAATATCATATTTATATGGCCATGATCCAAAACGAGGGACCCCACTCTTTGATAATTCTCAGGTTATAAAACTCTCTTCGTGATAACAAATACAGCTGAGAGATAAAGGGGTAGGAGTTTCAAGAGCATCAATAACATCAAGAGCTTAAACAGCGATGTGTGTAACAAATGGATTAACACGCCCAATCAATATTTATCTCTCCCGTTCATTTATCTTAAAAACTTTTTATTAGTTAAGTGAGAAGCCGGAGTGTTCTCAGGCAGATAGTTACGCTTATAACAATTTCCCGTCTTTTTTAGATGATGGGTTGTTGCTCATACAAGCTCTAACATTTTTTTAATTACTCGTTGAACAATTAGATTAGCCAATTTCATTGTCAAATCTCACAACATCAAACTACAAGTAATACTGTTAAAATCAATATCAGGAAATATCCATAGAGATATATACTAGAGGGGGCATAGCCTACCTCAATGCATTAGGAGGCTTGAAACATCATTTTGGAGCCCTCAGGGGCTCTGTGTAATCTCATTAAACCCTTCATCAAGAGTGAGTTAAGGTTTATAATAAATAAATTGATTTCGGCTTTCCGCAAACTGTTTATGTTTTGATATGTATTTTTAACGTTCAACAATCAATAAGTTATTGTAATTTTGTACTGATATATTAAATTAATTTTAGCGAAGGTTGTCAGGTTACTTTTTCGATGTTTCAAAATTTTAACCTATAGGGCCCTTAAGGTTAAATTGTAAAAACATCGAACGTAAACCTGACCACCTTCGATTATAAATAATAATAATAATAATAATAATAACCATTTATTATAGCAAATACAAAAATTATAGAATACATCTTATCTTGTAAAAAATATACATAATTTTACTCTTAAATTTAACTTTCAAATTCATAAAAATTATAAACAAAAATATTTCTGCTATAAATCGGCCTAAGCCGTGGTCACCTACTAGGAGGTACAAGTTGCCAATTGCATTGGTTGGCATTTACTTATAGTTTATTTATTTAATTTAATTTAATTTATTTTTATTTAATTTATTTATTTTTTTATTTTTATTTTATTTTTTTAGTTATTTACATACACACGAATGCATACATACATTTAAATACATACACATTACACATACATTCATACTGATTTATGACTTATTTGTAGCTGTTATTTGTTACATCTTCCTGCTTTTTAATCCTTCTTATTATCGCATTTTATATATAAACGTCACAATAAACCTCTCTCATTCTCTTCCACTCTTGCCTCATTCCTGCTACTCTCTGCCAAGTAACATCGCAAGCTTCTCGCATTTCTTTGTCCCATCTCTGAGTAGGTCTACCTTTCCCTCTTTTTAATCCTCTCGGGTACCAGTCCAACATGTCTTTAGTCCATCTTCCATCTTGAGATCTTGCGATATGTCCGGCCCAATTCCATTTCCTTTTGGTCACAATACGTCCTATGTCTTCTAATCCTGTTTCTTTCCTTATCCAAGTATTCTTTTTCCTGTCCTTCCTTGTAATTCCAAGCATACTTCTTTCCATTCTCCTCTGCATCACTCGAAGTTTATTTAAATTCTGTCTCGTCAAAGTCCACACTTCCGCTCCATAAGTCATAACTGGTAGTACGCATGTCATCCATAATTTTCTTTTTAACTCCATCTTAACTTTCGACTTGAATAGATGTTTATACTTATTAAATGCACCCCATCCTAAAACTACTCTTCTGCTTATTTCTTTGTCTTGCTCTTGACTCTTATTGCTTATTCTTACTCCTAAATATATGTACTCATCTACTCTATCCAGTGTGTTTCCTTCATCATCTCTAATCTCGCTAATGTTGGCTTCCATATTAATCATCATCACTTTACTCTTACTAGCATTAACGTGTAGACCTATTTGTTTTACTCTTTCAATTAGATCGTTTAACATTATTTCTGCTTCATCTTGGTTTCTTGCGATTATTGCTAGGTCATCTACAAACTTCAATAAGTTTAGCCACTTTCCATATACTTTGATGCCTTTTCCTTCCCAGTTTAATTCTCTACATGCCTTTTCAAGAACTTTTATAAACGATTTACCTGATTCTACGTCTCCCTGCCTTATTCCTCTATTAACATCAATTAATTTCTTTTCTTTTCTCGACCTTTATTTCTAGTTTTCCGTTATCATACATATTCAATTAAGTCATAATACTCTTTTTCTAGTTCTGCTTCCTTAAACATTTCTTTAATACTTGCTTTAAATACCGAGTCGAATGCTTTTCGAAAATCAATAAATATTATAATAAAAGTATATTGATATTCTTTTGCCTTTTTAATTAATTGAGTGATTACAAAAATATTATCCAGCGTTGAAAAGTTTCGTCTGAATCCAGTCTGATTTACTGGTAATCCATGTACCATTCTTCGCTCAATTCTTTGAGATAAAATATGCATAAATAATTTGTAAACAATCGATAATAAATTTATAGGTCTGTAATTTTCGATTTGTTGCCTATCTCCTTTTTTAAAGATCAGCATAAGCTGGGCTACTAGCCAATTATCGGGTATTTTGCCGTGTTTCAAACATAAGTTGAACATATCTTTTAATATATTGATCATTGTTTGACCTCCCGCTTTAATCTCTTCCGCTGTTATGCCGTCTTTTCCGCACGCTTTACCATTCTTTAATTTTTTGACTGCCCATTTTACTTCATCATTTAAAATATCAGCGACTGGATCTTCGTTTGTAACTTTCGAGTATTGTTCTAATTGATTTTGGGTTCCAATGTAACTTTCATAAAGGTCTTCGTAATAGCTGCTTATTATATTAATAATTTCTTTCTATCTCTTTTTATCTCTCCCCTTTTTATCTTTCATTGATAATATCTTATTTTTACCTATGGCTTGCGATCTCCAATAATTCTTAATATTTCCTCCTTCTTCTATTACTTTTTCTAACTCTCTTATTCTCTTATCATTACTCCATTCTTTCATCTTTTTTCTAATTAATTTAGATATTTCACAATACTCTATTTTTTCTAATTCATTTCTTTTTATTTTCCTTCTTTTCTTAAGTAATTTAACAATTTTTTTCGGTAATTTATTTTTATTTTCCCTTTTATTTATTTGACTTGCTTTTTCAGTAGTGTTTTTTATCGCATTTGATAACTTTATCGAATATTTATTTAAGTCTGTTTCATTGCCTATACTGCCACTTTGTTCTTTCAATAAGTTTTCGTATATACTTTTGTCTAACACGATATCTTTTGATTTTATATAATTACTTTTATACAACTTTTTCTTTTCTATTTTAAGTTGTATCTTAGCGCCCTATGGTCACTTCCTATATTAAGTTATCATCTGCTTCAACATCGATAACAAGGGACTTTTTATTAGTTATAACATAGTCTATTTCGTTCTTAGTTCTCCCATTTGGGGAGATCCAAGTCCACTTTTTCGCTAGAGATTTATTAAAAAAGGTATTCATAACGTATAAGTTATTTGTTTCAGAGAACTCAACTAATTTTAAGCCTTGTTCATTTCTATGCTGATAACCAAACTGACCTAAGCATTTAAAGTTTTCTTTATTGCATCTACCTACTTTAGCGTTAAAGTCGCCCATAACGAGAGTATACTTGCATTTATCATCGTCTATTGCTAATTGTAACATATTATAAAATGATTCTATATCTTCTTCACTGTAGCTTGATGTTGGGGCGTAAACCTGTAGTAGTTGTAGTCTTCCTCCTCCCTGTTCTTTATTCAGTTTAATTATCATTTTACTGATCCGGTGTGAATATGCTTTATAGCAGACTATATTTTTACTATCTTTTTTCACCATAAATCCAGTACCTCCATTTGGCCCTTCACCGTTAAGATATAGTTCAATGTTATTCTCTAAAGCAAGAAGTTCTTCCTTTTCTCTTCTGACTTCGCATAATCCAATTACATCCCATTTGATATTTTGTGTCTCTGCTAATAGTTCCTTTAGCTTTTCATTACATCTTAAAGTTCGACAGTTATAGGTGTATACCGTTAGCTTTTCCAAATTTTCATTAATTATTTTTGTATTAGGTTTAATTTTTGTAAGGTTGATTTCTTTTTTGGAGATATTTATTGGTTGCTACATGCTAGTTTTTTCTGAGGCTTGTTGCTCTTTTTCTATATTGTTTATTGGAGTTATTTTTCCTGGGTTTCTTTGGTTTTGCTTAAAATAAGTCGTTATTGTTTTTTGAGGATTTGTATCTTTCTTTTTTTGATTTTCAGGACTTTCTTTCTCTTCTTTTGCGCATTTATTTTGAATTTCTTGGTTTGAAGTCTCTCCGTATTTGTTTTGTGTTGTAATATCAATATTGTTTGCGTCCCTTACCACATTTTTTCTTTTTGCCTGTCTTTCTACCTGGTATCCACCATTAGGTGAACTTTGCTCTAGAGTTCTTTTTTGCCGATTTCCATTTGTTGTACGCTTGCCTTTGCCTGTTTTCTTAAAGTCTTCTATGATAAGTTTATCGTATACAATAATTGCAAATTTGCCATTTGCTCTTGCATTTCTCATTTTAGGAATTAGATCTCTTCTTTTTTTGAGAACTTCTAAAGGGTAATCATCATCAAAAGATATATTTTCTCTTATTGTCTGAAGTTTCTTTCTATTTTTCATAACTATATGCTTCATTTTTTGAGTAGTAAAGGTTACACACACAGGTCTGTCATAGCCGTCTTCAAACTTTCCTCTTCTTTCTATGAAATCTATATCATAATCGCAAACATTGATTTTCAAATTATTTTTTAATAAATGTAAAATTGTACTTTCCAATTCCTCTATTTTGTTCATGCTCGTTTTCTTGATACCATATATCATCAGATTTTTCCTTCGAACGTATCGTTCTAACGAAAATAACCGTTTATCTTGTTTTTTCCTCAGCGTTCTTCTGTTGTAGTGTGAAGTCGTTTTTAAACTTATCTAATGCTTCATTAAAATCCTTTTTAATGCCTTCCTTAAATTCTTGGAGAAGTTGTTTGCAGGTTTCTTTATCCATTTTCTATGCTTTTTTTTAAAAAAATTTAATAAATATAATAAGTTACTCTATTGAATTTATAAATATAAATTTATATTTTATATATTTTTCTTATATTTTTCAAATTATTTCATTTAAAATTTCATGTTTTAATTAATTAATGCTTTTTAATTAATATACTTTTTGTAAAAAATATGGCTTCCGAGTAAGAATCGAACCAATGGTAGAATTGTTAATTAATTAGTTTGTGACTAATAAATTTCGTCGACTAATCCAACTGTACCAGACTGACTCAGTGAAAATTCCCACGGTATTATAGGGTTAATAGATTTTACTTGACCACTTTATAAACCGTCTTGGATATTCTTTATAATTACAATTATAAAGATATTTGATTGATTTGATTATAAAATACAATCAAATAATCAGTACAAAATTACAATAACTTATATAGAAGAATGTTACAAATACAAATCAAAACACAAAGAATGCGCGGGAAGCCATTTAATGAGGTTACACAGACCCTGAGAGCCCCAAAAGATGTTTTCAGGCCTATCAATGTATTGATATAGGCTATGCCGCTCTAGTTATATATCTTTATGATAGGGCCCTTTTGTAATAATATAGCTACGGAGATATCACCGCGATCTTTCTAAATGCCGCAAGACAAACACCTACAACGTTTTCAAATGCAGCTGCTACACAAGTTTTGGTATTAATTACACTTAGTCACTTTTTAAAAAATACTAAACTTTATTAATACACTTAACAAGTTGTCACAATGAAATATTAAGAACAAATACAACGTGTTTAACCAAAGTACTCATATTTATAACTTATTCTAGCTGAGGTGTTAGATCCTTAAGATACTAGATCAGCATTATATCAGATTATAACTCCTCCCGTCTTAGAGGCAAGTCCTGATCCTGAAAGTGTTGAAGGATCTTGGAGTTGATTATTATGTCTATTAAGTTTAGTTTTGGTTAACGCATTTTAAAATACAAAAAGTATAAACATATTGATATAACAGCTAAAATTACAATTACATATAAAATTAATGTGTATACATCTACTCTGTTGAAGTTTATGCCAGTTGACAAACTAGATAACACAGTTTTTTGATAATTTATTTTATCACTGATTTGGCTAATTTTTAGATTTACAGGTTCTAATGTTTGCTCATTTATAATACTCATTTGATCTGAGTTATAAGAGACATTTATTGTGGGCAAGTTTAGATGTATAATCTATTAAATTATTATAAGAATTAGGATAAGACTTTAATACATAATTTTCTACATCTACTTGACAATTTTCTTCTATATCTAAAACTAAAGTCCCTTCTAAAAAATAAGATTCTTTATTATTTGGACATTTCTCTACAACTACTATTTTATTAGGAACTATTACTAACCATTTTCTTTCGTCTAGTTTATTGACTAAAACACTTTTAATATTCATTTTAGATACTACACAGTTACGTGTCGGTGTATGTTGTATTAAATTAATCTCGCAAATATCGTTTTCTTTGTTTAATTTACGAGGAACAAGTCACAACAAATGAAATGGTTTGATGAGATTTCACGACAATTGTCATGGGAATTAAATTGAATGTAGTTATTGTCGTTAAGAAGTAGGTAATTGGATGAAGGTATTATAGATTCATAGTGGTTAGGCTTTTTTATTGGGGTAGGAAAGAGTTTATAATAATGATAAGGATTATTTTGGACTATTGGAATTTCGAATATAAATATATTTTATTTTGTTTACTATAACCTTTTATTGATATTATTTTTTCAAACTGTAGAATATTTTCTATAGTGGGTTCGAAAGGGAAAGAAGAAGAGTGATCAAGGATCTTTGATATGTTACTTATTTTTGATAACAGTAAATGTGGATTTACCATAGAGTTATGCAATGTATTAATTTTTGCAAAGGAAACAGCTACTTCAATCCGTTCTAATGAGTCATAGATGGCTTGGAAGCCATTTAATATCTGTTGCATAATAGTCTGATAACCGAAATGATGACAGAGTGACTTATTCATTCTGTCGTTAACAATGTGCTTAATTTGTGTTTCCAGAACCAGCTGGTTTCTATATATTGTTTTTATACCTTTTTGAAATTCTTGTGTAGTGTTTTCAAATAATGTCATTTGAAGTGATAACGCATACTTTATTTTATCTTGGTTATTAGAGAGGTCAGTTATCTGTTGATCGTATTTAACTGCGTCTGAATGATCTAAGTTACCTGTGATTGATTTTATTATTGTTCCTAATCCATTAATTAACCCTCTTTTAATCCTAGTTTTAGTTAAAGGATTTAATTGACTAATTTGATCTTCTATTCTTTGAATTAATGAATTTATAAGTTTAAATAAATTGTCATTATTGTTTATGTAAACAGTTCCTTCAGTAAGTCTTTTGACGTCATGGAATGATTTGACTAGGATTTGGAATTCATCTATAACTTGTTGAATATCATACACCTGAACGAATTTCCATTTGTCCGTCACTAGTTTAGCTTGTCCTAATTTTAAAGGTAATAGTCCTGGGTTGTCCTTTACGTCTGTTCTAACTGTTCGTCCCTTGGTTTGTCTGAAACATCAGGTTTTCTTAATTCGTTAATATGGACTATTAGTGTCTTATTATTATTTTTATTTCTAATTTGTACTCTATTCCGGCTTAATAGATTAACTATTTCGTATGGTCCTAAGAATCTGTTACTTTTCTTATTTCTACGTTTTGGGTTCACTTTAAAAACAGTTTGGCCAATATAAAAATTTGGATTTTGTTCTCCTTGTGTGTTTGTTTTCTTAGCTAATCTAGTTTTATCTGCGATTAGCTTATCTCTAACCTCTTTATAAACGTTTTCAACCTTTTTCTTATGTTCTTCCACATAGTTTGAATAAAATGATTGAGGTAAAAATAGTTCATGTGGATCTCTTAGGTCTGTGTGCCCGTAAACTAGTTCTAATGGTGTAAAATTAGTTGTCGAGCAAATAGAACCATTGTAAGCAATAAGTGCATAGTTCATTAGATCTCCGTTTGTATCCGGATTTGATTCTTTGATAAGTCTTAAATGTTCGATAATGGTACTGTGAAATTTCTCTATCATTCCGTTTCCCTCATGATGGTGGGCGTAGTAAAATGAACGGTTATTTTGTGAAGTTTTAAAAGGTCTTTAACCACCAAATTATTAAATTCAGAACCGTTATCTAGAACAAATCGTTTTGGTATTCCGAAACACGAAAAGTACTTTATGAATGCTTGGCTTATGTGAATAGCACTTTTACTTTCAACACATATTGCTTGGGCAAATTTACTAAAAGCGTCTACCAGAGTGAGGTAAATTTTACCATCGTATATAAACGTATCACAATGCACTAGTTCAAAAGGTTTTGACGCCGTTTCTGTTAACATCATAGGAACATAAGGTCTTTTCCTCGCGTATTTAGCTTTTTTACAAGTTTCGCAATTGTTGATTATGTCTGTTATCAGCCGTTTCATTCCTTTCCAATAATATCTTCTTTTCAAAGCTGAGAGAGTTTCGTTTATTCCCCTATGGTTGGTTTTACCGCAATGGTAATCATTAACTAGAGTTATTCTTTCTTCTTCGTCTATTACATTATTTAATAATTTTGTACATTTTATAAGTTTCGGTCCGTCAACAGAGAACGTCTTCAGATGTATTTTACAGAAGTCTTTAAAAATAGTTTCGTCTAAAAAATATAGATAGTACGTGGTACCTGGGGCTGTATATTGTTTCAGGAACTCTGTAATTATTTGTTCGTTATTATCCCAAGGAATTTTTATTTTGGTCAGGTTTTTCCCGTCAATATTTTCTATTTTCACGTCCAATTTAGGGTAGACATTCGGTTGGATGATAATTTGGTTATTTTTATCATTAATTATATCGTCTAATATTTGTATGCCCTCATTGGTTCTGTCTTCGCAAGTATGTTGTGTTTCTAAGGCTTCGCTATTTTCGTCTACTGACATCATAGAGTTATTAGGTTGTTCGTTTTGAGTATTGCTTAGTTCATTGGTAATTTGTTGGCTATTGTCTTCGTTATCATCGTCAAGGTGTTCATTTAGGTTTTCGCAAAATGTTCTTAGATATTCAGCGGCGTTAAAGTTACTGTCTCCAACGTTATTATGAGTGCTGTCAGCTGTGTCCGCGATAGATTCGTTATCGATAGCGTTGATTTTAATTCTAGATAAACAGTCTGCATTTGTGTTTTGAGAACCTTTCTTATAAATTATTTCATAGTCATACTCTTCAAGGCGTAGTCTCCATCTTACTAGTTTCGAGTTCGGTTCTTTCAGGTTAAACAACCAAGTTAGTGGTCTGTGGTCTGTGTAAATTTTAAATTTCCTACCAAAAATATAATGTCTAAAAGTCTTACAAGCGTAAACAATACTTAAACATTCCTTCTCTATGGTGCTGTATTTGCTTTCGGATTCGTTTAAGTCCTAGAAGCGTAAGCCACGGGCTTATCGTTTGGAATGTTGCCTTGTGATAAGACTGCACCGATAGCAAAGTCGCTTGCATCTGTTGTTATGATAAATCTTTATTAAAGTCAGGGTATTGTAGTGGGGTCATTAGTCAGCAGGTTTTTACAAGTTTCAAAGCAGTTTATGTAAGCTGAGTCTTTTAAGTCAATTCTATTGTGTTTTTTAAGACATTGCGTCAAGGGTTTTGTTATTTTGCTGAAGTTCGGTATAAATTTTCTATAATATCCTAAAAGTCCAAGAAAGCTTTTTATTTCACGTGGTGTTTTTGGGATTGGAAACTTTTTGATGGCCTTTATTTTTTCCGGATCTGCTTTAACACCGTGTGGGGTTACTATGTGGCCTAAAAATTTAACTTCTGTCTGAATAAATTCGGATTTGTCTAATTGTATTTTTAAGTTGTACTTTCTAAGTCGTTCGAAAACTAATTCTAAGTTTTTTATGTGTTCTGTTAGATTAGTCGAAAATATGATGATATCATCGATGTATACCATACATATTCGATTGATTAGTCCTGCCAATACGTTGTTCATAATTTTTTGGAAAGTGGAAGGGGCATTTTTAAGACCAAAAGGCATTCTTAAGAATTCGAAGTGTTCACTGTCAGTTGAAAAGGCAGTTTTAGGAATGTCTTCGGGATTAATCTCTACCTGCATGAAGCCGCTAGCAAGGTCTAGTGTAGTAAAATACATGGCTCTCCCTAATCTGTCTAAAATGTCATGGACCTGTGGGATCGGGTATTTAAAATCGATCGTTTTTAAGTTAAGAGCCCGATAATCAACCACAATTCTCCACTTTTTAGCCCCGGAGGCGTCCAATTTTTTGGGAACTACCCAAATTGGAGAAGAGTAAGGGGAATTACTATGTCTAATGATACCTTGTTCTAACATTTTATTAATTTGTTGTTCTACCTCTTGTTTATGAATAGGAGGGTATCTATAGAGTTTTGAGTGGATCGGTGTATCGTCAGTTAGTTTTATCTCATGTTTGATTGCGTTAGTAAATGTAAGTGGTGTCCCTTCGCAATAAAATATATCTCGGTATTTATAACAAAGGTTTTCTATTGCTATTTTTTCTTCTTGATTACAATGAGATAATCTAAGCTTCTGGAGATTCATTTTTTGTTGTTCGTCGTTAGCATTGATGTTTATATTATTACAACCTATTTTGGGTAAAAGTTCTGTGTCTTCGTCTTGATTAAATCTACTATTAGGGGTTTTATGAGTTCTAATACTTCGGTTTTGTCATTATAATTAAATATACTTGTTATAGCGTAGAAGTTATCTATTTTAACTAAAGCTTCCGGCATTATCACGCCTTCTTTAATCTTTAAATGTGGCAGGATTCCTAGGCCAGATTTTGTATTAACCGGTATCTTAATAATTTTTTGTATATTAGGCGGGATTGAGTAGGTCATTAATGCAGGCACATTATTACCATATATTATAGGTATTTTTGTCCTAGGTGTAATCAAGTATTGCTTTGCCATATCTATACTAGCATTTAATTTTTTTATTAAATCAATCCCAATTATTCCGTCAAAATTGTCATCAAAATTAAATAAGAAAAATGTGTGGTTCTGGTTTGGTAATTCTAAGGATGGAAATATAGGAATTTCAGCAATATCGTCGTGTATTGATGTGTCGTGAGCGGTTTGAATTTTGAATTTCTTTTTAAAAATGCAAGTTGGGTAAAATTTCTGGGCTATTTCTGGTTTTAAAAGGCTTTTTGCACTGCCGGTGTCTATTAAAAATTTTGCGTTTAATTCTGGAATATTAATGTATGGTAGGTCTTCCAGATAGCAATTAACCTTTATTAACTCTTCTTCTCCTGAGAGGCTGATTCCCGGAAAAAAGAATTATCCGTATTACTAGAATTTTGAGATGTTAAAATTGAATTTTCAGGGCTTTGAATGACTACTGGGTCTAAACATAAATTTTGAAAATTATTTTCTAAGTTATTTTGGTCATTTTCGTACGAGGAATTATCATCAAACGTTATCGTGTCGTATCCTGAATATTCTCCTTGATAATAGTAATTGTCATAGTCGTTGTACGTTAAAGGAGTTTCAGTATTGTCTGGCAAGCCAGTAATGTTCTGCGTAAAGAGTCTAGTATTAGTGGAAATATCCATAGGAGTTGGGGTAAACTGATTTGATGGTTTATTTTGAGGGTTATATGCATTATGATGTTGTCTCAAGTTAATATTTTGGGACATGGGCCTAGGTTGAAAATTTTGCGGGTTTATATGCTGGGTAGGTCTTTGTATATTTTGTGCATTGTTCGGGAAATTTGGCCGTACCTGATGATGTTGATATCTTTGATTATTATAATATGAAGGACCGGGAAGGTTAGGGTATTGGAAAGGTATTCTAGGCATATGCGTTTTGTTTATAGGGCGGTTAGTGTTGAACGCTGGTTGATTACTTGAGGGTGTTATCCTGGGTAAAGGAGTATAGGAAGAAAAGTTAAGTGTATTACATTGTCTTGATGCATAGAGAAAATTATTTTTTCTATCACCAGACTCATGGCTTTTTCAAGGGAATCGGGGTCTCTAAGTCTTATTTAGTTTGCAGAGCAGGAGGAAGTCCTCTAATATAAGTTCTTAAAGCTAAATCACTATAACTTTTCATTCTAATTAATTTCTCTGCAGCATCTATCTCGTCCATTGAGTTTAATTTTGAGTTTATTAAACTCCTGGCATCTTGGCACCTTTCACCAAATTTATATGGTGTTTCATCCTTTTTTGGTCTTAGGACAAGTAAATCTTGAATAAGGCACTCAAGATTTCTTTGGTCACCAAAGGATTTTAATAAAAGTCTTTTATTTCGTCCCAAGAGTTAAGCTCAGTCCGAGATCCTACGAGAATAAGAGCTCGATCTTTTAGCTTTCCCAACAAAGCTCTCAAAATAAAATTATTTATAACAGCGTTATCAGTCGTAACAAATTGAGCAATTAAATTATTGGCATTATTCAAAAATACTGTTAAAGTGTGAGGATTACCATCATATGGTGGGATGGAATCAAGATACAGTTTAAGTAATTGATAATCGACAGGCATGGTTGCAGTATTAGTTCCTGATAAATTAGATGCCTGGTTTAAATTATTATAATTATTAATTTGATCTTCAATATTTAAATTAAATCCACTAAATAGATCTGATAGATCGTTCATAAATACCTATCAATATTTATTGTATTTATACAATAATTTTATCTATACTATTATGTATTATTTTATTATATTATTATTATTTATTTATTATATTAACTCAGAGATATTAGCGATGTTTGTCTAATATCTTTTGTTTTGTACGTTTTATTAATTATTCTTTGTTTTTGAATTTTATATATTCTAAAACAATATGCACTCTATTCAATATATTTTTTGTTTCAATAAAATTTTATGACTTACGAAACTACTACTAATACTAAGATGTAGATGACTGCTAAGCTACTGCGATTGAGGTTAACCATCTTCTAACATCTAAAGAAGTTCCAGAATTTTCGGCGATGCTGTCCTATATGTTCTGTTCTTCTTGGTACAACAATTAGCGATTAACTGTCGGGTAAAAGTTTTAACACTTCACTGGATTTAAGTTCGTCTGGTTATTAATGATTGAAATCAAAATTGATTGGAAATCAATCGATTACTTACGATAATTACACAACCAATTAACCAGTCCTACAGACTGCGCCAGTTTTGGTATTAATTACACTTAGTCACTTTTTAAAAAATACTAAACTTTATTAATACACTTAACAAGTTGTCACAATGAAATATTAAGAACAAATACAACGTGTTTAACCAAAGTACTCATATTTATAACTTATTCTAGCTGAGGTGTAGGATCCTTAAATACTAGATCAGCATTATTATCAGATTATAACTCACAGCCAAAGATACTGCCGGAATTCTAACTCTGTGACAGGGATCCTAATGCTCGAGCAAAACATGCAGCTAAATAAGCATATGCTTGTCAATAGGCTTGGTTCATTCTGCTGCATAAGATTATATTTGTACGCTGTTTTTTTTTAATTTGTTGACTTTATTTAAGATTTAATTATTTTAACATCCTCGCGAGCAAAGCTACCTAAATCAATCACGGGTTGCATTAGCAAAATTTTTTTATAACCTCAAATAACAATAATCTTTGTTCAAAAAGAGCAGGATGTAGTGGAAGCAAGAGAATCAGCTTCATTTTGGAAAACGTTGCAAGAGAAGGAAGAGGCTAAGTTAAATTTTGAAACATCAAAAAAGTAACCTGACCACCTTTACTTATAAATTAATCAATCAGAACAAAATGACAGTAAATTATATTATTATATAACACACGGCTTAAGTCAATTGACAGCCCGCCAAAATCTCAATGCTTTCAACCCTCTTTTTTTAACAAAAAAATCCCTTCTTTAAGTAGCAAAAAAAAAAATTCCCTACTCTGGCAACAACTGAAAGTCAGGTTATGTTTTGAATTTTATTATTTGTTTATATTTTGATATCTATTTTTATTTTTGAAAAATATTTTTTTACTTTTTAAGAATATTGTTGTATCATATAAATTTTATCAACTAAGTGTTACTTTAAATTTGTTGGGAAGTATGAATTTAAGTGGAGTTAAAGTTGTTAATTACGTAATACAATGGATCATAATAGTTCTATCGTAAACGTTTGACGATTAAATAAATCGTCAGCTATAATTACTTTTTTCCAAAACAAACTGCTTTTTGTGTCAAGTTTGTATAATTGAATTGCGTATTGTTGCATATTATAAAAATAATATGACACAATATGCATTCATAACTTAAAAAAGTCAAGAATGTCATCTTTGAAAGACAAGGCATTTTCCAAAAAAATGTGTCTTTTGGTTGACAGGGACCACAGACTCAGCGCTGTTTTCAAATAGCAAGAAATGCTTGAAGAATACGTCAATGTCATGCGTCAAATATAGGCACTCAAATCATATTACAACTCCGCATAAATTGGATGAAATTGAACGGATTGAAATGAAACGAAACAACTCAAACAGATCAATATGCACAATGAGGGAAATAAAGCGACGCGAGGTTACAAATATTTACATTTCAGTGTTGCTTTTTTATGATTTTATTTACGAAAAAAGGTATTTTTTATACCAAGGTTGGCCTGAGGTGGAGGGGATAGAAGCGTGGTCGGTCTTGAACCAATAGAATTCCTTTCCTCACAGATTTTTGGCGCGCAGTCAATTGATTTTAGCCGTGTGTCGTATTATAAAAGTTCAAATCAAAACACAAACAATGTGCGGGAAGCCAAAAACAATTTCTTTTATAATATCTAAACTCACTAAGGATAGGTTTCCATAGGTTACAGAGCCCTTGAGAAAAAAAAGTTTCAGGGCCTCTCAATGTAATGAGATAGGCTATGCCCCCTTTATGGCTAAGGCCGGGAAACGAAGGTGTAAGAAAATACTAAAATTAGTAGATACCTTTAAAATGCCTTCAGACTGCTAGAACATAGAATAAGTCGAAAAATTAACTTTAGCTGTTAATATGATTATAATTCCATCAGTAAGTTATAAATATGATTTATTAATAAGATACTTGCATTATAAACTCATGCCTAAAGAATTTCAATACGTAAAGAAGTCAGAACTAATACCTTAACGCTATACAGTTGATTAATAAATTTACAATTCAAACATACTAAAGATTATATTGATCTGTTGTATCCGTTAACTGCTGTTATCAGTAGTTAAATTATTCTTACTCTCGTGAACGAAGTACAACAATCAAACTAATTTCAGGAAGAGGTCCCATAAACTAATTCTAGTAAAAGTATTTTGTATCATAACAACTTAAATAATTGCAGACGGAAAATATCGTGTACCGGTACATTGGAACTTTTCCTCGTCCACATCGGAATTCGCTACGCTCACTCTCCCCAACTTCGAATTCCCTAAGCTCGTCTTCAGAATATACAAAGCCATTAGAATTATGCTGTAACACGTGTTCGGATATTTACTCGTCCTCAGATAGAAAATTCATCTGTTTCCTTCTCAGCGGTCACACATGGCAGGCACTGACCAAATGCAAAAAAATTATATTTCCCAGATAGCACAACTACACCTATAGATTGATTTTGACAAAGTTTCAATTCTCAAACATAAATATACAGGGTTTTTATTGAGGAATAATCCTATAGTAAAAAATCCAGTAGTAATATAGAATTGAACATAAGATGGAGTAAATAGAAAAAAAAACATTACTCCTAAATTTAACTTCTACATTACTCAGTTTTATAAAAAAATTACTCCTGAATTTATAAAAACATTACTCCTGAATTTTACGAATCTACATTACTGAATTTTAATTTAAAAACATTAACTCCTGAATTTTACGTCTACATTACTGAATTTTATAAAACTTACTCCATGAATTTTACTCTACATTACTGAATTTTATAAAAACATTGATTTTACGTACATTACTGAATTTTATTAAAACATTACTCCTGAATTTTACGTCTACATTACTGAATTTTATAAAAAAATTACCCTGAATTTTACGTCTACATTACTGAATTTATAAAAACATTTACTCCTGAATTTTACGTCTACATTACTGAATTTTATAAAAAACATTACTCCTGAATTTATTAACGCTACATTTACGACTTTATAAAAAAAATTACTCTGAATTTTACGTCTACATTACTGAATTTTATAAAAAAATACTCCTGAATTTTACGTCTACATTACTGAAATTTTATAAAAAAATTACTCCTGAATTTTACGTCTACATTACTGAATTTTATAAAAACTCCTGATTACGTCTACATACTGAATTTTAAAAAACATTCTCCTGAACTTTTACGTCTACATTACTGAATTTTATAAAAACATTATCCTGAATTTTACATCTACATTACTCAGTTTTTGGCTAATCATTGCAAAGCCTAAATAGAGGCATCACATGATTTACTACACAATGTAGTATTTCGTGCGCGCGCTATGTATGCATAAAATGTTAATTTAATAACTAGTAATCACACTTCGCAGTTATTTTAATAAATATACATAATATAATAAGAAAACAAATATAATTGTTTTTACAGTTTTAAAATTACATTTAATGAGTCAGAAAGGTACAAAACAATTGTATGTTTTAAAATTGTAGAAACTGCATAATGAGATTAACTCGCTCGCTTTCCTTAGTTTAAGTTAAACTATCCCATTGCAGCCAAATACGCAATAAACACTTAATCCATCACAGTCTATAATCGCGCAAACAGGATATAATACGCACATTTATAAATAAACACAAAGGATACGGTTGACACAAATATTGGCAATAATCGACATAAAACGCGCTAACTGCATAACTGCGAAAGGATAATAACACGTGGTAGTGATAACAGAGATAAATGATTGCGACAGTCTCAACGTCGCGCCTGTAATAGTAGTTCAATGAACTAGCGATTTCTTTTGTACAGCTGTTGCTATGATACTATTCAATTATGATAACAACATTGTCTCTCAATACTCAACAATAAACAATGTAGATTGAACTCCTGTTACGATTTCTTAATCATCTAGCTAAAGTATTAAGGATACTCAATACTATAACCCCTCCCCCTTCTTCCCTAAGAAAAACATATTGCCTTCTTACTTTTTCTCATTTATACCGTAGGTGTATATAGGAAAAGTATTGTGTTTGCAGGAAAACCCGAAACCGGGATGAAACCGGAATTATCAGTTCCAGGCGTTTTAAGGCGTCCTGTGTGGTTTTCGCAAAATTGTCTGTTTGTATGTGTGTGTACGTCTGTTATCATCGTAGCTCCTAGTGTATTTATGCAAGAGAGTTGAAACTTTGTACAAAAATGTTGTACAAAGCTGTAGTTGTGCAATACGGAAAATCATTTTTATGACGTCATTAACCCGCAACAGTGACGCAGCAAAAATTTCGAAAAATCATAAATTGCAGAATTTATGATTTTGATGATCCATAGGCACGCATGTAGCTATGAATAAGACTAACATATGTGCCAAGTTTCATCTCATCATCAGCATTAGTTTAATTTTTTATTAAATGACGTGCACCTTTATTTTTAAAAAAAAGGCAAACACTCGGAAAACAATTCAATTCAGTTGAATTTGGTACAAGTCAACACCTTTACGTAATAAATAAGTACACCAAGTTTCGTTTCAATACAACAAGTATATCCTTGATTTTTGTTGGATCATAAAAGTTAAGCAGCATTAAGCGTAGTCAGTGCTGTATAGGTGATCGCAGAGAATGAAACGAATGACATTTACTATTGAGGGCATGCTGCATTACAAATTCGGCGAATTGTATATTCCGAGGTGATGAGGAAAGGAAAGTCCTGAGGTACCTCGTATCCGATATTTGGCTACTAAAACTAAATTATTTAGGACAGAAATTAACTTTTTTAGATTTATTTGACCTAAAAGTTTAACAGGATTAAAAGCGAAGTAATATTGGTAAACAGTAATAATGAAAAGATCACTTGATGGTTATAAGATCAGTGCAATACAGCAGTTAACCATCCTCAAACACTTCGAATTTTCACAGGTCTAACAGAAAATTTTTACGATGTTAATAAGTGCAAGAAAGATCATAAAAGGTAATACTCTATTGTAATGATTAAAGTACACGTTTCAAGTTTATCATTCCTACAAATGATGAACTTTACCTTAAAAAAAAGTGCCATATCTTTATAATAATCACAAAATGTCAACACCCACAAAAAATTAAGAATCTTGGCCTCGACGTAAGATTCAGATTTAATATTGATAGTAGAGAATATATGTTAAGCAAATATTTATATATCAATAGAATTTTTTTAATTTGCTTTTATTCGTATCTTTAAATAATTTTATTTTAAAATGCATTGGTTAACTATGACATTTTTAACAAAGAATCTAATAGACATTGCACCTTGATCCAACAACACGCAGTCGTCTGCGAATCGTAACTACCCTTACTTCTTTCTCTAGACTGCACGGTACTATAATACCCGTGGCCTTCAACCTTGTTTATTTATAAACAGAAACAACCTTGACGCTTTTTATACACAGCTGCCTGCACTATCACCACATCCACTCCGGCAAATGTAATTTTATTAATAAAATTCAACTTGCACTAGGGAATCTTCCTTTAACACAGAAGTAAGTATATCCAGACTAATGCCTCAGTAATTAAAATACAATGAATAAAATTTTAGTACGTTCAATAAAATTGAATATTGAAGATATTCGTACACCAATATCTTTGATAGTACATTAAACCTAATAAGGTTTAGCAACAGTCAGCATTAGTTCGTCACCAAACATTTTAAAACGAATCCGTCAATCAATTTACAGATTCATTTAGGTTATTCAAATTTTCATTCAAAATATCAAACCCAAGCGAAGTTTTGAACAAGATTTTAAGGAAGTTTTGAATTGTCATTCTCTAACAAGCAAATACAAACAAGGATTTAAAATAATGACAGCAGAGGCACACACATAAAGACAGAAAACTTGCGTCAAAACCTACTCAGGAGAATCTTAAAAAGCTTGAAACAGGTTCAATGTCATTGTTCAAATCCCGTTTTGGATTTTTAACACCAAGGGAGTCCGAAATCGTGTTAACTATTCATGTTTTGTAAAACTCGATAGTATCTATTGAACATACATGTCCTTTTTTATGTACTTACGGTATAAAAGAGAAAAAGTAAAGAACAGAAGATTCAAAAGGCGTAAAACAAGATTAGAAACGTTATCATTTCTATATGGGTAACACTTCTCTTCAGTTGGAGGTATTCAAATCACTTTATAAACACCTACTTACATTTGACGGTCTATAAATAATCAGCAGGAAGAACGTGGGTTTAATATAATTTACTGTATATACATACAAACAAATGTAGAAGGTCATTTTATTAAAATGAGAGTAAAGATTCCATCCCAGAGAGCGTTTCAAGTAAACTTCTTCTATCCTTTATATTTTAAAGGTTACTTTAGTACAATGAATATATATAGATGATAAAAATTTATAGATGAGCTTTGACGATTCAAAAGATAATATTTTTTAGATAGGGATATAGGGAATACTTACACCACATCAAGAAAATGGGTACGGGGTAACTCAAAACGTTTCCACGATATATCCGATTCGCTTCGCTTGTCCTCTGAATATAGAAATCACTTTATTTCTATTGCAGTACGTCTACGGACTCGATTCGTCCAGCAAGTAAAACATCCGTCTTATTCCCAGCGTTGACACCTTCAGAATTCGCTTCACTCATCCTCACTAATTCGGACTCGTTTCGCTTGTCCGAATTGTTTGAACTATTAAACTATTGGATTTTTATAAAAACGTATTTATGTCATTGGATAAACGTGAATTAACATTAATAATGAAATGAAACTAGGCACATTTAATGGTCATACACAAGCCAAATTATAAATTAATTCAACATTTTTCCATGCTTTATCAATCTATGCCGAGTCTATAATAACGCTTCATGACGTTATAGAATAAAAAATTATTTTCCGTTCAGCATAACTAGACCAAAGAATAGATTTTTGTACCAAGCATAAATAAATACACTGGGAGCTACAATGATAACAGACACACTCATACAGACAGACAACTTAGCAAAATCCACTCAGGTTGTTACCTGAAATAGATGAATTTTTAGAGCAAATACATACATTTTTTTTAATTGGATAGTTTTATAATTTTATAGTTTTATAATTGTAAAACATAATGAAAATAAAGCTCTTATTATTTTTATTATTATTATTATTAAATATGAAGAAGTAAAATGTCTAAAATCACCGGTACTTTCCATAAAACTAAAGGGCTAATGTTACATTTAGTTTGTCTTTTAATTCACCCCAAGCTCATCGGTGGGTGAAATTACGTCATGCGGTGAATTTCATGTCTGTTTTTTAATTCAATGGTGGATTTTAAAGGGGATAACTCTCGGGACTTATTTTGTCGGACTCTTCCCTAACTACTCCTCTAAAGAATAGGCAGGAATTCAGGGACTTCACTAATTTCAATAACTTCTCCGTTGCGATGTATCCGCAACGGATACATACCACGCTAGAAACCTCGCCTTTTAGCGGGACTTGTCTTCTTCCCTCCTCCCTTTTTAACCACTACCGACACACAAGTTAAACCAACCGGTGGATTCTCAGTTGAATTAAAAAACAAGCCAATTGAGGAGGTTCAATCCTATAAATAAAACTAATCTTAGATTATAAAAAACACTTTTTCGTGACGTCAATAAAGGAATATTTGTTCAAGTTTAACACAAAAATAATAAATTTACATAATAATAGTGGTTTAGCTGCGAGTTCTCATAAGAGAGGGCTTATGTTACAATGTTACTTCGACCATGACGCCTTCCCGTTCAGTGTCCTCAGTAGTAAGTTTATTAGACTGTAGGCTGGGCTATTCCAGCCTACAGTCTGTTTAATAAACTTATTTACTTAAAAGTGTGTTCTTATAACAGATCATAGGGAACCATTCGTCGAATACGTAACTAATTGATTAAAGTCAATTCAGCTTTTATTGAAATCGGGCCATAAATTTCTTTGCCGCATACTATATAAATGTCTTTGCCGCATACTAGATAAATGTTGCCGCATACTACATAAATGTTTTTGCCGCATACTAGATAAATGTCTTGCCGCATACTAGATAAATTTCTTGCCGTATACTACATTAATGTCTTTGCTACATACTAAACAAATGTCTTAGCACACTACATCCACTAACTTTTAAACAATTTAAGGATTCTATAAATCCTTTTAACAGCATCTTGGTATTTATCACAAAAGAAAAAACTTGAAACGTGGAAATACAAGATACAGTGAAACAAATACAGGTCATGGTTATGATTCACACTTGCTATCTATTACCGTATAGAAATATACAATAAACTAACACGGGTATCATAAAAATACAAATGAAGTAGACGTTTTTTATGACAAATGTGTTAAAGAAGATAAGTTATTTAAACTCTCTTTTCAAAATACATGGATAGACGATTAATTCTAGAACTATGTTTTTGACTAATCATTTTATTTATTGACGATATTTTTGGCGATATAATAAAAGACGGAATCAATGAAGCTCGAGTTTTCAAGGAGAGCGAGATCCACGAAATATGTTAACACCAAAACCAGTTGGATGTAAGTTAAGTGTTGTGACCATAGTCAACTATATTTATATTTACCCCGACCGATACTCCCTATTTCATCTCCATAATGCAATTCCTTATATACAAGAGACAGCATTGTCGCGGATAGTTCTGAAAGAGGTGTTTGAAGATTTGCAGATCCATAGGATGTTCAAAGCTTTCCACAGGAGGACCAGGGGCCGACCGGGGACCACATTGTTGTTTTATTATTTGTTGTTACATGGCAATGTGCTATGTATTTAGCGATTTTTTATCATTTGTATTTGCCAATTGTGCCTCTCAGGATAACCCGAATAAGCTGAAACAGGCCTCTACCGTTTATGAATGACTACGACCTTAAGAGAACTGGCACCAAGAATGTCTAGCAGTTTTATATTATTTGTTGTTACATGGATTTTTCTATGTACTTAACGAATAGATGAGTACGTATCTACAACAGGGTACAATAGTTTGCGCCACTTGGGATGATCCCATCGAGCTGAAACAGGTCCCTATCTATTCAGCTTGATATCTACCTTTCTAATACACAAGGTTACCTTACACCTTTAAACAAGGAAGCCATTTCAAGTTTAAAATAAGCATAGCTTGATAACTTGAGACGCTGACGTCATGTCATAAATGTTTCAGAATCAATAAGCTCCCGAAAATTCTTTTGATTTGAGAAAATTCCCTAAATCTGTGCGTTTTATACAATATGGCACTGGTTTATAATATATAACCATGCCTAAATATATAAATGCCTAAATCGACCAAAATAGAAAAAAAAATTAAATGAACCATAGCTTTTGTTGATGCATTCACAGCGTCATTGACATTATACATATTTAGTTCATTCCGTATGGTTTATTTTGTAGACTATGTTTTCCTATTCTATGTTTTTCATTAAACGAAACCCGTGCAGCAATAAATACTTTACATACTATATATACGATTATCAGCCTCCGTGGCCGTGATCGTATAGGGACTCTATTTCGGTACCGGAGTTCCGGGGTTCGCTGCCCCGATTTTATGAAGATTATATGAATAGTATTTGTATTTAAAATATTTCGCCAACTTTAATGAATTCTTAGAGGATAGTAGATGCATACCACCTGAGGTAGGGTTTCGCAGGGTGAATACCCTGATGGATCGAAAGGCCCTTTTTAAGGGCCAAAAAGGCCTTTCGGCCTATTTTAGGGCCAACAAAATAAAATAAAATGTTACTTTTATTTTACTTATATACGATTCAACTCACTTAATAATTAAGAAACGTACTAGTTTGGCTCCTAGTCAAACTGAATGCGGTCGGATGTAGGATCGATGAGAATACAGAATTACATTTCTCAAAAGTAAAGCTAAAGCCAAGGGCTGTAGAGTTAAGTCGTAAGGGCGGACACGGGCTCAGAATAAGTTAATAGCTCAGGTCAGTTACTTCCAACTTTGAATAAACCTTTTAAGAAGCTTCTTTCTTAGTGTTCCTTATACTTGAAAACTTCACTTCAACTAAAGTTTCATTCATCTAATTCTAAGTTGGTAGATGTTTTTAACTCAGCTACTCAATAATAGACAGCTGCACTAAATACTTGAAGTTGGCAGCAGTGACTGGTGATAAGGGCTATGATAAGGCCTTCATTTTCAAAACAATGCCATAACTATATTGGAGATTTGACAATAAATCAACTCATTAAAATTTTTCAATATTTAAAGCAAAAATTGAAGGCGTTTTAGTTAAATTATAAGTTCTTATGTTAATTTTAAATAAATAAACTCTTTAATATCATTTTCTATATAGTCAGTTAATATGAAAACTCCCATAGTGAAGGATAGATTATTTAGAAAATGATTTGTAGCGGGAACTCAAAAATCTCTCTATGAGCCTACTAAACTATCTTTTGTCCAGCAGTCTATTTCTGTTTAATCATGCAAGTAGAGATAATCATTAATAATAAGGTTTTCAAACAATAAATTATCATGACCCAAAACTGTTTCATCCCCATGTTTCGCACAAATACCACCGAGTTTACACAACGGATAGTAAACATTTTCGGTTTTTTTATATCACTTTAATTATTGCTTATTATTTAAAACAAAGAAAGAAGGAATTCTATACAAGTGTGATTAACTTATATGAATAATTAAATAACTAATTTAAAGCAATTCTTATCAATTATTATTTTTATGGTTCATATTACGGTACACATTAGAGATAAGAACCTTGCCCTTAATTCCAACATAATTATCAAATTTTCACAAATATTTTTAAAAATTTTTTTAAGGCATTCCTTTAAATAAATTAAAAATATGAAGCAATTGCGTGCGTTAATATTTCCTTAAATATTTATGTTCCAGCACCTGGAGCGTATTCAAAGGTTAGGACGAGGGTACTACCCCCAGGATCCTCAAAAAAGGAAAAAAGAAGGAAAAATGTACAAAATAATAGTATGACACACACACACTCACACACACACACACACACACACACACACACACACACACACACACACACACAATATAATATATATATATATATATATATATATATGTCCAGCCTTGACGTCTATCCCATTACTGTTAACATGAGGATCTCATGTTGTTTAAATCTTTAAAAGTTTTGAATCATTCAAAACTATTGGAAACTTCCCAAAACTTCTGTTAAAACAAAATAAATACATAGTCACAAAACATAGAGACAAAACCTCGAAGAGTGTTATTTCACACGAGACACGTCGCAAAAATTTGATTGACAAATGAAAAACACACATATTCGCCACGTGAGTTCGAATTCTTTGGCACTCTGTAACTGTAACATACTTAAATTTGAAATGTAGGTAAGAGATGATAACGTAAATTCTTTAGGATGATATAATATAACTTCTCTTGGAAGGCTGAATAGTATGCGATACATTTTGTCAATGGTTACTTCAGGATAGTTAAACGAGATTTATTTTGTAAACTATTTTTCAAAGGTGGGTTGTACAGGATTGAATGTGTAAACACAGATTTACAGATTTAATGAACACGCGTTTTCAGATTTAGTAAAGACACGTTTACATATTTAGTAAACACCCGTTAACATGCTTAGTAAACACCCGTTTACTCAGGGATAGTTATACAGGATTGATTCTATAAACGGGTTTCTCTATGAGATGGTTAAAAAGTACTGACTTAGTAAACTGGTCCTTTTGGATAATTATAGAGAATCTATTCTAAAACGGATTCTCTAGGATAGCTATGTAGGATTAATTCTATAAACGGGACATCTTGTACGGTTATATTGGTTGATTCTAATACCAGGTTCTCTAGGATGATTTTATAGGGTTGATTCTATAAATGGGTCCTCTCTAGGATGGTTATATAGGATTGATTTTATAAACAGGTCCTCTAGAATGGTTAAATAGGATTAAACGGGTCCTGTAGAATGGTTATATAGGATTGATTTTATAAACAGGTCCTCTGGAATGGTTAAATAGGATTAAACGGGTCCTGTAGAATGGTTATATAGGATTGATTTTATAAACAGGTCCTCTGGAATGGTTAAATAGGATTAAACGGGTCCTGTAGAATGGTTATATAGGATTGATTTTATAAACAGGTCCTCTGAATGGTTAAATAGGATTAAACGGGTCCTGTAGAATGGTTATATAGGATTGATTTTATAAACAGGTCCTCTGGAATGGTTAAATAGGATTAAACGGGACCTGTAGAATGGTTATATAGGATTGATTTTATAAATAGGTCCTCTAGAATGGTTACATAGGATTGATTCTGTAAACGGGGTTTCTAAGAATGATCCTAAAAACGAATTCTCTAAGATGATTATATAGAATTGATTCTATGAACGTATTTTCAATAGGATGATTATATAGAATTGATTCAATGAACGTATTTCAATAGGATGATTATACGAATTGATTCTAAAAACGTATTTTCAATAGAATGATTATATAGAATTGATTCTATGAACGTATTTTCAATAGGATGATTATATAGAATTGATTCTATGAACGTATTTTCAATAGGATGATTATATAGAATTGATTCTATGAACGTATTTTCAATAGGATGATTATATAGAATTGATTCTATGAACGTATTTTCAATAGGATGATATACAGAATTGATTCTATGAACGTATTTTCAATAGAATCATTATATAGGATTGATTCTATGAACGTATTTTTCAATAGGATGATTATATAGAATTGATTCTATGAACGTATTTTCAATAGGATGATTATACAGAATTGATTCTATCAATAGGATGATTATATAGAATTGATTCTATGAACGTATTTTCAATAGATGATTTTATAGAATTGATTCTAAAAACGTATTTTCAATAGAATCATTATATAGGATTGATTCTATGAACGTATTTTTAATAGGATGATTATATAGAATTGATTCTATAAATGGGTTCGAACGGTCCTTTTGGATATTTTTTACAGGATAGAATCTATTACGGATTCTTTAGGACAGATTTAGTAAACGGATCCACTTGGATACTTATACTGGATTGATTATTCATGTAGGTACTGTGTTTTAGGATGATACACGGTTTCAAATAAAATTTTGTTTAAATGTCTAACATCAATAAAGGGTTTATATCACTTCTTTTTTTAGCCAGCAAACAGGCTTTTTAGAATGATTATATAGGTTCTAAAAATTGTTATATGGAGCTGATTATACAGTACGTTGATTATACAGGATTTTTTAATCAAACAGGTTTTTTAATACTACATACAAAAGTACGATTTTACCTAAAGAATTATTGCTGGGGCAAGAACTCAACGAAATCACCTCCATGTCAGCAAAGCCGTCTTCGAACATTGCGCTACCACTTTACTAAACCGAATAAACAACAACACTGTATAAACAACACTGTCTTTCGATATCAACAAAAACAAACTTCTGATAAAGCACAAATCATAACACGTATCTAATAGTCTAGTAAACAACGTCTGGTAACCTTTGCAGCTCGCCAAAATTTAAACATTCTGATATTCACAAGACAGATTCAGTATGCAATGATACATACATTATAAATAATGTAAAAAGAGAGGGTAAGGATTATTAATATTTCTTCAATTTGGAAATTTTGGAGAAAAATATCGAACGTAAGAATTTATTTATATAAATGACATTAGGAAGAGCAGTACATTTTTGGTTCGGAGCCAATATTACGAAAGTAGGAAATAGAAAAATAATGAATGGCGACAAAAAAGACGGGAAATTCAAATGACTCTTAAAAAGTTTTTCTTTACGAAATGCGCTATTTTAAGAAAAAATATTTTGAAATATTTCATCAGTAAAATATGTTTTGAATTAACAGGCATATCACATATTTACTTCCCTCATCATAAAAATTATTATTATTAAAGAAAACAACATAATATGTTTACATCAAAATTAGCTCAAAAGCATTGCTTTTCAGATAAAATACTATTAAATAAAAATCCTATGGTAAATAACACAAACATACAGATATATTTTAATGCGTTCATACAGAGCACTATATTTTAGCAAATATCTAAATGAGCTTATTTTTATAAATCGTAATTAATTATAAAAGAATTGTATTGCATGAATGATAAATATGTATGCTTATATCTTATTTGAAAAAATGTTTTCAATTATGTCAGAATATTTAAAACTTCGCTCGCAGAGAACAGTTACAAAACTAATGCCAAACCATAAACGCTTTTAACTTACACGCACAATATAAGACGAAAAACTATTATTGTTATTATTCACTACTTAGCGGTCACCCATACAGGCAATGACCTCGCTCGATGCTCCCGTCTTTAAACGAAGCTTAGTATACTAATTTATTTTTTAAAGGGGGTATACTTATATTAAATTTAAGTAAACTAAATTTAAACTAGTAAACTTTAACTAACTAGTAAACTAACTTTAACTAGTAAATTTAAGTAAACTTTAAATAAACTCCCGACTTATATTTGAAATATATCCCGATATTTATAATTTTAAGTCGTATTTCAAGTTAATTGATAAAAATTGAACTAATGCTCATAATGAAATGAAACATTATATTGGTCAAATATATGACTTCATGCGTGCAAGATCTCAAACCTATCGACAATTTTTCCCCCGTTTTATGAAATTTCATTATTGCGTTCATTCTATTGTTATTATTGCGTGATAATGACGTCATGAAAAATAGTTTATGGATAGCACAAGTAAACCTAAAAATTGATTTTTGTGCCAAGTTTCAACTCTCTAGCATAAATACACTGGGAGATACGATGATAACAGACACACACACATACAGACAGACAACTTTGTGAAAACCACTTAAGAGGTCTTATAACAAATAAAACGGATAATTCGAATGGATTCCCGGTTTCTAAATTTTTTGCAAATACAATACTGTTCTTATAAACCTAAGGTATAAATAGGAAAAAGTAAAAAATCAACCGATAGGGCCTCTAGTAATAATATCTCTATGATGTCTTAGGTCCAACTTCGTAACTTTCAAGCCGATAAGTAAGTTTAAAGGAAATAAAATTACGTGCAACGGGTTGCCAAGATCTCTGACATAAAACCCCGTTACGTTAACATTCTCGCGTACTCAGGTAAACTACTGATAAAAGAGAAAGGCGGGATTACTATAGAAGATGAGAATAATGGAAAGGCTACTCCTAGAGGTTTACTGAGTGCAGGGCGGGGGTTGCTATGCAGTTGGCAGTCTGCTAGGACGTGCTAGCAGTCACGTAACCTCTCTCTATCCCTTCACCCTCTATGTTTACATTCTACGCATTATTTACTCGGTTGAAACAAAGGTTTGCTCAGGTTTACTCAAATTGACCAAATGGTTTAACACCATTTGCTTCCTAATTTTAAGGAAGAGAAAAGCATTTCACATTCAAAAAATGTAAAATCGGGTATCTCGGTACGGTGAACTCCTTCACAACTTCAGCCTCGCTTGGCCCGTCCTAGTCATATTACTAGAGAGGCCCTATTGGTTAAATTTTGAAACACTGAAAATGTAACCTGACCAGCTTCGCTTAAATATAATCAAATAATTATATAGTAGTAACTTATATAGTAAAACGTTTAAAATACAAATCAAAATTCAAAAATGCATGGGAAGCCGAAAACAATTGATTTATTTTAACCCCAACTCACTCTTGAAAAAGGTTTCTATAAGGTTACACAGAGCCCCTGAGAGCCCCAGAAAATGTTTCAGGCCTCTCAATGTAATAAGATAGGCTATGCCCCTCATAAAATGGAAAGTCAAAACTTTCGAAATGGCGACTGATATTAGATGAAATTTAGTAAATCGATTTAACACTTAAAAGGGTACATTGGCGTCAAAATTATATTTAAAAAAAACGTAACTCATTTAAAATTTTAATTGGTAAAGTAGGTTCACGAATCGAGATATATTACTAGAGGGCCCTATAGGTTAATTTTTGAGACATCGAAAAGTAACCTGACCACCTTTCTTTATAAATACAATTAAATATCAATACAAAATTTCAGTAAATTATACAGTAGAACGTTAAAAATACAAATCAAAACGCAAACAATGTGCGACAAGACGAAAACAAATGATTTATTATAACCTTAACTCACTCTTGGGTAAGGTTTCAATGAGGTTACATAGAGCCCTGAAACCCCCAAAAATATGTTTTTAGGTTTCTCAATGTATTGAGATAGGCTATGCCTCCTCTAGTATATATATCTCTATGACCTTCCAGGCCACAACTAGACCTTAAATCAGATTAGTAACACACACGCAGCATGATAAAGATCAATCAAAACGTCATAAAAGTGCTTGATTATGATAGAATGTTGGGTTCGGTTTTTAGGTTGACAATGTTTTTCCAATATACCTACGTATACTTTTCCAAAAAAATAAAAATTAATAACGAAACCTAATACAATTCCGAAATATTTCTGAGAACCTCCCAAAATAACTATATGACATCGAACTCGGCTTCAATAACAAACGTAATTACAGAAACAGGATTCAAATGTAAGGATAAGAAGGTTAATTGTTTACATACTGGTGGTAATTCAAGGCCATACAAGCGGAAAGCAGATGGGACCAGTACCTACAGTTCTCACATGGAATAAAAATTGACAACTTTTATCTCATACCTATAAACAGAACTAGTAACTCTTTGACTACAGACATAGTTGCATCAAAAATCGGGTATAGAGTACCTCGGAACTTTTCCTCATTAAATCAGATTCGTAATAATTGCGGGTTATATTTTTCGAAAAGCACAACTATATAGATAGATTGATTTTTGTACAAAATTTCAACGTTCTAGCATAAATACACTGGACGCTACGATGATAACACATATACAGACAGACAACTTTGTGAAAACCACTCAGGAGGCCTTAAAAACGCCTGAAACGGATTTTTTGCGAACACAATACTTTTCCAATATACCTACGGTATAAATGAGGAAAAGTAAAAATTATAAATATATATATGCACAACTAACTAATCAAAATAACTGGCTCAACGCTAATTCAAAACTTCATGTGTTTGAGACAATTTGTTCGCAGAAAACTTCAAAACATTATTAGTAAAATTTTTTTAAAAAAAAAACATTTTTCTTAAAAAGTTTAATGCGCCACAATTGCGATGCGCCAAGCTTGGGTGGCGGAGCTCCGTGCCAGAATTTTTAGGATGATATATGCTGATTTATAAATGCCAACAATGTTCAAATCAGATATTAAATAAAATATTAAATTTAAAAATTTAAAAATAAACTCTTATATATTATTTTCATTGATATAAGTCAGTTTCTATGACAAATCCTATTGGTCCAAGAGCCAGGCCTAAAAATCGTGACACTTTGTTCTACTTCAAACCAATTTTTTTCTGTAAATATACCTTAAATTATGAAGAAAAACATAGTCTGCCTATCCAGAGTGGAGCCCTTCATATGACAGCGCTCGTTCAAAATATTAGAAACTCACACAAATTCCAGTTTTCTCGCAATAAGTGGCTCCCTGTAGGTCGTGCGCAAAACACGAAGAGGACATTTTTTAAAGCTGATAAAATTTTCTATAAAACTCGTGTTTTTTTTGTCAAAATCGGATAAGTACAAGTTATCCGAATAACTATAAAGTTATGGAATTTGTTAAATGGCCAAAAAAAATGCATAAAAAGGCAATATGTTTTCAAAGAAATTCGCTGACTTTGTATAAATTAACCATTTTTTTTTGTGTTTTTGAAAGAGCCATAACTTTGGTTGTAATTATCCGATTTTGATGATTAAACACTCGCTTTATTGGTAATTTTATCATCTTTAAAAAATGTTATCTTCCCACAGGGAACCACTTATTTCAAGAAAACTGAAATTAGTGCGATTTTATAATTTTTGAGTATGCGCAATCATATGAAGGGCTCCACTCTGGATAGGCAGACCATGTTTTTTCTTAATAATTAAAGGTACATTTTCAGAAAAATTTGGTTAATACAAAATGAGTAACATTTTTTCAGGTCCTGCTAAAAAATAATAAAGTAAAGGATAGGATGTTCAGAAATTGATTTGTGGCGGGAATTTAAAAACCTCCCATGAGGTAACCAGCTTACAGATTATCTTTGTCCAGCTTTCTTTTATGTACGAAAAATTCTCAAGGGGATATGGCTTCCTTACATTTGTGGAAGATCATTCCAAAAGTTTTGAGTTCTCTTCTTCAAACGACGAAGCCATATCATATAAAATTCTTGTCCGAAAAATTCTCTTCTTAAAGTAAAATAGTAATAATAAAAGACAAATAATTTATTTTATAATATAAGGTTTATTTTTTTGTATTTTTCCACTTTTTGTAACGTGACGAAGAAGTAAAAAGCATTTCTTTCAAGTAAGAAATTATACAAATAATAAATAATGCAATATAAAATAGAAAAACAAACAACATTTTCAAAAGTTACTAAGTGCTGTTGAAATGTACTGTTGCAAATTATAGTGATGACGAAGGCTATGAACCGAAATAACTAATAAAAATATTGGAAAATTTGCTCACGAAGACTGATGACAAGTTATCAGTGGAATGAAAAAGTGCACATAAACAAGAAACAGCTAAAGAGGATAATAGTTTTGCGCTCAGTTCAGAAAAACTAAACAAGGCTAAGTACTAAAACTTGCACAACAGAGTGCATAGTACAAATAATATTGTGGATAAACCATACCCCCATATTTCTTATTTGAAAGGGATAAACCATACCCCATAATATTCTTATTTAAAAGGGATAAACCATACCTCCCCCATATTTCTTATTTGAAAGGGATAAACCATACCCCCAGAATATTTCTTATTTAAAAGGTATAAACCATACCCCAGAATATTCCTTATGATTGAGAACTGTAATCGAAGTAAAATGATGAGCGGCATTGAAAAATAGATGATGAAAAAATGAAAGAGCAACAGTTGAGACACATTTAAATTTGGATGAAACGAGACGTTTAACAAAAGCGGCTAATTGTAAGAACAGCCAGTACTTCACCTTGCACAGAGTAACTTTCTTAACTAGACACTTACAATTTCTTTTACTAAGAGTTTTTACAAAGGAAATGAAAATAAAATACTGAAAAATGAAAATAATACTCAAAACATAACAATGAAGGAAATAGAGATGCGTGATTTGACAATTTTGTATTGATTGAGATTTGTATTTCACAAAGAAAAAGGCTTCGGCCCCGTTCAGAAAGACTCCCTTAAGTATTTGTTGTTGTTTAGTATTATTCGTTCTTTCATTATTATTTTTAATGTGTGGCATTTTCCATGTATTAAGCAAATTTTCAATCTCATGGAAACATCGCCTCGCAAGTTTGCTAGGCTAGCAGTGGCCCCATCAGGGCCACTCATTGCATAATTTTCTGATGACAGTTCACTAAAATAAAGACTAAATGATTTTCAACTAGGGAAACATAAATAAAGAAAAACTTTAAACTAACAAAAACCAATAAAATAGAAAAACCATATTCATTATGTGTTGTTTTTCTTTGTTTGTTTATCTTACATTTGATTATGTGAACTATCTATTTTATTGGGATTCCTTTATTTTTAAGTTTTTGATTGTTTATGTCAAAGCGAATTTTCATTATAATATTGACGGACTGATCGGATGACGGAAGTTAAGAAAGGAGGGAGATCGATTCCGTTCGGCTTCCGGTTACCAAAATAAAAAAATAAAAAATATGTCCATAAATATTTATATACATATACATATAAATTCTTTATTTTTAACCTCCTGTGAGTTATTAGCATTATAATAATACAACTCACTACCTATATATATATATATATATATATATATATATATATATATATATATATATATATATATATATATATATATATATTATATATATATATATATATATATATATATATATATATATATATATATATATATATATATATATTAGCGTATGGCGTGATGTTGGGGAAGTTAAGGGGGCTATTGTTTGTAAAAAATGTATGATGCCAATAATCCAAGTTACAATGTCATGATTTTTTTTAAACTTGAAATGGCTTTAAAACAAGGTATTACACATATTTAGGCCTCAGGAAGCACCAAGACCATGCAGCGGCTACGGGCCGAAGCCCCAGATTAATCAAATAAAACTTATTGCCATGGTAACTCATAAACCAGAATCCCTAGTTGAAAACTGTTCTTTTGTCATATAACAGTCCATTAAATTTTCCCCTTTATCTAATGACAATAATAATGGACCAATACAAATGAAGAATGATAGAAAATATTGGGAGATGTAAGAATAAAGACTGTTCAGATCTCCTTAATATTTTACAATGCATCATGAGATGAAATTTTACCGTTATATCTTTACCTTCATTGTTAACATGTTAAAATAATATCATCGGCATACAATTTACAACTTATCAAAATAGGTTTTCACTATCAAATAAATTAACATCACAATCACAACATCCAATAAGGAATGAAACAAAATTATCACTTTTTGTCAATTTTATTTTGTAAACTGATAGACAGGAATCATGCAATTCCTTTAATATAAATATTTGTTTTTTTCCTTACATTTGATTAAGTAAACTTATCTATTTTGCTGGGGTTCCTTTAGTTTTAAGTTTTTAATTGTTTCTGATTTAATAAATCTTAATACTATTTAAGTAATTAACATATATGAATTTAAGTAAATACTTTGTAAATCTTTCATTAAATACATGTTGTAGACAAAATAATATGACATTTATTTTTCAAACAAAAGCATTTATAATTTCAAAGTTTCTTCTTTGTGTACTGTAAACAATAATTAAGAACAGATTAATTATACAAAAGTCCTTTAATTTTTTATAATAAATAACTATAAAATTTTCGACAAAAAATTAGTCATCGTCAGGGTTAAACAAAATATAAAATAAAAATATTGCTTTATATACGAAGTAGTTTGTAAATTGTGTTTTATTGAATTATATGTAGTTAAACTCTTAAAAGGTTAGTTACTTATCATAAAACATTTGAGCACTTTTGTGTAATTAAAATCATTTTTATTAGGTAATTAATAAATCAAATAATTTCCCCAATGTATATGATATTGCCTAAAGATAATAAATATTTATGGCACTGTAAACTGACGTAGGTTAGGAATAATAACTAATAACATCACATTTATCATTAAAGATGATTTCTTACAAAACTGGTAAAACCAGATTGTATGAAAACTAATCCACTTTTACTTTTTCATTCAACTAATAAATTAATCGTAGTAGACAAATCGTCTGCGAATAAATTAAAAAAGAAAAAAAACCTAAGAAAACGTCACATTTCATTGCAAGATTCCCATCTAAACAAAATATTAAAAAATCAATAAATAAATAAAACAGTTCTGCCCTATATACACTAATAACACAAACTCTATGTACACAGTATAAGGAATGAATTTGAAACATAAGTACCCAGACAGTCTGTTTTGAGGTGTCCTTAAGGGTCAAACATTGAAAGCAGAACAATTTCGCTAATGATGACAAACTTATTTTCACCACTTTCCTTTGTAAGTTTAAAAAATTAAAGGGTAAGTTACGAAAAGTCTGAAAAAATGTTACTTAATACTTCAAGTAATCTATACAACATTTTTTTTGGTATAGATACTTAATGTTTTGGCATTACTGCCAAAAAAATTGGCATAGTACTCTTTAGCATAGCGCACTCTTGGCATTGTCATGAGTGCAATCACTGGATTGTTTCTTAAACAAGTCTTACCAAACCACTTAAATTACATTAGCTCGAATACTAGTTACAATTATTGTATTACTTAATAAAAATAATTAAACAAAGATTACTGATTAACAATCTTTATCTAACCAATCTGAACTTTTTAGTATTTTAAGTAATCAAAACACCATCTAAAAGCACAGACTGTCTGAATGCAGGCGATTCAAACTTAAATAATTATTTTACAAATATTCTTTTCATAATAAATAATTTGAAGGCTCAACTTTTACACATAATAAATTAATTTTTACCACTAAAACCTAATATTTCTCTTACAATACCATAAACTGTGTGATTAAGTATCTAAATTAAATACTGGACAACAAAAATACACAAAAACATTACAATGTTAATATCTTCCAGATAAAGCATTTTATTTGGCGGAGTGTAACGCAACTGGGAGAAAAATTACGACACCAAAAAACCTCGGCTAGTATTTAATAGATAATCTGACAAAACTAATTGATGCTGAAGATAAGAAACTAAATACTTTAACTATAATAATTTAATAAAATAAGTCTCTCCATAAATGTAAATATTTATTTATTTATACTTACCATAACTGGATTTTAAATAACTAGAGTGATTTAAATCACTGGATTTTAAATCATTAGTGCCAGTGAGATTAGGAAGCTAGATTTTAAGTATTTTCTTGCTGTAGACTGTTAAAAGACTTATGAGTCTTATAACAAGAGTTTTATAACAGTTGACAGAAAGGAAATACTAAAATAAAGCACAACCAACTTTTAACCTACTGAAGGCAACAGTGTCATGGAGATGTTTGCATGCTAAGTTTTGAGTCTGTTCTTACTGTTGACCCTTACTTGACACCAGTAAGAAAAGACTTAAAACCGAGCTTCCTAACATCTCACCGGCACTGATGATGACCTTGAGTAGGTTGAAAGTCGGCTATGCTTTGCTTTAAATAAATATTTACATCAGTTGAAAGATTTGTTTCATAAATCTGATCATGGTCAACTCTAGTGCTCATGATTTGAATTGTTAATCATTCGGTTTGTATCATCTGTTTGAATACATTTAAAGACCTAAATCCTCTTTTGCTACATTAAGCATAAAAACGAAGTATTAAATGATCGTACTACTAAATAACAACAATAGTCAATAAAATCATTTATTTTATCTACTTATATTATATTTTTATGCTTTAAAGTTATATTAGGATTTTCAGTTAAGAAATCATTTAAGTATTTTGAGGAACACAGAGGAAAATTTAGAGATTAACAAAACTGATAATAATGAAAATTAAATTCAACTATACACTCTCATATTCAAAGAGGACCAAAAATCTCCCACCCCCTCTCTCATGCAAAGAGGACCAAAATTCTCCCCCAAATCCACTCTTAAATTTTGACCCATTAGATATAAATTAATAAAACTTAAGGTACTTTTTTTGTAAAAGGGAACTTTTTTTGGCGGTAAAATTAATTGCCACACCAAATTTTGTGAAAAATATAAGGTATAAAAGTTTTTTTTTTTCTATGAAAATAGGTATGGAATTGTTATTAAGACATATTTTGAAACATAAGGTTATGATTCATTACACTCTTACAAATCTAAGTTATCAATATAACACACTAAAAGTCAGTGATGAGTAAAAAAAAGGTATGTATTAGCTCAAAACTATCTGTGAAGTAAAAAAGGGTATTAGCTCATATTTTTAAGGCATATACCTAATCATGGTGTAAGTTAGGAGAGCCAGGAATTTAGTTCATGTAAGTATGTCATGCCATTTTGGCATATAGACAATGTGCAAGCCATATAGGCCCTTCTTGTCAAAAAATCAGTGTTAACTGATTTTATAGGGAATATTTTTAGACAGTCCTCTCAGAGGATAAACATACTTCCCACTCCAGCAAAATTATTACATAAGAATAACTGACTCATAAAAAACCTATCAACGTTTAATCACCGATTACCGAATTGATTAATGAAAACTTACTTAGCGATGAGGAAGAGTAAAAACATCCAAAAAGAATAAATTTTTGAGAATTAGTTTTGAACTTACACCCCCAAGAAAGTGTAACACGACATTTGCAGGCTAAATCATAAAATTATTTTAGATAAAGTAAAAATGTTTTTAGAATTTCAATAAGCACATACACCAAATTAAAAGATGTTAGGTTACTCAACAACTTCTAATGGTGTAAATTTCTGTGAGCAATAATACCTAAGCAATACACGATTACAACACAAATATTTCTAACAGTCAAAAAAATGCTAAATAAAAATCATAAGTTTAATACAATAACACTGATAAGGAACACAAATTTTTACATCATGATTCAATACAGATGAGAACGAAAATGAGAAAAGTTAAATTTGAAACCAAAAAAGAGCTTATGAAGGAAGAACAAGAAGAAACATAGCAATGCATAAGAAAATTGGGATTGTCGATAAACAGGAAAATATAGTTAGATACTTTCAATAACAAGTTATGGCAAATATTTGTTTAGAATTTAGGGGAATGAAGGTAACGTACAAAAAGAGTTTTATCATGATCATTGTGGAGGCATTTATTTCAAGTTACACTGTCTTCGGTGGGAGGATGCTCAGTCGACTCCACCACATCTGAATTTTCAGGCTCTGATCGCTTCGAAGAAGCTAGGCGAGCTTGCACAATATGTAAATGTCTGAGAACATAATCCTCATGAGGGGCAAGTTCGTGAGTTCTTTTCAAACAAGTTTCAGCTCTCTCTAAATCACCTCTTTCCACGTAAACAACACATAGGTTATGAGTCCCTTGTATATTGTTAGGATCAATTTCTAATATCCTTTTGTAACAATTTTCAGCAGCATCTAAATCTTTAATATTGTTGATGTAAATATCTCCAAGTAGTATAAGACCTTTCACATGATTGGGGTGAAAACGGACCAACTGGTTCAAAAAGGGAGCTGCTTCAAGGGGACGATGATCATCAGCAAGAAGTAAAGCAAGGTTAAACAAAGCAGATCTGAAATCTGGTTTAACTTGAATTGCTCTTCTGAACCACAGCTCAGCATCTGTCAAATCTCTGTCATCCATAGCAAGCATGCCAAGATTAAAATAAACTCTCTCGTTCGTTGAATCTTTCTGCAACAGCTTATGTAATCTTTCTCTTGCAACTTTCCTTAACTCGGCTCTCCCAAGTTCCTGAAGTAGTATGGCAGAGTTTAATAATGCTTGCTCATGATCTGGATCGAATTCAAGTGCTTTATCCAAATAGGCTAATGCTTGTGACGCCTTACCTTGCTCAAGAAACACAACTCCTAAATTATAGTAAATATCAGGATTATTACTATCATAGAACAAAGCTCTTTCATAGACTTCTTGAGCTTCTTTCGTCCTGTTTAGTTTTAAAAGAACATCTCCTCGATTGATGTAAGCCTGAGTGTAGTCAGCTCGCATACTGATAGCTTGCCTATAAAGCAGATCAGCTTCTTCTAACCTGGTTTCATTCTTGGCAATTAAATTTGCTAAATTGAGGAATACATTGAGATGATTGGGAGCAATTCTGGTCTGATAACTTTCACCAGGCTTGGCTTTGGGAAGAAGAGATTTTGCTCTTAAGTAAGCTTCTTCTGCTTCTTTAAACATTTTAAGGTGATTAAATGTTCTTCCTACATTAATGTGTGCTCCAATATCATCTTGCTGGACACTGACAGCTTTATTAAAAAATTCTAAAGCTTCATGAAATCTGCCTTGGTATTCTAAAGCATGACCAACATTATTAAACAACTTGGCATTATGCTGATTGACTTTAAGTCCAGCCATGAATATGCTGTAATCAGTTTCCCACTCCCAATTTCTATAATAGGTTTTGCTAGCATGAGAAATAACAAGTAAACTAATACCAATCCACGCTAATTTTTTAAAGCCTTTAGTAAATAATTGGAACCAGCCATAAGCTATGAGCATACAGAATCCCATGGAAGGCATATATAGAACTCTTTCTGCCACAACAAACCCAACAGGAAAAAATAAATTAGAAGCAGGAAGAAAAGGAAAGATAATAAATGCGAGGCTCATGATAATAATGATGCCTTTGTGACCCGCAACAACAGCTGCATAAACAAGAGCACCTACGATTCCATAAACAGCAACTGTTGCTCCATTTCTTACATCAGTAAAAGACGTAACCAACGGCACAGTCCCCATAGTCCAGTCACAACATAGATCACATGGGAATAAAAGTAACCAGGCGTTCAATGATACTAAATAATTATATGAGAGTTGCCTTGCAGGAGAATGTGCAACTGAAGCTGGGTTATCAAACCTGGTAAAGACAGGTAGCTTGGCACCCATGACTAGTATCCTTAGACCAAGCATACCAAGCGTCGATATGGTTAGAACACCTAATCTCATTGCAACATTTCTAGACCATGTAAATGACACAGTTTTACCACTCAAAACCCATTTAACGTTTTGCCATATATCTAACAATTTAAGTTTTTGTATAATAATTATTTCATAAACGACACATATAGCATTAATAGTTATACCTTGTTCTTTACATAGCATAGCAGTATATACACATATCATAGATAATATAAGAGGCTGCCACCCAACCCTATTTTTCTGTTTAGCTGCTTTTCCATACAGTATAAAAGCACCTAAGAAAAATACTGATGAAAGTAACTCGGCACGACCGACAACACCAGTTACTGCTTCAGTATGAATCGGATGAACAGCAAATAAAAGAGCAGCTATGAAACTGGGCAACTCTTGTAAAAACATAGAGCACATTTTAAGATACATGATGGAAACAATACCATGTAATAACATATTAACAACATGATAACCAGCTGGCTCTAACTGATGTACATAATAATTCCACCTGAATGTCAATACACAAAGAGGTCTGTAACTTTTATGGCTTTGTTCCTTATACATAGGCATGCCCCAAAAATCATTTAAAAATACGTTCTTAAGAGGAGTGTTGGGTCTTAAATCCTTATTATCTTTGATTGCACTAATATCGTCAAAAACAAAGCCACAATAGCAACTATTATAGTAGCACAATAAACATACTATAAATATTACAATATATTTCAAAGTTTGATTAGTCATGGTTAAATTACATACATTCATATTTTATTATGAAAAATTAAAATATCATTATTTTACCAGTCATAAAATGACAAGAAATTTAAAGCTTGTTTATTTTGTATAATTGTAAACATACGTCATCTAACATCTTTTTACAAAAGTAAAAATTAAATGCGCAATAAAGTTATCGACCTATGTAATGTAAAAGTACAAAGAAATATATTGATTAGTTCTTTTCAAGTTCTAAAAAAATTATCAATCATGAAAAATATAAGACCAATATATTTAAAGTTTAAAAATTACGTGTTATGTATTTGTATTTTAGTATTGCTCATTTTGAGTCAACAGCTGTTAAAAACGCAACAAGACTTTTTAAAGTTTTTTATAAAAACATCAATAATTTGTTGCTTACCGCTAAGATTTTCCTCCGGAATGGAAGTCGGTGTAGTAGTCATCCTTCCAAACTCATCCACAAATAGACAACAAAAATTATTCGATATTTACCGAATATCAAAACCAAAATTTAAATATAAAATCGCGAATATCCAACTGGATGAGACGCATACAAGGAAGCAATGGGTACTGTTTTGTTTTGATGGAGACGCGATACGTAATAGACTGGATGATATTTGTTGTCGTTTTTCTGAGTTCCTATTGGATAACTACAACGTCACACTATCTGCAAACCCACCAATTAGAATGACGAGCGATTTAAAAACGTTAAAGCTATATAAAAATACCAAAATATTACGTTTTTAACAACTAAAACAACCAAAAGTAAAAAATAAAACTTAAAATACTGCACAAAAAATTAAAAGATACAATAATATGATCTAAATATTACATAAATTACAATAAATCTGTATTTATAATAGTTCATGTCATCTCCAATAGATCGCAGCACATACAAAAATAAAATTTACGATTTTATACTTTTTTTAAAAAAATAAAATTTTACAGCTTAAATTAAAAATGTTTCACAAATAATTTTAATGACTAAATAAGTAACAAATATTACAACATATAAAAATATTAATAAATATTCGTAAGATTTCAAAAATGTAGATGTAGAATCGATAAGACCAATTTTAGACAAAAATCAAATTTGTAAGCGTAGATATTGAATACCGGTGTCTTTTCCTGGTTTTCTTCTTCATCTCAGCATAAACTATAATAAATAAAACCGAAAAACGGTCTTGCACAAACAAAAACTCAGCGTTTACTTCGGTCAAGTTGTAAAGTTTACGATACTAGGCGACTTGGTCACTAATATCTCATTTAGAGCACTTTTACACTTTAAAAATACAAGATTGATAATTTTTAATATTTAAAACACAAATTTTAATCAATTAATGCACTTAAAATTAAAAATAATGTCATAAAATGAGTTAAAAATTAACAAAACTACATGACGAGTTGATAACAGTTGTTTATGTGGTAGCCATCTTGAGTATTTATTATCAATAAAATGCAACCCTGGAAAATGAATGATCTTGATTTATCCATTTAAAAAATGCACAGTCATTTAAGTACTATATAAATTAAAAAATAGCCATCACAATGAAACTTTAAAAAACTATTTTGTAAAAAGATAAAGTTAAAAAGCAATGAGTCAAAATATAACCTCGTTGAGGTTATTGAGAAATATTATCACTTTTGTAGAGTTTTATTAATAAACCCTTAATACAGTTTGGTTTTATTAAAACCTAAAACAACTAAGGCTGATATATTATTTCAGCCAATTTTCAAAGAAAAATAAGCTTATGAAGTTGGGGTCATGGTGAAGGGGATGTATATTTTGTAAAGGGTACTTATTGAGGCTTGTTTAATTTTATTTATGTTTTTTATCTTGTTTTTGTAAAAGTTGGTGATATATATGTCTTTATATATCATATATATTGACGCGGGGTTTGTTAGTGGGTTACTCCCCCACCATTCCGGCAGTTGAAGAGTGAACAGGATTAAACATGGGGTTCAGCCCTGAAACTCATTCTTTATTGGGGTAGAGTGCAAACTGGAGGTTGAAAATACTGTGTGAACAGTTTGGGTTAAACCCTCTGCATGTGAACATGGTACAAACACACACATACATATATATATATATATATATATATATATATATATATATATTATATATATATATATATATATATATATATATATATATATATATATATATATATATATATATATATATATATATATATATATACAGAGAGAGAGAGGGAGAGAGTTAATAGCGTTAATTCCATTGCTATTTATTTTTTATTTAAGTTATTGATCTATACCATATCACTTTAAGCTTTAGATATTCATGACATTCTGAGGACGAGTAAAAGGAAATGTACTGACGCCTTCCGTACTTCACAGTATTTTTTAACTTCTCATTAAATTATAGATATTGTATTAAACACTTTTTTTTTTTTCACATGAGTATAGTTTTAGAGAGGAAAACTATAAAAATTGAGGTTAATCCAGGCAAATTAAAATGGGGTCATTTTAAACAATCATAAATATATATATTTTTTTTAATAAAGTCTTCAAAAATGTTTTGAAGTTTTCTTTTGCTAGCACAGTTCTTGAGATATTTAAATGAATGAATGTGCTTTTTTTCTTGTAAACAGACTCGCTTAAGCAGTGAAATTACATGCTCCTATAGTGTAGTGCTAATAGGTAGGGAAGTCTTGTTTTGGTTTTGTTGTTGACAGCTTGTTTTATAGATGTGCAGAAATTAAAAATGTCATAAATTACACACTGTCTAGTAGTGTAAAAACACACTGGAGCTAATTTCCTTATTTCGAATGAGGTATTAATCTTTCAATATCTATTATTCTCTGGCACTGTCTCCAAGGTACAACAGTTTCACTTCTTGCTGTCAAATTAAGACGGGTTTGTTTAACTGTAAGGAAATTTCTTTAACATATTTATAAAAACACAATTTTCTAAACTCATAAAGGGGAAATAAATATTAGTTTTTCACAAAGAAGGTGACACTTCACTCCCTTCTCAAGCACTTTTAACTTGGCTCTGTTTGGTAAATTGTCGGTGTCTTTACTATCCATAAGAATAAGAGGTTCTCATTTTTTTAATACTATGTATTACAGGAGCATGTTATGTTATAGTATTATAGTCAAAGGGTTAATTAAATTAAATTAAATTATTACAGCATAAATAACTTTATTTAATAAATACATTTATATTTATAATAATTCCTTTTTATTTTTTATTAAATGCAGAAAACACCTTATAATATTTTTTTTCAACAATATTTCATACAGTCTAAATCCTAAACATTAATACTAGTGGACAAAAAACACAATAATTATTATACAAAGTGCAAAATTATTATCCACTAAGTTTTATAAAGTTTTATGTAAGTTGAGAGTAAAAACGTATTACAATAGAGTAAACCAAAAAGTAAGAAAGAAACCACTAAAAGTAACTCACAATACTGATTTAAAGCTATGGGAAAAGGACTTTTCCTTCCAATATCCCACCTCTACTTCCACTTATTAGCCGATTCTATAGTAACACGGTATCACTAACAAAGTTATTCAATTAATTTTCTCATTAAATTACAGCCCTATATTAGCAAATTAATGTTAATAATATAATTAAATTCTACGAAGCATTTATTTCGGTGTACACGGTATACGTTTTATATGTCTACATGAAATTTTATAGTCAAATAAAATGTCAAGTTACATATATTAATACTGAATAAAAGTAGTTTAATTACATACTAAGCAAAATATAAACATTATTCTGAAAAAGAGTTTCTCTGATTGTTACAATATTTAGATTATACTTTTAATATGAATATTTTCATTTTATTGCATTTTTTAAAATAAATGTGTGGTCTTAGTAATGATAAACATTAAATATGTAAATTTATTTTAAGATAATAATCTGCCTCCGTAGCCGTGGTCGTATAGTAGGACTTCGGCACCAGTATGTGGTTCCCGCAGGGCGAATACCCTGAAGGGCCGAAAGGCCCTAAAACGGGCATTTTATTTTAAGAATAAGAATATATTATGCTACTGGGCAGCAAAATGGAATTTTGCAGACAAGTTTTATAAATTAGGTTACTCAAGAACCTGCAACATAATAACCTCATCTCATTCATTTCTCCTCTTTGGGTGTTTAGACTTTTTTACCATTATATTTAAATTGTAGTATCGTATATACTTGACACTAATATTATATAGACGATTATAAAGCTATCTTTATTTTTTATATGAGCCTATCTACAGCTCAATACATTTTGCCCAAATTTTTACTTTCCTCGTTTATTGGAAAAGTATTGTTTTATTTATTATAATTTTTCTGTAAAAGTAGCTTATCCTTAAAAACAAGACCATTATAATAGTAATATTAGTAACATCAGAGAATTACAATGCAAATCAGATACTTAAATCCTAGAATTATTTAAAGGTTTTTATTTAAAAGGATTTTACATTTAATTTAATTAATTTAAAATACTTTATTTATTTTAATTAACGATAATAATGTACATTTACACTTAATCTAAAGGCGGGAAGTAAAAACGATATAATAAAACGGAAAAGCACCAAAAATTAAAAGTTTAAACCTTCGCCTATTTATATTAATTTGAATCTTATTAATTATTAACCAAATAATGGGAGTGATCCAATGGGGTTTCCTAGATGTTAAACCAAGCCCACAATTGCATATCAGGCTAACCTCGGTTCCCCAACACCATTTCCCACGCTGTCACTGATTTTAACCGTGTGTTATATATTAGTTAAAAATTTCATTGGTATAATAATTACAGAGGTAAACTATGTTAGTGAGTAGAATAAAGGTTTATTAAAACATTCATCAAAAATGATATTAAAAAGCTGGTTTGAAGGAGGTATGGAGAACTCTGGAGAAGATTTATTTATATTAGAGGGATATAAGTAAGAGCCGCCTCCGCAGTAGAGGTCATCAGAAATATCAATATTTCTACACTACAAACTTTTGACTGAAAACAGTCTGGAGTTCGTTACATCTTACAACGCTCAGATTATTTAAAACATTGTTTAAATAAATTATAGGAAACCAGGTGGTTCCAGTTGCAATGCTCTAATTGGGCACTATGATTATTACAATAAAACAGTTTAGAATTTGGTATAAAATGGTTTAAAAGATCAAAAATAATCAAGTCATATATAAGTAACAATGTAAAACATAAAAAAATGTTTCTAAAAAGTTATAAAATAAGAAAAACAGTCTACAACTTGCCTACCTTCTCATAATAAGTCAATGTTTATTGAAATCTTCAAACCAGCTCTAACCCCACTGACATAGTACAAAATAGTACAGCAATATAGTGAAAGTCAGCAATATAGTGAAAGTCACAACAACGTGTAGTAGTAATAATTGAAAATAAAACTTCAAATCAATGAACAATTAAAATGATACTTGGTGCCAAGATAAACAATCCACAGGTTGAGTTAAACTAAGCTTATTAATGGATTGTACACAGTCAAACCTTCCATTTGAAATGTAGAACAAAATAACACACTGCATGTGATTCTAAAAACTCTTGGAATCTCACAATAGTTGAAAACTTGTTTAGAATGATGTGTTAGAAATACATATTGGGATAAAAAAATAAAACAACGGCCTGCCTGCTTAAACAGCCGTATAGTGCTGGTCACATAACAGGCACACGGCATAAATAAATTCAGACTATAAAAGTTTCCACTGTGTTTAAAGAAAAATATAATAATAGATTGAATTGTAACAATTTATGTGAATTGTGGGTAATGTTAGATTGAAAGTTTACCAAAATTTTAAAAATGTTATTTACCTGTTATTACTATAGAGGCTTTATCACATGAATTTTTAAATACCAAAAAAATAATTTAAACACCTTCAATTATGAATTGAATAAACACTAATTGATAATAGAAATGTTTATAATAAAGAACAAAAAAATGTGAAAGGTAATAATTGATTTTTTACATCATAGAAATATTATTACTAGAGGGGCCCTATGGGTTAAATTGTGAAACATCGAAAAATTAACCTGACCATCTTCGATTATAAATACAATCAAATAATCAGTACAAAATTACAATAACTTATACAGGAGAATGTTAAAAAAACAAATCAAAACACAAACAATGTGCGGGAAGCCAAATCAATTGATTTATAATAACCTTAACTCACTCTTTAAGGTGGTTTCAATGAGGTTACACAGAGCCCCTAAGAAATGTTTCAGGCCTCTTAATGTATTGAGATAGGCTATGTTCCCTCTAGTATATATCTCTATGATTTACATCTTGAAACACACTATAGGAGAAGGTTACACAGAGCCCTGTAATGATGTTTCAATGTATTGAGATACGGTATGCCAACTCTAGAAATATATCTCCATGACCAAAATAATAAGATTTAATACCCAGTTTGAACATCTTTATAATCACTGGATTAGTATTAACCTCATAAAGGTTTAAATATAACAGTTAAGATATAAACTAGCTACAAAATTATATGTATAACCACAGTGGGCTATTTTGCAAATTTCTTAAGAGGTAATTAAAAGTTTTATAAGATAGCATCACAGCCCTAGACCACATTATTATAATTATTGAGACAATTTTTATAATATCACAAATGTTTTGTGATAATTTATTAAAATGGGGAAAAATGTTTGGCAACAATAGGAATATTATGTTTTGAGGAAAAATTTCAGGACATGATTTCGCAGCGTAGACTACCAGTTCTCTTATTAGTTTTAAAAATTAATTCAAAAGAATCCGATAAATACTGAGATGTGGAATAAGCTTATAAATAAATAAAGTTTGTCTTTCCACAGATGAAAAAACTTCATCTGTGGAAAGACAAACTTTATTTATTTAATTCAAAAGAAGTTTCCTTAAATTTTAAGTCCAGAGAACAAAAGAAAACTAAATTTTCATCAAGAAGATATGAAAATAAATTTATTATTGCCTAATCAATGTAATTGTGTTTTGATATTATCTTCTAATAATACTATATACATAGAAGGTGCACAAATGAAAACACGAAAGCTGATTCACTAGTTGTTGTCTTAAGTAGGATTGTCAATCTGACAAACAAAATGTTTTTTAATGAAGTCGGCAATACCTCCAGTTGTTGAAGTGTGAAATAAAATAATTAATTAATGCTGTATCACTTAATAATTCTAGGGTCAGCGGGAATAAGCACATAGGTCAAATTTATCAAATTTTTTAATACGAATAAAGTGTTTCTCAGACCTTACTTAAACAAATTTAAAAACCACTTAAGTCAAAACTATCGTTAAATAAGATAAATTAGTAAAAATACATTATGACTACAGTGTATCGTTAAGTTTAAAAATCCCAAGGTCATAAGCATTTTGGGGATCGACCAATCAGAGAAGCCGCTGCCAACCCCTCTCTTGAAAGAGAAAAAAAACTATAACCCCTGTAGGGAAATACTCCTTCCCGGCATTTGTTCACTTCGTTTGTGGTTCTTTTTTGTGTTTACATCGTTTTGTGAGTTTTTGTGTTGTGTGTGTTGAATTGTGTTTGTGTTGGACTGTTAACATTATTATTGCACTCAAATATTCTTTTTTATAACTTAAGTAAATAAAAGCAAACTTTTATTTCAAGGCTGCCTTTTATGCAGCAATTTTTAAGAGCTGTCAACTAGTAAACATACATTCTTTTAATGTATGAGTACACTTATTATTTCCCTTCACACATTCATTTTTTTCACATTTGCATACTTCCTAAATAATAAAACTACACAAAAGAAATGTAGAAACATCGCCAAGAAAACACGGGTAACATAACCTGATTTGTTTACAAAGTTTTTTCCCCGCTGCCTTTTAAGGATTTTTTTTAGAATCAGTGGTGCCTAAACTGAGCTGTCAAGATTTTTAAAGTCGTCGATACACCTAAATCCTATTTTTTTCAAATTGATAAAATAATAATTAATATTTTTTTTTCTAAAGTGTTTTTCATTGTTTCCCATATTACTAAATTACTATTTTTTGACACTTCAGGGAAATATAAAAAAATTATAAAGTAAGAAGAATTGAATTTTTTTATATTTCCCTGAAGTGTCAAAAAATATTAATTTAATAATTAATAATTATGATTTATGCTTTTTTCCCACCGATCCTTGAATATATAATGAAGAAAAGTGAATGAATTAAAAAATATTTAACACACAATAATTGAGATGGCCGATGGGTTTGATGAATGACGTGTTTACAAATAAAATAATATAGAGAGCTCAGATATGATTATTTTTTCTTAGCTGTTGAAGTATTTAATAATTGTTTATTATATGATTTTATTTCAATTTTTTCCTATTGGATCTACTGATACTTTTTTTTAACCATGGTGGGTTAAAATCAGTAGAAATAATTGAGCTTACGTTATAGTCCTATGCTCCTTCTATATTAGTATAATTATAAATTTATAATATAGGATGTAAATAATCTACATGACAGACACAAAATGCTTAGAGAATTACCAAGAGGAAAATAAGCTAACAAGATTTGGGTTATGGAGGGGGGAGGGTTTTTATTGGGGTCATGGAGGGGGGGGGATAGGTTTTTATTTAAAAAGAGAGATAACAATTTATTTAGAAATTTAAGAGAAATTTGTTGAAAAAACTAATGCTTTAACAACTGCTCTATTAACAAAATCCTCAAAGGTTGAATAATTTTAGTGATTTTTTTTAAAAAGGTGTTCCGGGCATACAGATTATAACAATTCTTATCAATTATAAGAGACATATATTTTTAATAGAATAAACATATCTAAAAATTAGGCCACATTTAAATACTAAGATGGAATTTATAAAATATTATAAACTTAAATACACGATAAAGCCAATTGTACAGTTTTATATGAGTTCATAGAAACATAGGTCTGTTCAACACAAAAAAATGTTTGAAACCTAAGTAGTTTGTGTAGTATTTAAGAAAAAAATACTATTGAGGACCAACAAGGATTCTCGGGTACCTTAAGATTATTATTAAAAATTAAAAACTTTAATAATTAATCAAAAATTAATGATTTTGAACTTGAAAATTAAACTACTTCTTCTCAGCACATGGAATTTGCCATACTCATCAACACTACTTCCCACTCACTTTACTTGTCTTCAGAATATAAAAATCACCAATCCAATATGACTTCTACAGACAGTAAATCCCCTCATTTTATTCTCAGTGGTCACTCATTAATTAACTTTTATGATCTAACAAAACCATAGATACTTGTCATATTCAATACTTGTACCGAATTTAAACTCATTAGATTATTTTCCAATTTATAAAAAAACATATTTAAGTCATTCAATAAAAATTCAAGTAATGCTCAAAATGATATGAAACTTGGCACACATGTTGATCTTACATATGAAAAATGATTTACTACATGCTTGCTAAATCTCAAACCAATTGAAACATTTTTTAACATTTTTGGTAAGTTATAATTGTTGGTTCATGGCGTCCTATCAAATTATTTTCCGGGTATCACAATTAAACCTAAAGATAGATTTTTGCACCAAGTTTTAAATCTATAGAATAGATACACTGAGAGATACAATGATAACAGACACACACACAAAGACAGACAACTTAGTGAAACTACTCAGAAGGTTTTAAAAATAGATAATTTAGGTGAAATCTTGGTTTTAGATTTTTAGCAAACACAATACTTTTTTATATATACCTACGGTATAAGTGAGAAAAAGTAAAAATAAATAAAACTTTTGAAATTTAATCAAAAGCTTTTATAAATTAACTTTTGCATCAGATATGTGCTGAACTGACCTATTTGCACATTATTTTACACATATTTATATTACACAAATGTTATTTAAGTAAATAAATTTAGAAATATTTTATTAGATATAAAATTTATTTCTTACTTTATTATTTCTTGTTAGAAAGTATTTAATTTGAATTATACACACATAAATATTGAATTTGAAGTTTTAAAAGAGAGTATAGTGTTATCAGGTCCATAATACAGTCTTAAAATCAGGTATTAAATAGATGACACTCGAACAAAAATATCTTTTAAATAACATCAACTTAAAATTTATCACCTGATAATATCTACTCATTACATAAAAGATAAAACCATTTTGCAAAATATCAAATGTGTTATAAAAAATGTTAGGTTTTGATAACATCTTAATAAAAGCACATATTAATATTTTTAATTTACAACAATTTTAAATTATCATACTTAATTTTTATCGTAAAAATTACTTTAGGATAGAAGGAGCATACACCATATAATACACTGGTAAAGGTATTACAATTCCAGCCTGATATATGTAAATTATATAATTTATGAATATTTACTATTAAAACATTTAATATACAGGCTAGACCAAACGTCTCCCCCCTCTTAATTTTTGAACTGAATTAATGAAACTTGGAGTACTTTTTTAGAGTAAGGGAACTTTTTTATTTGGTGGTGTAGTTCACAGTTAACTTCAGGTGTCAAATGCCACACCAAATTATTTTTAATGTCAATACTTAAACCTTCATTTTGAGTTAAATGTTCAATTTTGACACTTCGGATATTTATTCCCACCAAAATAGTGGTCTTAAACAAAAAATATGAGGAGTGGCAAAATGTATTCCCTAGAACACGAAAAACCTAATAAAAGTATATCTTCCAATTTATTTTTTTCCTATTATTTCTCGATAGGATACCCGAAGTTAAATACACCACCAAAAAGAAAGGGGGGGGGGGTTTACAATTATTATTATTTTATTATACAATTGCTTTATTCTATAATAAAACAATGTCAAGGAAATTATTACATACATTTTAATACTATTTAATTAAAATTTGCAGTTTTATATTATTATTATTATTGAAGTTTATTTATGAATATTTTAAAAAAGTAAATTTCTTGGAGTGATATTCTATATAATAAATATAATTCAGATTGATGAAGACTGTAGTCCTATAAAATATTAATTTATTTAATTATTCACCCAGCAAAACAATGTAATTATTAAATCAATTAATATTTATTATAGGAATGCAAACTTCATCAACCTGAATTAAAGATATTATATAAATATATTATCTGCAAGTCGTAAAATTATTAAATTTAACTTATAATCACCATAAATTCACTTAAAATATTGTTTTCAGAAAATTTTAACAAATTTCTAAAATTCAATTGATAAGAATACTAAAAATGTTTCTTAGTTTGCTAAATAGGTTAAAACCAGGATTGCAACTGGTCTCTAGACCAACTTCTCTATAGTCAGTAATGCTCCTACTATATACAGTATTATTCCGTTTTTATCCTATAATTTGTTTTAAAATTGCATATACGTCTTTATTTTATAAAAATTGGGCAAAAATAGAATGGGCAGAATTTTATATTATTATTATTAATAAATTTTGACTGACACTTGTGCCTAACATATATTTGTCTACATAAAAATGAAATTTCGTTTTATAAAACCACCCTAGTATTTTAGTATTTATTAATATACAATAATTTAATTTCTTTTACACACAATACTAAATTTTAAATTTATATTTTTAAAAAGTTTTAAAAAATGGACCCAGCAGGTTAAGGTTTACACAACAAATAAAAACCTAACCTACCTAAGTAATTAAACAAATATAAATCGAAATAACTGAATAATTAATATTATTGAAGTTGCATGTAATGTATCATTCTGAATTCAAATGGGAGGTTTTCAAAATGACAAAACATTCATGATAAGGTAATAAATAGTATTAATAGATATATATTGAAAAAATATAAACAATATATACACTGATATCAAACTGTTAAAGATAAAACATAACTTGAATGAAGTTAAGTTAAAATAATAAGTAAATATTTTTTAGGTTTTAACATAGATAAAGAATAAACTGTGGTTATAGTATATTCCTCAGATTATATTATTAGACGAAACGTAAATCATGAATATATAGTTTGACCAGGTGTATAGTTTAAGATGACTATGGCGATTAATTTTAGTTTTCATTTCTACTGTCAAGAAATTACAATAAGCGACATGCTGTCAATGTACAAGTATAATATTCATTAATTTTTACATTTTTTTAAAAAATATTATATAGTTAAGTCAAAAAACTTTAAATTATATATTTATAATCAAAAAGAGCTCCTAAATTTTTTTTATAATGTTCAAAAAAATAATCATTTATCTATATATAATACTTTTTCTTTATAAAAATATAAAAACTAATCTGAATAGATTTAAAATGAACTTACAATAAAATAATAAATACATTATTAATTACTCTTTTAAACGAATTTATACTAACTTAATAAATGCCTAAAAAATATAAATAAACAATATGTTATAAGATATTAATAATTTTTGAAAACCATGATGAGTTAAACAAATTGCCAAGAGTTACCTAGGAATTGTAACATACAAAATGCACACACAAATATATACATACATACACAGACAAATATATATATATATATTATATATATATATATATATATATATATATATATTATATTTATACATTTAGTGGTAAAGTTATCAGTTTTTACTTTAATCTAAATAATTAATCCACGTAGTATGCGGTGGGTTATAACTAGGCTCCTAATTTGGATTTTATTGAGAAGTTATGTGGACTGAATCTATTACCCCAGTGCTCATTTATTAAAAAACAAATTCAAATAATAGACTAAGTGTGTGGTTAAAGATAATAAAACAGAATGGTTAACACTTAAAAAAAACGAAAAATTTAGGCCAAAAAAAGATTATTACTACTATATTTTTTATTTGAATTTTTTGCAATTTATAATTTTTAAATTATCAGAAAAATAACAACTCTTGTTTTTACTCTTTTAAATAAATAATTTCATATATTAAATCAAAGCAAATACAACTACATTTTTTTATTAAATTTTTAAAAATAAATACGAAGACTAATTTTATAAATGATATTTTAAATTTGGATGGATCATTAAATATACTTCATAGATGATTTTTTTACAACTACGTGCACAAATTAATATTTTGTGCACAAATGACACAAAAGTCTAACTGCGCACAAAGGTTTGAGCACAAATAACAAAAAGTGCATGTATACTGCACCAAAGCAATAAAAAAGTCATTCTTTGGTCCTTTGCAGAGTTGAAGTAAAGAAAAGCTATGACATATTAAATTAAGCACTTAAAAATTAATAATGATGAAAGGCATTCATAACGATAATAGAACTTCTTTGGAATTAAAAAAAGCCCTTTAAAAATTTAATTTAAAATAGGAAAATTAATAAAAAATCAATAGATGCTGTATCAGAGTAGATTTAATTCAATTCTAATCTGAAGAATAAATTTAGTTAGATAAAACATAATTCTTAAATTATTATGACTACGTTAACATTAAAAAGAGTTCATTAAAAGTAAACAGTGCAAAATCAGGATGACCAATCTTATGTCTTAAAAGTAATTCATAAAACAAAGAACTTCATTAAAAAAAATTAACAATAGGTTTCATTCTGATAAAAAATAAAAACTAATAGTCAATATTTAAACAGACTCAGCCGGACTCTGGAACTCACTAAGTACCTTAATGGGGTTCTGCACTTTCTTCTGAGAACCTTTCCTCACTTTAGCACGGACTTCTTCTGGTTTTTCTGGACGTACTAGAGGCTTCTTTTCTGGAGCCTTCATCTTCCATACAACTATAGGTGACTAAAAAATGAATACAAATGATAATTAGAAATACAATATCATAAGGAATTCACTAAATAAAATTTAAATTAAGGTAAAGAAATAAAAATACATAAATATATGCGTACTCCATAAAATTTATAAAAGGGTATGCCAAAAAAAATTGCTAAAATAAATAAATAAAACAAAACTGACTAATAATTCTATTCGAAAGAATAGAGTCTCTCCACAGTGTATGATATTTATTTACAATAAAGCAGAGCGCTTTCGACCTAACAAGAGGTCATCTTCAGTGCCTATCAAACAAATAAGACAAAAAAAATTAAACTTAAAAACCCTACTTAAAAAGAAAAAATAAATAAATAAAAATACAAAGTATACAAATAAGAACAGAAATGAAGTTAAACAAAATAAATAAAATAAATTTACCGTAGAGAATAAAAGATAGAATGAATATAATATAATGAATATAATGAATTTGATAGGCACTGATGATGACCTCTTGTTAGGTCGAAAGCGCTCTGCTTTATTGTAAATAAATATCATAAACTGTGGAGAGACTTTCTATTCTTTCGTTCTATTACGATGGACTCCATTTATGCTCATTTTAAAACACCAACAAAACTGACTGATTTCAAGGAGTTTTGACTATTTTAAAATTACATCCTGTGTAGTGCAATAGGATTTTAAGAATATGAGAAAAGGAAAACCTTTAAATAATGGGCTACGGAGTACCTCAGGACTTTTCCTAACTATATCGGATTAGTTTAACTATCGGACTCAGTTTGCTCATCCTCCGAATATACAAATCACCAAATTATTTAACACATCTTTGGACTTGCTTCCCTCATCTCCATACAGTAAATACATTTATTTTATAGCTCACAATCACCCATCCAGGTACTGACCTCGCTCAATACTGCTTAACTTTTATAATCCGACAAAAACTGAAGATATACTTGTTGTATTGGAACAAAACTTATTGGACTTATTTATTCCGTAAAGGAATATACTTGTACAAAATTTCAACTTAATTAGATTATTATCTGATTTTTCACAAATGTTTAATAAATGTACACAAGTCATTCAATAAAAATTAAATAATGGTGATAACGGGATAAAACTTGGCACATAGGACTACATGTCTTTGGTCTGACATAGGACTACATGTCTTTGGTCTGACATAGGACTACATGTGTGCCAAATCTCTAACTCATCAACAAATGTTTCTGCAAATTTTCAAAATTTTTGAAGAGTCATTACTGCAGGTAAATGGTACCATAAAAATACATTTTCCGTATAGCACAACTAGACCTAAATATTGTACCAGGTTTCCTTTTGTACTAAGTTTCAAATCTTTAGCATAAATATACTGGGAGATGTGATGACAATAGAAACACACACACAACTTTGTGAAAACCACTCAAGAGGTCTTAAAACACATGAAACGGATAATTCAGGTGACATTCTGGTTTCGGATTTTTTTTGCTAATACAATACTTTTCCAATATGCCTACAGTATAAATGTAAGAATTTTTCTACAAAAATGAGAAAAAAACTTAAATAATTCTGGCTGAAGTCTGCAATTGGAGTGAATTGCCTTAGGAGTGCTTGATTTTTCATTTTATACATATTACTCTGATTAGCAATTCTTTAACTTGTGAAAAATGATTCTTCAAAAGAAATAATCATGTTTATTTTTAATCATGTATAATATTAACCAAAAACTAAAATTTAAAGAAAAATTGTATAATTAAAAAAAAACAACAATTTTGAAACGATACTACATCAAAAATAAATAAATATTAAGCTACTTGACTACAAAGAAAGCTCTACAAAATTATTAGTAAAACAAAACAAAACATGTAAATGTAACTACTCATATTACTTCCACACTTGTTATCTAAATAATTTTATATAGGCTTTTTCTACCCTCCGCTAATTATAATTAAATAATAAAAAAGCCAACTTTCAACCTATAATGATCATTATCAGGGGCAGTGAAAATTTAAAAGTATTGCAGGTTGTCATCATAAATATTTAATAAACGAATTGAATAAATTAAATGCATCATGTTTCACTCCAATCCGAAAAACATTTGAAAATTAGAATCCAAAAGTAACATGTTGGGAAAAAAATCTCGTACTTCACACACTAATATACATCATAAAAAAATATATTCAAAAAAAGCATAAGGTAGGCTAAAAAGCATAATATACTTAGCCTGTGCTTTTTATCAAATCAATATTATTATAGCATCTTTTCATAAATTAATTTAAAAAAAAAAACAATCAAAATTTTGCAACAAAAAAATGGCAGAAATGAAATAATAACCCAATGAATGAATTATAATTATGGAAAATAATAATAATAATGATGTTATTAATAACTTTTTTCAATTATATTCACTATTTCTCACTGGCTGATGCAATTATTTTTTTGTTTGGCAAAAGGAGAGGTATAATAAGCAAGTATAGAATGGAAATGTAATATTAACAATACAGAAAGATGGCAGAAAAGATAAAAATAAATAAAAGAAAATCAGGTATGGGGCACCTCGGAACTTTTCCTCATCACATCGGATTCGCTACGCTCATCCTCCCATACTTTGGACTTGGTTCGCTCTTCCTCAAAATATACAAGTTGTTAAATTTAAACTGCAACATCTTCGGACTCGTTTCGCTAATTCTCAGATAGAAAATACATCCTTTCGTTCCTAGCAGTTACTCATCTAGGCACTGACCACACTCAATGTTGCTTAACTTTTATGATTCAAAAAATTCATGGATATACTTGTCATATTGAAACGAAATCATGTAAATTTATACACTTTTACCAAATTTAAACCTAATTGTATTATTTTCCAATTTGTTTTAAAAAAAGTACACAAGTCATTTGATAGCAATTGAAACTCACTATGAGTTTAATAAATAAAAAAAACACACAAACATTAAAAACAATTAATATATTGTCAACCACAGTAGTATAAAAATAAATTATAACTGAGTGGTTTCGACTTTACATCAAAACCAGTCCAGTTACAATTTATTTTTATACTATTGTGGTTGACAATATATTAATTGTTTTAATTCTAGTGTGTTTTTTTTATTTTCTTTTAAACAAGTTCTTTATTGCAAAAGTAATACAATATTTATTGTGTACCGGAGCCATATTATATTTATTGATTAGGGTAATTGTGGGGTGTGTTTTTTAAACATCATGGTGAGTCTATACCACAATATCTCCGTCAAAACCACTAATGATTTAAACTATTGAACTAATGCTGATAATGAGATGAAACTTGGCACATCTGTGCCAAATCATGCACCATGAAATCCATGCATGCATACAAGGATACATGCATACCAAATCTCAATTGGATGGCAACATTTTTAAGCGTTTTATCATTTTTCCCAACTTTTGCTTAGTCATTACTGTGGGTAAATAAAATCATAAAAAAAAATATTTTCTTCATAGTACAACTACACCTATACACTCATTTTGATACAAAGTTTCAGGTCTCTAGCATAAATACACTGGGAGCTACATTGATAACAGACACACACACACATACAGACAGACAACTTTAATGTAAACTTCATGTCGAAATCAAAATTCTACAATAATTTATAAATTATAATTTGTAAATAAAAAAATTACGTAAGATGAATCATTTGAACCAAGTTTTTAGAAACAGACAATAGTTCTGAGGGGAGGGGGTAAAGAGACCATCCATCTCTTAAATTAATTATAAAAACTGATTATTCCATTAAATATTGAAGGAACTACAATAAAATAATCTCTACTTATCTCCTCTTTCTATTCTTTCACTTCCCAACAAGTCTTCATACTCCCTTTAACAGTTACCCATTACTTCTTTCCTTTCTTCCTGATCGTTGTTCCTCTTTTTAACCCCCTGCCTTAAGTTTGCTTTTCTTTGGGTATGTTCTTCTCCTCCCCCTTTCCAGTGATTATTTGGTTAGTTTTAATCTTTTTAACCCCCTGCCTTAAGTCTGCTTTCTTTGGGTATTTCTTCTCCTCCCCCACTTCCAGTGTTTTATTTGGTTAGTTTTAATCTTTTTAACCCCCTGCCTTAAGTTTGCTTTTCTTTGGGTATGTTCTTCTCCTACCCCACTTCCAGTGTTTTATTTGGTTAGTTTTAATCTTTTTAACCCCCTGCCTTAAGTTGCTTTTCTTTGGGTATGTTCTTCTCCTCCCCCACTTCCAGTGTTTTATTTGGTTAGTTTTAATCTTTTTAACCCCCTGCCTTAAGTTTGCTTTTCTTTGGGTATGTTCTTCTCCTACCCCACTTCAGTGTTTTATTTGGTTAGTTTTAATCTTTTTAACCCCCTGCCTTAAGTTTGCTTTTCTTTGGGTATGTTCTTCTCCTCCCCCACTTCCAGTGTTTTATTTGGTTAGTTTTAATCTTTTTAACCCCCTGCCTTAAGTTTGCTTTTCTTTGGGTATGTTCTTCTCCTCCCCACTTCCAGTGTTTATTTGGTTAGTTTAATCTTTTAACCCCCTGCCTTAAGTTTGCTTTTCTTTGGGTATGTTCTTCTCCTCCCCCACTTCCAGTGTTTTATTTAGTTAGTTTTAATACATATTTTACTATCTTTATTATTACTTTTCAAAAATAGCATGGCACTTGGTTAGGGAGATCAGGGACATCTCTTCCCACATATGCCTAGGGGCATAGCGTTAGGTCTACCTCAACTTGCCACACAATATCTTAAATTCCAACCAGCAGTGAGTAAAAGTGAATAAACAACAAGCCTAAAGAATTATAATATAGCTGAAGATAGCATCCTTGAAAAATGCACTGACGAATGAAATAAATAAAAAAATGTTTGATGGTATTTTTAGTAAAGAAAATACACACGTTAGTCTTACGTAATGGTTAAACTCAGGAACAAACTAAAATACGGGTAATATCAAAACACTGTTTTGGTTTTGCCCGTTGTTTTCACACCAAGACATTAAGGGTTCGGTTTGTTTGGATAAACATTGATACCAGAGATATATTGTACAGGATAGACATTGTGGTTGACACTGGAAAATAAAACATGCCTGTCCCCCGCTGGAAATTCCCAACATCTGACACCTCCTACATCACAGCAAGAATATCAACTCTCAGGATAACAGGAGGTAAGGCAAGTATAAAGCACTTAGTTAACACCCAAGTCTCTCAACTTGAATACTGCATGAATAGGGCCAGGTTTTAACCTGTCAGTCATCATCAGTTTAAGACGAAACATACAAAATTTAGTCACCGTTCAGCCATAGACACAAAGCTGACAATGTAATACTACTCAAATTAAACCTTTTGCCATTCAATAACACACATGATGAAGATTTAAGTATTTATGGTGGAGACCACATCAATGCAAATAATGAATCCTAAGTTTCGCTTCCAATATAGGATTTGTTGTTTCAACCGAATCTAATTTTAAACCATTGTGAAGTGTTGTGTATTTTCTCATTATAGCTACCTAAAATATTCCATGTTATTTATAATTTTAACTTATGTACTGCATGTAGTCTAATTCCGTAACATAAGTAAAAATATAGTAAATAAAAACTTGTATTAAATTAAATACTAATAATATTAATTTTAAGTGTAATACAAGTCATAAATATTTATGCTTCAATTCTTTAGGTACTTCTTGTTAATCCTGTACAGGTGGTGCAGGTAAAAACATCCCTTCTCCTTTGTTACCTAGATCTGTGATGTCTTCTACCTTTCTAACCTTACCTCCTTCTAAAGAGACTAATACTTAGAGGGAGGATACAACAGCTCTTATCATTCCTTGGGTAGCTAAGTGCCGTAACTGTACATTGGTGACGTCATTCTTTTTATTTTTTATAGTAATTAGAATTCAACAAAAATATTTCTTTTTTTTTACTAATTTGTCTTAAATTAAGTAAAATGAATTTAAAATAAGTTTTAATTTTTATTTATTGAATATATTATTTAATTATCTGTGTTGTATAAAGTGTTTTAATATGTCGTCGTTGAAAAATGACGTTTGTGGAGTATGTGCTAGGATAAGAGTTGTAGAGGTGTGGGGATTATCTAGTCTCTCTCTAGGGAGACTCTTGTAGGAGTAAATCCTGTATGGCACCTAGTGGAAGCTGTCTCACTTTCAGACCCCTTATCACAGTGTTATACTGCCTATGTACGCCCTCTAAGTATTAGTCTCTTTGCCTCCTCCACATAGCAATAATAAATTTAAGTGTGTCATGGGATACTTTTTGAAACATGCCTGATTAATTGTATTTATTGTGATATTAGACAAATCATAATAACAACAAGTTTCTTAAAATTATAGAGTTTGATTTATTATATAAACTGTCCCCAGCATGGGGGGAGGGCATCTTCAGGGACGAAGGACATCATAGACGAAAAGACAATCCTCCACAAAATTGAACTGAAGATCAGAGAACAGGGTTGCCATTAATACCTGTCTAGGGCAACTCTCGTCACTTATATTTAGTTCAATGTTGTAGAGCATTGAATTTTCATCCATGATGTCCTACATCCCTAAAGATCCCTCCCACAGTGATGCGGTTACCACTGTTAGATCTAAATCTTCACCATAATGACCAAAGAAACCTACACAGTTTAAAATCTCACAATGATAAAAAAATCTTATAATTTTTTACTCAATAATTCCACATCAATGAATAAGAGCTTGGGTATTCAATAAGATCATTCCATGACAAATTATCACACATTATCAACATATTAAATTTATGGTAGGGTGGTGAGGCAAAGATAGGAAAAAATGTCACATTGCTGGGCCCTCCTTACAGTCTTATTTTAATATAACACATCTAAGGACAAAAAACTATTATATTCTATAGGGTAATTTACTTTCAAATAAAACAATAAGGGACAACTAGTCTAAAATTAACTAATAAACATAAGACATTAATTTACAAGCTAAACAAGGCAACAACAAATTGAGCGAGTTAATTAATATAAGAATTTTAAATTGCTACATTACTAATTGAGTTTCCCTTTATCAAATGTACAAAACCCCTACAAGAGGAACAAATCCAGGATGGCAGACCAATAGAATTGTTATCCTCTGGGATTTAGCGAAATGGATAAAGTCAACTCTTAATATTAGTACGGCAAATACTTTTTTTTTCATTTCTAATAATTTCTCAACCCCTAAAAAGGACTTTGCACACATATTAAATTATATATAAAAAAGAAAATTCTGTTTACAAACAGAAAAATAAATAAATCACTAGCAAAATAATAACTAAGGAAACTTTTGGTAACATTAAAAAAAGAGCAGTTTATAAACGAAAAACTTAACAAAAAATTAAAGTAAAATATTAAGGCAGTTTAAGGAACGAGAAGAAAAGAAAAACTCTACAGTAATTTTATGTAACAAGGCCTTTATCTTTTATAATTTTCCTACTTAGAAATCAAATTTTAAAATGGCAGAAGAAAGAAAATTACAAATATCAACCATATACCTCTTTAGTGATAAATAACTTAATTTTGTTAATTTTTTTAAAAACTAAGGATAAAATGGACCCGTGATTCTTATCATTAAAACGTCATTAAATATAAATAAAATACATTCTTCGAATAATACTAATATAGAAGGAGCATAGTGTGTTTTAAGTAGGAGTACCAACCTAACAACAAAACATTATTTAAGAAATGTATCATAAATATCCATTGATGAAGAAAGTTCATTAAAGTGACCTTAAAGTATTCTTAAACTTAAAGAATCAGCTAAGTATTAAAAAAAAGCCTTAGATAATAAAGAGGTTAACAGAGTACAAGAATCTACATTTAGTTGACGAGGACTACTTTTAGCCATATTTTCATTATAAACGTTAAAATATAATTTAAAATCCAGCAACCAGAAGTATTGCCAACTTTGTTACAAGAAAATTATATACTGTTAGGGTGGTAGCATTACTTAAGATCGCCAGTGAACTGGTCTTGCTGTTATCAATTATAATCCATCTATATAAGGTATTATTTTAAGAATACATAAAATATCAATCACATCACTTAAATCTTATCAATTAAATAAATTAAATCTTATCAATAAAATATCATTAAATATCAATAAAAAATAAAATTAAATCTTATCAATTAAATATCAAATCAAAATAAATTAAATCTTAATCATTTAAATATCAATAAAATAAATTAAATCTTATCAATAAAATATCATTAAAATAAATTAAATATCAATCAAATAAATTAAATCTTATCAATTAAATATCAATAAAATAAATTAAAATCTTATCAATAAAATATCATTAAATAAATTAAATATAATTAAATCAATTAAATTAAATATCAATCTTATTAATTAAAATATCATTAAAATAAATAAATATCAATTAAATGAGATAACAACTTACAGCAACAGTTCCTTGTCTGGGATACTTAGTGCTGGCTACATAGGATGACTTGACAGTCAGCACAACAGCATTCATCAGATTCTTAGCTGCTTGAATGAGTGATGTGGCACTGTCCAACTATACAACACATAATAGAATTTATTTATTAATAAACGAGCAGTGTTTTACCCCATTTCAGTCAACATAATTTTTTTAATTAAAAATATGGTACAGGGTACCTCGGAACTTTTCCTTATCACTTCGGACTTGCTTTGCTCGTCCTCATATAAGTAAACACATTCTTAGCGGTCACCCATCCAACCACTGACCACGCTCTGTGATATTTAACTTTTATGATCCAACAAAAATCATAGATATACTTGTCATATTGAGATGGAACTTGGTGTATTTCTATATTACATAAAAGAACATAAACTTGTACCAATTTTTAACTCAATTGGATTATTTCCATGTAAAAAGTGTGTACTTTGATGGAATGACTTGTGTGTCATTCCATAAAATTGAACTAATAGGGATAATGTGATGAAACTTAGCACATATGTTAGTCTTATACATAGCTACATGCGTGACAAATTTTAATCAGATCACATTATTTATCCGTGTCTTATGATTTTCCCAAATATTAGATGAGTCATTCTTGCGGGTTATAGTACGACACATGGCTAAAATCAGTAGACAGCTTGGGAAATTAATGGGCGAGAGCCAATGAGGTTATTTCTGGATATTAAACTACGCCCTCTACTTCCAATCAGACCAACCTTATTGGTTCCTCAACACAATTTTCCTGGCTACAACTGATTTTAACCATGTCTCAAAAAAAAAAAATAACGTCATACAAAAATTTCTATAGCATAAATACCCTGGGAGCAACGATTATAACAGACACAAACACACACACAGACAACTTTTTTTGCAAAACCACTTAAGAGACCTTAAAACACCTGTTGTGTTTAAAAAAAAAACAACGGGTGACATTCCGGTTTCGGATTTGGTTTGCAAACACAATACTTTTCCTATATACTTAACAGTATAAGTAAGAAAAAAAGTAAAAAACCAAATCAGAAGCAGCAAAATTTTAATCCACCAAATACAAAGTGGATTATTTATTTACGTTAAAGTTAATAATGTAAAACCATGATGTCAAAATCATTGTTTCATTATACCTTAAACATGTTTAAATAAATGAATATATTAAACACACACACACACATTATATATATATATATATATATATATAATATATAATATATATATATATATATAAATGTATCTGATGTACGGATCAGAGACTTGAACTCTCACTGCAAGAGATGAAGAGCTACTGCGCGCTGGGAGAGAAAAGTTCTACGCCGTATTTTGGACCATTTTTTTGAGAATGGTATATGGCAAAGCGGAACAATGTCGAGGTTTACCATCTATTTGGCAGACCAGACATTGTGTGTGAAATCCGAAAGGGACGATTAAGATGGCTTGGCCATTTAGAAAGGATGACAGCTGATAGAGCGGTAAAGAAGGTCTTTGAAGGAAAACCTGGAGTGGAGGTAGAAGGATGAGAGGACGTCCAAGACTGCGTTGGCAAGACCAGGTTGAAGATGACCTCAGACGCCTTGGAGTCAGGAGATGGAGGGCCTTAGCGCAGGATAGAGACCTTTGGAGAGCGTAGTGTTGCAGGCTGAGGCTCTACGTGAGCTGTAACGCCGAGGATGTATGTATGTATGTATATATATATATTATATATATATATATATATATATATAATATAAATATATATAATATATATATATATATATATATATATATATCTATATATACATACATATATATTAATATATATATATATATATATATATATATATATATATATAATATATATATATATATATTTCTAAAATATTACTTTATTTCTGATAATAATTATTTCATTCTTTCACCGTCAATTCGTTTTTTTACGATTTCATAATTAGTTTCTTATTGCAGTGTTAACTCTATAAGATAATTGAAACACATATTATTGCTTTTTTATTATTTAATAAAGTGTTAAAACAAGTTATTTTTAAAGTATGATATTTCTACCTCCTGGAGTCAATAATATGATGGTAATTTGTTTGAGTGTGTATTTAGAATCAGGAAGTTGAGTGGAGTCGAACCTCTCCATTTCTCTCTCTCTGAGTAAAAGTTTGAATAAAAAAAAATGGTTTGATTAATAGAACACATACCCCGGAAACAATAAGTTCTCCAGATATATTCTGTACATCAGCTTTAACTTTACTGGTAATATTAAGCTGATGACAATACAAAGCAATCCGCTGCAGATATGCTATCAAATCTTTCTTAGTGCTGGATTCAGGGCACTGTTCAGCAATCTGTCTGGTCAGCTTGTCTAATTTGGTACCTGCTTCCGAAATCTTCTTAGCTGCATTGATAACGTCCATTGTTGTTTTTAGGGGACCTCGGCCTCTGCAATATTTGTATACAAAACAAAAATAATAGCAAAAAGTAAAAATATATTATATTTAGAGCAACAAAGTAAAAAACCTAATAAGTGATTTCTGAACTAATAAATAATTGAAAGTGACTCAATCAATCAGCAATTTTATTTTGATTATATTTTTTTTGTTATTAAAATATTCATACATTAACACTCTCTCTACTTCGTTTATTTTTAATTTGTACATTTTCCATTAGTAAATATTTGCTGTTTAAAAATTTTCTATAGACAACTTCTACAGATAGTTTTGCTTTTCATTAGGTGAAAATATTGCATCTCTGTGGGCTGAGAGGATAGAAGGATAAGGAGGACCTTGCAGCCTTGGCCTGGGAGAAGGATAGGAAATAACAATGACAGATGACAGTAATTATTAAAAAATAATTCAGTAGAATATAGTCATGGAATTGAAGATTGAGTGATATAGTTCCTCTTCAAAGGTGTTTCTACAGTTGTAAAACATACAACATGGTTAAGTAAGTAATTATAATACATGGTGAAGTCAGTAATAATTCATGGTACCAGAAGAAGTCAGTGATTATACATAGTGCCAGGAGAAGTCAGGGATTTTCATAGTACTAGGAAAGCAGATAATATACATAGTACCAGGAGAAGTCAGGGATTATTAATAGTACTAGGAGAAGCAGATAATATACATAGTACCAGGAGAAGTCAGGGATTATTAATAGTACTAGGAGAAGTCAGGGATCAGGGATTATTCATAGTACTAGGAAAAGCAGATAATATACATAGTACCAGGAGAAGTCAGGGATTATTAATAGTACTAGGAGAAGTCAGTGATTATTCATAGTACCAGGAAAGCAGATAATATACATAGTACCAGGAGAAGTCAGGGATTATTAATAGTACTAGGAGAAGTCAGTGATTATTCATAGTACCAGGAGAAGTCAGGGATTATACATAGTACCAGGAGAAGTCAGTGAGTATACATAGTACCAGGAGAAGTCAGTAATTATTCATAGTTCCAGAGATCAGTTACACTATATATTACCTCGTAAAGTCAGTCATTTCCATCATTATCATACACATATGTTTAGCGAGCACAATGATATCATTGCCAGTATCGTCCCACTTGGCTACCTCTCTGTCAAACTTCAGTTTCTCAGTCCTGAAGTATTCAACTTGTTGGGCGATCTTTTTCTTATCTTCTTCAGTCATCTTCCTCATGGCTTCCTAGAAACATCACAGACAGTATTTAGTTTTAAACATATACTAAACAATTTCAAGATAAAAAGAAGCTACTCAATAGTCAGGTGGATAAATGTAACATGGAGCCTACCTCATGGGGAGGTTTCTCAGTTCCCACTAATAGTTATTTATGCCATAAGGCTGAGAAGTGTGTCTTTATGTCACGACAATTAGATTTACCGACGAGCGAAGCGAGTCGGGAAAAATTGCCAAGACATAACATTCTCAGCCGGATGCATACACTAATTTTTTTTTGAGGTAACACTCATTAAATAATCTGCGATATATACTTAATTGAAAAAAAACAAATGTCCAATTAACTCCATATTATCGTCGTCATTGAATTCATCCATAGCTTCACACTTTTACTCAAAAATGTAAAAGCTTTACAAATAAACACACAAAAATTGTCAATTATAACACCTTTTTAAAACGAAAAAAAAATAGTCTACCAACAAAAACAGAAACAAAATGAACGTTTTTAAAGAAACCTCATGAAGGTTTTACACAGATTGTTTTTTGAACACGCTACATTACAGTAATGGCGGCAATATATGAATTACTTTTACGTCCTAGGAGTTTTTTACATTCATTATTGTCCTCGGAGGTGAAAAGAACTAAATAACCTCCTATAACAATAATGATTGGCTTCTCATCCTAAAAACGGTCCAATAAAGTGCTCAATTACGTACTACCTCAAAAAAAGTTATTTTCTTAACATCCTATACTTTACTATAGAATTTTTCTTATAAACTGATTTTTATCAATGGATATTAATATTTAAGAGTTTAAATAAAACTCATAAAAATTTGCCATAAATATTGAACAAATTTAAATAAATCAATTTTTTGTCAAATCCCACATATAGTAACGGCATTGTTTGGAAAATAAACTCCTTATTATATCACTTATCACAAGTCAGCGCTGCCAACTTCTAGAATTTAGTACAAGTGTCTATTGAATTATTGATAAACAAATAAAACTTAATATGAAGCACACAAAGTTCACCTTTAGTGCATAACATGCAAATTATTTTGTTACACACCGATGAACAAATGAATCTGCTATATTTAATTGTTTATTAAGTACTGACAACAAACACATAATTTGTTATACTTAAATGTTAGTCCTTAAATGATAGTACTTAAGTGTTACTAATGATGATCATCGTTTTGTAGAAACCATTTAAAAGTAAGAATAAAGAAAAGGCTTCTCACCCTAGCGGTTGTTATTCCACTGATATCAGGATATTCGTCAACACCATAACCTTGCTCAGCTGTGTGTGCGCTAGCTGTAATAAGAAAAATTCAAGTCAAAACCTATGTCACATATTACTTAGTCGTCATGAATAATACGATAAACAGGTCATCATAATAGTATATTATGCTACTAGGCAGCAAAATGGAATTTCGCGGACGATATTTATAAATTAGGCTATAGAAATTTCAAGCCGAGGCTGGTAATTAACTCATTCGATTGATAAGGCAAAGCCGAGTCAGGCAAATGGAGATTTGCCTGCACAGGCGGAGCCAATGCAGGTAATTGATGACAAAAGTTGGCAATGTTTCCTTTATTGCATAGTAGCATATACTATATTTTTTTGTTTACAGCACAAAAAATAATATTACAATAAATTATTAAATTAAAATATGAAATAAATAAACAAGTAGAAAAGGGGTTTTAAATAGTTGCTACGACATTTTAAAGGCAGCAAATATTGCTTTAATGTTGCAACACTCACAAAGTCAGGTAAAATTGGTCTTGTAATTTGTTAATCCTAACAATATTTCTGTTAATTTTTTTCACTATTATTCTGATTTATTATATTTTATAAGAAATATTAATTTAACTTGTTTACAGTTTTAGTAATTCTTTACAATGTTTTATACTTGTGACTTTATTTAAACAAAATAAATCATCAAATAATGAAATAAGTGACAAAACAACCAATCAAAATCTGATGAATCATAAACAGCTGGAAAATTCCCACGAATATCAGTGTTGCCAATGGTATATGTAAAATTATATTTATTAGGTATTTTATAACAATGATTAATACTTAATAATATATCGTATTTTAAGTAATAAGATATAGAAAATATTATTATGAATAATAATCAAGTTTACAAGACGAAAAACACTCAAATTAACTCAATAACCTGCAACATAATAACCTCAAATCATTCATTTCTCCTCCTAGGGTGTTTTGATTTTTTTATCATTATATTTAAATGTACCATAACTCCTAAGAGGGTAGAGTATTACCAAGTAAATTTCCCGTACTGTTTTTAAATATTTTGTTGACATTGATGGTAAAATGACATTTTGCATCTTAAAAACACTTCAGTAACGACTAATTTTGCTGCCATAAGTAGATACAAGTTTATTACTAGAGGGGGATATACCCTATCTAATATATTGGGAGGTTTGAGGGTTTATGCTTTATAACTTCAGCATAAAATATTTTTTTCTGTATTTTTCAGAGGAAATGCATTAAAACCTTTAAAGAATTTAACCATAAAACCAACTACACATTAAACAAGTGCAAATAATGGTGTGCACTGCCAATTTAAGAGGCATAGTTTGTATAACCAACAGGATAAGTATGCACTTTTCCTTTGAAAAATATAGAAAAAATGAGTCACGAGTAGTGCTTGATAATTGAGTAAATGCTAGATTTATGAAGCACAAACCAGATCCTTAAGCAAGAAATGGATTGTTAAGCAGGGAAACACGCATTCCAAAGGAAATTCGCTTGGCATGTGGACAGACCTTGGCACCAGATTTTGGAAAGACTATCATTTTATAAACTGATAGCCTTTGTAAAAAAAGGTTTATTTACCATCCAAATCAATTAGATCAAAATAATTATTTATGCAACAAGGTATGATAGATTATATTATTTAGTACACGTCAAGCTCAGCTTCCAACACGCCAAGGAAGGTTAGTAACATTTTGGCTCTAACATTTGGGTGAAGGAATTAAATAATACAACAATGAAGCCATACTTTTGCTAGTTATCGATTTTATGTTTCTTATTTTACCAACCCCGTTAGATAAAATCTTCACCATCATCTTTATATAAAAAAAAAAATTCAATACAACTGTCTATCTTTTATAAATAACTATTGTACCGTACAGGCCTTAAAATTGGACATAACCCATAACTAATAATTAACAAAGAATTGAAAATAAAGGCCTGGTGGAAAATCACAAGAACTGAGTAATTTAATCTGATGCCGACTGCAACACGCTGGTAACCATGTGGTGGAATCACATGGTAGCCAAATTTTAACTCACACACAGCTTTGATATTTTATTATTTTTAATTTAATTTAATAAAGAAAAAATATATATAATACTAAAAAGTTATTGATTAAAAAGATATAAATTAATCATTCAAACTCAGTTATACTTATTCATAAGACAATAAATTCACACATACAAAAGAAGATGTTGCTACTACCGAGGTTACCTAAGAAAGAGGGACCTCTTAGTCCTCACTTATATTTATAACCTTGGCAGCCACCCATTGCCAACACACCAAAGAAATAAACTTTTCCTAAATTCTTAAAAGCGAGCAATTGCAAGGTTCTAAAAAGTAACCGGTACAGCCCCTAAATAAATCAATGTGGCCAAGTCTCCACGCTCTCTATTCACTAATTTTTTTTGTTTTTTAATTAAGTTCTTTACGGGCAAAAGTGTACAAAATTTATTTTGCGTAAACTGGAGTCATATTATATTTATCAATTTGGCTTAATTTGTGCCTCTTTATCATTATTATTAATTTTGGTTATTTTTTTGGGTTGTAAAGGAGTTAGTTTGGTTTAGAGATAAATTTACGGTTTATTGTCCAAAGAAGATATTTTCAATAGTATTTTTATTAATTCACTCCCCAGGATTCTAACAAGATTGTTGTTAGAATCAAACAATACATTTTTATAACTCTAGCAATAAATTTTGTAACAGTTTGCAATTAAAGATAGTGCGACCGCTATCTTTAATTCTACATTCTTAATGTTATTTAAAATGATGAAGAGGTTCTGTTATATTTGAAACAGACAATCCTTTAAATTAATAATACACTCCTGTTTTTATCATCACTTCTTAGTCATCCTCAACCCTATAAAAAAAATGAACAATAATCTTACATCTACTCCTTGTATCTATTGTCATAGTATCAGCTTCACCAACTTCAAATTCAGTATCCGTATCTAAATCGTCTGAATTCTGCAAAAATATTTGTAACAAAAAAAACAAATAATGAAACATGCTTACATTTGCTTCGAGTTTCAAACGTATGAGGTTCGTCGAGTTCCACTTCCTCTGGGTCCAATTCCTCATCAGTCTACATATTTTATTAGTTTTCCCCACAAGAATTTTAACGAGCCAATAAAGTAGAGTTAGCAATAAAATTCAAACAAACCAAAACATAAAAAACACCATTTAGAGAAGGTTAGTGAGAATTAAAAAAAAACATAAATAAATATTAATCGGACAAGTGAAACAATAAGTAAAAATGAATGACTCAGCAAATATTTTAAAAATTTATAAAACACTAAAAAAAATCATCAGGTGGTTTTAAAAGAGTAAATTTCTGGGACTGATAGTAAGATATGATGATTAAGAATGATGAAGACATAATTTATAAAACATGTATAATTTTTAAACAAATTAAAAATTAATAAAAAGGGACTGCAGTCTTCATGAATCTTAATTATTATAGAACAATTTAAAATTTGGCACAGATTTCAGATGAAGTTTCATCTCATTATCAGCAAATAAAATGTTGAGCAATTACTGTAGTATTTTAAAACTATCCCCAAGATTGAGTGTACTTTCATACAAACACGATTTGGTATTAATAAACAAGGACAGGTGTTTTTAACTACACTTTTAATCAACTAAAAGAAATGTCAATTGAATAAACAGATACAGTTGATAGATGCTGCTTTGAATCATGGAAGAAGTTGGTCACTAATAATAGAATTAAAATATATGTTTCACTTGCCAAATACATAATGTTAGGATAATAACATAGAAATAAACATATATAATCTACTTATACTTAGTTTTTAGCTATAACTAAAAAAAATGATAATATCTAGATATCAATATTATGCAGTAAGTAATTGAACAAATAAAAATTATTAAATTTTAAAAACTTGAATATTGTTAAATTATAGATAATTTAATATCCATAATCAATACAATAATCCATTAAAATATTAAGTTAAAGCGTTCAAATTAAATTAGGCCATTGTAGCAAAAAATTGTAATATGTAGTTTTCAGTAGACCTCCCTACTAATAATATAAACATTAGTAGCGAGCTCAACTTGAAACTTTACTAACAAGATTTTATTATTAGGACATTAATATGGTTCTTACTCTTCTTTATGTCAAACTGATAAGGAATAATGAGTTAAAAGAGTATATCCCACATTGTATATTAAATAATTCTTACATACTTTTATACTACATTTATGCTACATTTACAACAACATACTACTCTATAGCACAATACTACATTATACAATACAACAATACTACTTTACTGCATATTACATTATAACTACAAATATACTACTTACTGCATAAATACATTTATACTACAACAATACTACTTACTAACTGAAAAACATACTAATATACATACTACAACAATAACTACTTCTACTGCATAAAAATCAATACCCAATAGACAATTACTACCTACATGTCATGCAACATAACACTCTAATTCTACACAGCATAACATCTTGGACAAAACAATACAACATTATAACTACAGATAGGCAATGGTAACATTCAAGAAAAGCTAACAAACAACAACAAAATAAGTAACTGATCAAAATTATATTTAGAAAATCGTATTTAAGTAAAAAAAACTCTGCAAGTTTTAATGTTGCTTAAATGATTGGTAAATGTACAATCAATCTGGAAACTAAGGTACCAATAGATAAAAAAAAAATTGCCAGACTTATGCATTCGGTTTAAGGGAAGCCTACTTAAAATTATCTTTATATAAAATATACTTAATATAAATATATAAAATTATTAAAAATTTAAAACATTAACAAAAAAATCAATACAAAAAAATTACAATAAATATTGACATTAATATGACATAAAAAACATTTGTTTTCGCTTTCTCATTAAGTAGGATTTATTTTTTTATTTTTGATTTGTAAAGCAGAATAAACATATTTTATTCATTTTAAATAACCAAAAACATGCTATAAACTCCGCAAAAAAATAATTTAAAATATCAAATCAGACCTAGAAAACAAACTAAGACATATCCTATCTTAATGCATTGAGAGGCCTGGAAGATCACTTTGGGGTCTCATGGATTCAGTTTAACCTCATTGAAACCTCGTCCAAGAGTGAGTTAAGGTTATAATAAATCAATTGTTTTCGGCTTCCTCCACTTTTTTTGAGTTTTGATTTGTATTTAAACGTTCTACTATATAAGTTACTGTATTTTTGTTATATTCATTCAATTATATTGATAATCGAAAGGTAGTCAGGTTCCTTTTTTAATGTTTCAAAATTCAACCAATTGGGCCTCTAAATAAAAGAGGAAGAAGTCTCTCCACAAAAATATATTTCTTTATAGCAAAGCGCTTTCAACCTAACAAGAGGTCATCATTAGTGCTAGCCGTTGAATAAAGAAGAAGGTGATAGATGAGTCTTACAGATCAGATATCAAAGACAGACTCAGTCTATCAAAGATAGACTGAGTCTATATTTGAAATATATTTCTTTATAGCAAATCGCTTTCAACCTAAACAAGAGGCCATCATCAGTGCTAGCCGTTGAATAAGAAGAGATAAAGATAGATTGAGTCTATCATTAATATCTGATCTGTAAGACTCATCTATCACCTCTTCTTATTCAACAGCTAGCACTGATGATGACTCTTGTTTTTTTGTGGAGAGATTCTTTTCGACTTCACGACGACTTTTCATTTTGCAAAATATGCTTAATGTTGTTCATATTTTATTTACTAATTTCATACTATGATTTATAAAAATAATCATGATGAAAAATTTAAATAAATAAGATAACTTTTATTATAGTGTCATATTAAAAGAATATATTAATATAATAGTTAACTAATTATTATGTCGAGTGTCACATAAAGTTAAGATGTCATATAAATAAGATGACTATTATTATGTTGAATGTCATATAGCTATGGTTATGTGACACAGAAAAGTATACAAAGCATCCATAGAAACCCATCCAAATATCTACCAAACTAAGCCAATCACTACAAAGCTTCTATTCAAAATAAACAAAATTATGAAATAAGTATTCAACCAATCCCTTTTTTCAACAGTTTTGAAAAAAATTGAGGTTATTTCCAAAATATCTGGGGTTGAACCCTCATTGCATAAACCTTTTAAATAACCAAATGCATAGTCAACACTTTGCTTTTGCATTCAAAAATAAAAGGTCATACAGTTAAAGCGAAAATTAAGAATAGTTTTATAGGTTGATCAATAACAAAGTATTGATACAACATTCAACAACCTAAGTATCCACACTAAAGATGAAATTAAGCATTTCATATCTTAGTAAAACATTAAGAGGGAAGAATATTGTTATCAGAGAACCTAAGTAATCAAATATAAATAACTATTTCATTTGGGTCTAAAATATTTTTATTAAATGAAATTTTAAATTACTAAGTGTAATCATTTAGGACCAATAGAGCCCTGAAAGAGATTTTAGGGCCTCAGAAATGATTCCTACTGGAATTGAACATTTCTACACTCAATTCCTACAGGACTATTACTATTTATACTGGAATATGAGGTTTCAAGAACATAGAGCAAGCGTTGTCTATACTATAATTATTCAGGTATAATAATATCAAGTATAGATAACTTAGAAATTGGGAGGGATAACGACATTGTCGTTACGACAACTAGTGATACAAATGAAGTAATTAGTGAAAGGTGATAGATCACCTAGCAAGTGGGCCATATTGTTGGGCCCCTTGTAGCTAACTCTTAGATAGAAGATAGTGTTCTACCTTATGAGTCCTAGTGCAGGCATTTTGTGTCTGATCCACAGAAGAGGCTTTACTAAAGTTTCTATAGCTTTAACTAGAAACAACATTGGCCCCACTGCCGGACTAAGCTATCTTGCATTTAAAACCATTGGGCAGAAAGATATATACTCAGAATAATACTATATACAGAAGGAGCACAACAGATAACAACAAAGCCAGTTCACTAGTGGTCTTAAGTAATGCTGCCACCTTAAGAATATGAATTTTTTTACAACAAAGTTGGTAATACTCCTGGTTGCTATATTATTAAGTTATATTTTTAATTAATACTTGATTATTCATTAAATACTAATATAAATTGGTGCATTACAATTTTGATGTTTTTTAATTGTATTTTAACGTTTTTAACAAAAAATATGTTAAAAGTAGTCCTTGTCAACTAAATGTAGATTCACACACTATTTTGCTATCTAAGACCAATTTTATTAAATATGGTTTTTTTAAGTTTATTATATTTGTTTTTTAAAAACTTTCTTCATAAATGGATGACACATTTATAAAATAATTTTATTTCTGTTAGGGTGGTAAGTCTACTTAAAACCACCAGTGAACTGGCTTTTGTGTTATTAGTAGAATTCCATTGTGTATACGGTCCTATGCTCCTTCTATATTAGTATTATTCTAAACATATATATTTCATATAAACTACTACTGAGGGTCTTAAATTTTTGCCTAAACTGAAGGTTCATTTGACATCAAATAAAGAGAATGTATTATTCCAAGAGGCTTAATTAAAAGTTTAAAAAAATTTAATTGTCAAACCACAATAAATATTTTTTTTAAACTCAAGTGTGATAAATTTTAACCATGTTTAACATATACCACAAATTCTCCGTCAAAACAACTAATGATTAAATAAAAGTATTCATTTCAGTCTAGAGTCAAGTAAAAAACATTAAACATGATTAAAATAGGAAGCAGTTACCCTTCCTCTCTCTTGCTAAATGAAAAAAACCCACACTCCTTACTTCATGTAAATATATTAGTGAGTAGTAACAAAATACTAGCAAGCCAGTGTAAGAATTAAAACTGTCTTTCTAGATATAATACATTCTCTTGGATCAAACAATAAAACATTAATTACTTGAATAACCCTAATATTTCATTTTATGAGTAGGAAATACAGTCAAAGATGTAAGAAATAACACAAGAATACAAAACAAATTTCTACATTTAAAAGGAATAAGAATTCTACTATGGAAGGATAAAATATACTGAAAAAATCATTAATAAGTGTGGCACAGTCCCAAACAAATTAATTTCTGGTATTATAAATACCAGATTTAATGCAAATATTTTAATTATAGTCCAGGAGCAAGACCTGAAAAATGTCGACTCATTGTATACTGCTTCAAACTTGTTCAAACCAATTTTTACTTTTCCTTATGTGTACCGTAGGTATATGGGAAAAGTATTGTGTTTGAGATACGACACATCGTCATATTGTTGGTCATAATGTTTGACAATCCGAAACGGGATGTCACCGGAATTATCCGTTTCAGGTGTTTTGAAGACTTGCTGAGTGGTTTTCACAAAGTTTTCTGTCTTTATGTTTATGTAAACGTTGTGCAAAAATCAGTCTATAGGTGTAGTTGTACAATTCGGAAAATATTTTTTTTATTATGTCATTTTTTATTATTTCAGACTCGATCAAAATTTTGAAAAATCATAAAAGGTGGAAAAATCTTGCACTCAATTTGAAATTGAGCACACATGTAGCTTTGAATAAGACTAACATATATGCTAACTTTCATGCCATTATCAGCATTAGTTTCATTTTTATCAAATTACTTGTGTACGTTTTTCAAAAAAATGTGAAAAATCAGAAAATAACAATTGAATTGCAATTTAGTCCAAGTATATACCTTTATGTAATAAATAAGTACACAAAGTTTCATTTTAATAGGAAAAATTTATCCATGATTTTTGTTGGATCATAAAAGTTAAGCAACACTGAGTAGCTGTATGGGTGACCACTGCAAATGAAACAGATATATTTACTATCTGAGGACAAACAAAGCATGTCTAAAGTAGGGAGGATGAGCGAAGCAAATTCGATGTGTGTATTTAAAAAAATAGGTATATTTTAGAAAAACTGATTTTTTTTAATATACCATAAATGATGAAGAAAAGAATTAGTGTGATTTTTTTTAATTTTAAGCATGTGCAACCTACAAAGGCCATTATGGATAGACAGACTGTTTTTTTTATCATTTAATTTAAGGAAACAAATTTGGTTTGAATCAGTGCAAAATGAGTTCAGGTCCTTAGACTATGATTGAGATTTAATAATTTTAATTAATATTTTTTTATTAATTATTCTTGATAAAATTTCACCACCCCAACATCCAATTCAATAAATATATTTAGTTTTAATTTTAATTTCCTTTTATATAATTTCTTCCATTATTTTAGTTCTTTTTTAATCTTATAATTATTATTACAGCAAAATGTATTTCCTACTCTTAGTGTAATGCCTTCAACATAAATGCTATGTACATATTTTTGACCGTAATCTACAATTATTTTAAGACACAAAATAAATGAAAATGGTGTTTTGTTAAACATCTACAAATTAAAACGTGTGCTCTATTAAAATTAGTTCATAATGATTTAGAGTAAGGTATTGACAAGAACCAAAATGAATAAAGGTTGTTAAAACATTTCAACAGCAAGATTAATCAACTATATTGCAAAATATAATTTTAAAATAATTCAATTATAAGCAGAAGAATAAAAAAGAATTTTGCTAAGAATCTTAGTAAAACCCTTGATAGAAATATCAGAATGAAGCTCACCTGTCAAGAGCTAAAATTTTATTTATTTCACTGAAATTAATAACAGAGACGGCAACAGTCTAAGATTCTAAACCAAGAGAAGGGCCCATTCTCATTATTCTTACTTTGCTTGTGAGTAAGGATTGAGTGTGTGTATATATGTGTAGCCTTGCTATTTTATACCGCAGGTATAGAAGAAATGTAGGAGTCCAAAGTGGTGGGGAAGAGCAGAGCCAATTTGGTATGGTGAGGAAAATTAACTGTAAACCTTACATTTTCCTTAAGGAAAATGTTAGGTTTAGGTAAGGAAAATGTCTTTGAATACGGGCAAAAGTGCTTTTGCTTTGCCCTAGTACCAAAGCAAAAGTGGTACTAGGGACACTGCCAGGTTTGTTATCACTGTGAGTAAACAACCCAGAGATATAACTGTTTAAATATTACCGAAAATACTACAAAAATCTATAATTTACACCACAAAGTGCTCAAAAACTTTAAAATTGTATATTTTCACATGTTATCATTAACGATAGGTAATATCAAGTTGATCTAGAGGAAGAAGATAGCAAAGATATGATGATTTATTGTTTGACATATAATGCTGAAAAATTAATAACTTACATTGTGTAAAAATATGTGTTTTTGGCATTATATATCAAACAATAAAACATCATATGTGAGAGCTGAGCTACTTTTTTTTCTCTAGAATAATTTTATATTACCTATGGATAACAGGGTAAAACATGCAATTTTAAAGTTTTGGCGTATTTTGGAATGTAAATTAGAGATTTTGTTTGTATTTTCGGTAATATTTTAACAGTTATATATATAGTTCTATTAAACCAATTTTGATAGTAACAACATTGATTTGTCACAAATTTAATAAACTTATACTAAGAGCTCCCTTAACTTTTTTTATAAACCCAATAGGAACAGCGCTATAGGCCAAAAACTGATTTTTGGGAAATTTTTCGGACTTTGAAGGGACATAAGGGCCAAAATTCACTGATCAGAAATGACAGATCATCTGATCCTTTATCAGGGAGCCAAAATAAACCAATCTCGTGGTTTAAACCTTTGGGGCTCAAAAGTCACAAAAATATGCAACAGGCTCTTAGACTATTCTGTTAAGTATATCATTTGATACTACCGAGTTTTGCAAAACATGAATAGTTGACATAAACACAATTATATTGTGTCTCGCAATTATCTCTCACACAATTATATTGTGTATTCTGTTTAGTCTTAGGTGGCACTAAAGATTAAACTGATGGTCACACTGAGTCTTAATCAATAATAGATTGAACCTAATTTAAATTTTTAACAAAAATTTCCAAACACAAGTTCGTTAATTAAAAAAACCACTTTAATTACTTTAGCTTTTAGAAATTATCTTGTCAATGCATTACTCATTGCTTTGTGCTTTCCAACAATTTTAATTCAATAAATGTTTGACTCCTAATGAGAATTGAAATGAATACCTTCAGCCCCAGCTAGAGCTATGAAAAAGTGAAAAGTTTTCAATATTAACGAAACACCATTATAAAACCATTTTATCAAGATTCATATTATTACTATAAAGCTAACAAAAGAATAAAACAGAGTGAGATAATAGTATAAGCAGAACAACATGAATAGTTTAAACCTAAAATGGATAAAAAAATACAGGCCTCCAGTATTGGTGATAAAATATATATGCAATACAAAATACAGGCCCCCGGGAGGCCTTTTATATTATTTATTGTTACATGCTATTTTGCCGTGTATTTAGAAAATGTTCACTACCTCGTGAAAATTCAAATTTTGCCATGTATCTTGCAAATTTCCATCACCTTCCCAAACAAATCTGCACCATGGTCCCATGAGGCTCACTTTGGCCCTTTGAAGCAATATAGAATTATACAACAGATATAACAATACATGTGTAGCGTTGAACAATTATCTTACACCCACTGTATTGTAAAAGAAAAAAAAAACATAAGAAATGAAACCTTCATTTTACTTATAGGTGATGATGTCATAATTAAGTTATTTACCCATGGCACTACTTAAGATGGTCCAATTAAGGCAAAACCAGTATCAGTCCATATTTTCAAAATACCTACAACTTTAAAAAGACCTATTTAAGGTCCTTCCTCTTTGCAGGCCTGCTTTGCTCGCCATGGTTCCGTGGGAGCTATTTTTGTTCTGTCTGTCTGGGTCTGGGACAGTAGGCTAACTGGGGTACAACAAGAGGTACGGGCTCCTCTTCTATACTACCTCCCATCCTGTAGCACTACTGAACCCAAAATCATCAAGATATATATATATATATATATATATATATATATATATATATTATATAATATATATATATATATATATTATATGTGTATGTGTGTGGGTGTGTGTGTGTGTGTCTGTGTCTTGTATAGTATTTTTGCACCACTTAGGTGGTTACCTTGTTTCAAAGCCAAGTTTTAAAAAAATGTTTTTATTTGTTTGTGACTTGGGTTTTTATTTGTTTGTGAATTTTTTACAAACATTAAGGCTCCGGATTTTTTAACTAAATTAGCCACAGTCTTCAAGTAATTCTAGAAAAAAAAATATTATTTTATTCATGCATAATACTTATGCATTATTCTGGGACAAATAATCCTGGAATTGTAATTCATAGACCCATAGCTTCAGACTAATTTGTGAGCTAGTAATTACAATTGTACCTCCATTTTAATTATACTAAAGGTTTTGACAGTCATTCATCAGTAATTTCTAACCTTCTGCGTTGCCAACGTTATCTTTTTGTATTTGTTTTTATGAATTTTTCATTTGATCTCATTTAAATCATCATAATAAAGTTTAATTGTTATACAGAGATCCGTAGGCATTGTATCAATTAGTTAAACTTATTTAGGAGTTATGCTATTTTAACAAACTTTATTGTGAAAGTTAATTTTAGAAACGTAAAAATTATTAATTATAATATTCTAATAAAAATTATATCTTAAAAAGAAAATAAAAATTTGGCCTTAAGGGTGCAACATTGATGCCAAGAGTAGCTAATATGGTTTCTAATCACCTTTTATTTATCACTCTTTTGTCCATTTTAAGAAAAATCATTCACATATCTTGTATCAAACTAATATTACACTCTGACAATTTTATAACAAGAAGATAGTGTTGAAATATGATCAAAGTCAATTTAAAGAATAAAATTAAAATATCAAATTTGAATAACATACCTGAATTAACTACACATGTAAACAAATAAATATAAGAAGTAACAGATCTGAATATAGTTACCCTATTCATGAGAACGGCTCTGCGTATCTCACGCACTCCATCATAAACAAGTCTGATGCATCAATGATTCATTCTCATCAACATCTTTTGGTGGATTGGATGAAAGAGCATCAACAGCCATCTCAACACGCTGAGCAAAATTCGGCATAAACTGTAAGAAACAATGCAATATGTCTTTCATGATAGAATGTCACTAAAATCAACTGTACATTATCAAATCCATATTATATCTAAATTATATCCATATAACCTCTATTCATTTTACACCACACACACACACTTCGTAACTGTTAGACTGTGTGTTTGTGCCATGCTAAAGGATAAAGGACCCTTTAAAACCCTTGTGGCATCAAGCCCGGTCACAACTCCGAGGGTCAGAGTATAACCTTTGATCGTCTACAGCTTGACACCTACCTTTAACTAGTCACCATAGCCATTCCCTTTTTTATTTAAGAAGTGCTTTTCAGTAACTGATCATCATGCATCGTCCCGCGCTTCTGTTTATATATGTTCATGCATATTTTTGTCTTTATGAATAGAGTTTATATATACATACATACAAATATATATATATATATATATTATATATATATATATATATATATATATATATATAATATATATTATATATATATATTCTTGAACAGTGAGTTCCTCTTTAAAAAACAACTACTCCAACATGCCCCCAACCTCATAAGCTTAGTTTTCCTTTGGGAAATTGCTAAAAATTCTGTGAGTTACATTATACATGATAATGTATAATGTAACTTATAATTATAATGTATAATCTACCTTGCTCTCTGAGAACTTTGATAGCTTCAAGTACACGCTCAGTGTATATTCCAGGTTCATAGTTATCCATCTCAGAAGACACGACATTAGCTACCCGGGCACTGCGACCTCTGATAGCCCCAGCTGTTCTGTCCAGAGTATCGCCATCTCCTTCTTGAAGAGCTAGCACACACTTGTTTACATCTTCAAGAATGTGATTCTCTGCAAAAAAAAATAATAACAGCCAATGTACAATAACAAACAAATTTCATTAAAATAACAGTAAATTGTTGTTGTTGTAAATTGTAATTGTAAATTGTAGTAAATGTATTTTAAAATAAGTAAATGTAATAGTAAATTGTACATGTAAAATTTTAAAATAAGTAAATTTAATTGTAAAATTGTAATTTTATATTTATATTATTATATTTCCAATTTTATATTGTAAAATAAAGAGTAAATTTAAATAACATTAAAATAACATAAACATATTACATTAAAATAACAGCCAATGTACAATAAAAAACAAATTTTGGTTTCAACCAAAATTTATGAGGAGGACTAATCATGCACTTTGTGAGTAAAATGTTATTTTCCCCCTCAAAATAATTCCCTCTGCTTCGTCTCCAGAGTTAAATGCTTTGGTTCTCTAGGCTCTTCCTTTAGGAACCACCTAATATCTATAATAGCATTATTTACTCCCTTGGTGCTTAAATAACTATTTCAGTGGGGATAAAATTGAATAAAGGACGAGAGAAATAAATTTAAAGAAAAATGAATGAGAATAGGGGGGCAACAAGGTTGCAATACCTACCAGACACAGCAAGGAAATCATCAATAGTTGTTATATCATCAACAGCTTCCGTGAGAACTCGGACGTGTGTTTCCCATGCCTCTCTAAACACATCCATATTCTCCTGAGCTACTTTAGATCTCGGTCTAGCTGCTAGAATTCTAGCAGCATTGATAACTTCAGGACACAGCGCTTCAATCTGAGCAGCAGCATATCGTACCATCTTCACTCCATCCTCATTAGATGACATTGAACAGGCAAGGTTAGCAACCTAAACATCACACGTTAAAATAATTTAGCTAATTATCAAAGAAATCACATATGTTAATTTAATAAAAACTTTTGTTGCATTAGTATAGAAAACTACTTAGGCCAGACAGGTTGCGATTTTGCTATACGTTTTTGTGAGCACGTATCAGACCTTTCTGATTTCAATAATCATACAACCAAAGAAAAGCATGGTAAAGAGAGGTACAAGGTTGTTTTCCTTCATTTTGAGAATAAAGGTGCTAAACTTAATTCGCTAGAGAATTTATAAATCAGAAGAAGTCCTTAAAGAAGACATTGATGATTGTGAAAGTGGTTGATCAGTGATTATCCACACTCTGATCACTTCTACTCCACAACCAGTTCACTACTAGTTACTGGGCGACATCTTCTTTCTACATTTCACTGGTAATTTTTATTTGTTTGATATTAAATATTTTACATTTTTTGATTTGTTTATTTTTATTTTTTATTGTGAAACCTTTTTTTATTTGTATGTTTTTAAATTTATGGTTATCTCTAGTTGTAGGCACTGTTGATGGCTATTTGCCGAAAGCTGGCTCTGTCAATTTAATTGTAATAAGTAATGTTTAATTAAAGGATATTTTCAAGTACCTTTCATAAAGCATAACTTGATAAATTAATTCAAATAGATATTTGTTGGTCCTCTCACTAAAATTACAAATAATATTATCTTCCTCACTCCCACCTTAAAAAACATGATTCGAGAATAGATCTTACCCTGAACTAATAAATAAAAATAAATAATAAAATCTTCATTTACAGCAAGTTATAAAATACAATAGTGTTGCATAATTTGTCTTAATTTTAAGAAGCTAAATCTACTCACTTCCAGGTAATTATTTAAGTAAGTACTAAATTATTTAAATTACTATCAGAACAGAAATATATTTAATTAATATTTTCATAATTATTTTACTTAACAGTGAGGGCACGTGTTATTCCTAGTTTTCACTAGACTATAAGAGTCAAGTGAAATATGTATGTTTGCATGAAAAAGCATGAGAGGAACCATAGAAATTCATGGCTCTTCTATCTAGATTAAATGAAATATACCTACATTTGAAATTAAAAGAGTAGAACACTATCTTAGGGAGCTGGCAAAAAGGGCCCAACAACGTGGCCTATCACTAACTTAAAACACCTGCTGAGTATTTAATAAAACCAGTCTTAGATGGCAAAAGGGTAGCGGAATACAAGAATCTACATTTAGTTGACAAGGACTACTTTTAATATAATTTTAATTAAAAACGTTAAACTACAATTTAAAATGCTTAAAATATTGTAATGCACCGATATTTATATTAGTATTTAATGAATAATCAATCATTAATTAATAATAGAACATAATAATTCAGCAAACGGAAGTATTGCCAACTTTTTATAAGAAATTTTATATTGTTAGGGTGGCAGCATTACTTAAGACCACCAGTGAACCGCCTTTCGTGTTATCAGTAGTGCTCCTTCTATATATAGTATTATTCTAAGGTCATGCATTAGTTTTAGATTCCTGTAAACATATAACCTAGTCAGGTTCATGAAATATGTTTGACGATGCTATATTTCTATCAATAAAGAAACTAACCTCCACAAGTTTATTAGCATGTTCAGTGAAAACAAGAGCATATTCTTCTACATCCTTTTCATTTCCATTCCTAGCTGCTTCTATCAGCACTAGTAAAGGAACACTGGTCTCAAGAAAACTGCAAACAATAAAAAATACACATGTTTATATGGATTGTCTTTTTCCACACAGACTACTTATATAAAAACTGAGCGAACTACAAATCTCCCACCAACTTTTAAACCATCTGAAGTTGAGTAATGATAGCTGTGGTCATTTTATTGAGAGAAATAAGCTTCCTTGTAGCGAAATGAGATTTTGCTATTCTTGAATTATTATAAGATCTCCCAAAAAAGCGAACAGGAAGGTGTATTACTTGGATATTTTAGATTCTAGGCGTAAATAAGGGAAATGCTTTTTAAAAAAAATCCCTAAAATTTTCAAAGAAATTAGCAGACAGTGTAAATGAACCACTTTTTTTAGTGTTTTTGAAAGAGCCATATTTTTGGTTGTAATCATCCGATTTTGATGATTAAATGTTCTATAAAATGCAAGTTTAATCATCAAAATCAGATGATGGTAACCAAAGTTATGGCTTTATGCGTTAAGTTAAAGTATGCGTAAATTATAAGTTAAAGTGGTTAATTTATGCTGTCAGCAAATTTCTTGAAAAAATATTGGCTTTTTGTGATTTTTGGCCATTTAACATATGTCATAACTTTAGTTGTAGATATCTGATTTTGACAAAAAACACTCGTTTTATAGGAAATTTTATCAGCTTTAAAAAATGTTCTCTTAATGGTTTGCACAAATGTTTTTCATTCTTGCATACCGTGAGGCCATAGTATGAAGGTGACATCCACATATTTTTTTGAGATTTTTACCTTCTTGGAAGCTGTACTAATAGCTAGTTTCTCAAAGTTAGCGTAAAAGTAACTTTCAACGGATAAATATCTCTCAAAAGGATAAATATTTTTCAATTAATTTTGGTACATTCATATCCAACACATTGACAGTTGCTGATTCTTTAATATTGAAAGTTATTTAATATACACACGTTAGATAACCACCATTTCAGATTTTTAATATAAAATGCTCTAATATAAAAACTTACTCAATGTTTTAGTAGAGCTCATAACTATGAATGAATAAAACACAAAATTAAAGTAAAACTATAGAATACTGCACAAGAGTTTTTTTTTAAAGAAAAAGTAAGAACTAGCAAGAGACATACCTGTCAGACACATGATCAACAACTGCTTTCCTCAGCTGCCTCCTCAAATCCCTAGTTTTCCGGCACATGTGATCTATAGCCCTCTCCAACCCTTCACTTGGTTCTTTAACATTGATCTAACATCACAAAAACACAGATCATTTTAATGACATAGTTAAGACTATTAAACAGCAATATAAATCAATTTAACATTTTCTTTTAAATTTCAACCCATCTTGAATTTTTCAGTATCATCCAAAAACTTCAACAGTGATTTACATGAAATGAATTGAGTATTTATAAACATTAAAACATACGGAACTAACACTAATTCAACAGTTGGTTTACATGAAATGAATTAAGTATTTAAGCATTAAAAAACATACGGAACTACACCCTTAATTCAACAGTTGGTTTACATGAAATGAATTGAGTATTTATAAACATTAAAAACATACGGAACACACCTTAATTCAACAGGTGGTTTACATTAAATGAATTGAGTATTTATAATCATTACAAAATACGGGACTACACACCTTAATTCATACTCAAGTCAACAGTAAGTATTGGCAAGGAGCAACAAGCAAAAAAGAAGCAGTGAAACTATTAAAAAACAAAAAAGCCAAGATTTTATTGGAGCAAGATCAAAATAAGTATATGAAGTGGTTAGTGTATGAAGTATAGGTACCTATACCAATAACCCAAGCTATTATACCATGACTGTATGGTCCTAGTAGACCAATGCCAAAAAAAAACCCAAGCTATTTATAAACTAAATTTTAAAGAGGGAGAGTAAAATACATACTTTATTGCCTTGTAAAAATCAGAAAAGTGCGATTTTAATGGCCTAGGTAGAGAGTTAATAGCTTTTTTGTCAAAGCAGCAAAAACACATGACTTAAGTTGCTTTTTATATTAACAAATGCCTTTTAAATTTCTTACTCCAGTAATAGTTGTTTTAATAAAATTCCTATGAAAGTGTACTTTTCAAAAAAAATTTAGCCCAAAACAGGCTAATAGATTTTAAAAATTTATAATTGAAATAAAAAAATTACAAAACAATTTTTTTAAAAGAATCATATATAAATGACAAATCAAAAATAAAATAAGAAAATATTAAAATTTTCAATTGCTGAAATTATTATTTTTTATAGAACGCCCCACTTTTATTCCAAAAAGAAAATTTGCTAAAAAAAATAATATGCTATATTAGCAAATTTTAAAACAGGTATCATTTCATATTTTCCATGCAACATTGCAGGGAAGTGTTTTTCATTAACTCTCTATTGTTCTCCAACATACAAATTCCCGCAGCAATAAAATAACATTTTACTATGACACATAATGTATTATAATGTCATAAATACAATCTTAAAAAAAAGAGTTTATTTTTAAGTGTTAAAACGAAAGAACGAAAATGAAATAGTAATAATCATAATTTCCCGTTTAGAACCTTAATCAGGGATAACCCACCGTTGTGCTACAAGCATATTGTGATAATTTAAAACATGGATTAAAAACAGATATTATTCTATATTTTTTTATCGTTATCATCCTCCTAGAGCTGTATAGAATATCTAGTAGCTCTTGGCATCCAGTGCCATATTTAAGTAACTTTTTTTTAGAGACATAAACTTTCCTTGATCTAAACTTGGCAACACTGAATGGTCAACTCGGAGCTATACCTGGACGTAATTTAACTGAACCCTGTGCGTGCATAGTGCATAGTTGGTAGCAATGCATCCCACCAAAAATTATTATAATTATAGTTTTAAATCTCAGATAAAAGGGATAATACTATAGTTTTAACACAAGGCATTGCAGGGTAAAACAAAGCTAAGTCTGATTAATATCAATACATAAAAGGTTAGAGCAGGGTTTACCAGCATAAAGCAAAAGTATGATTTTTTGAATTGTTGAGACATAATGAAATGTTCCAATGGTGTAAATTAAATTACAATTCATTAAAACAGGATAAATTTCTTGGTCTGATATTAAAGATATAATTAAGATTAATGAAGACTGCAGTCCTAAATAATTTTTGATTTATTTAATAATCATACACGATTACGTTTCACTTGAATTGCAGCATGTTCAGGATAACACAAAATTAACTAAAATAAAGTTAAATAAAAAAAACATTAACATAAGTATTGAAAATGGAATATAATTTAGAATAAACGACAGAAATCTGTGAATAAACAATAACAAGGTTTGTATTTGTGGATGGAGGTACTGTATTAATTGGGGGTCTTTTTAAACTTAGAATACAGTACCTCCGTCCAAAAATACAAATCTCCATTTAGTTCCTAGTTTTTCCTAGCCTCTCTCAATCTGATAGAATTTATAAGGTGATTCAATTTGAGGGTTTTTATGAATGAAATCATTTTTTTTTACATTTTAGATTATAATTCGGAATTGACGTCATTGTAGGAATAAATAGTAAATTTTTAATGTAGACCACCTATACCGAGTCCTGCAGTGATGTCAGACGTAATTCATAAAAATGTCAGGTTATAACCTCCAAATGCGTTTGGTTTGTTTACATCCAATTGAATCATCTTATACATTTCTAACATCTCGAGCCTCTCTAACCTTGTTATTGTTTTCTGACAGATTTATGTCCTTTATTCAAAATGATTTTTTGTTTTCAATAGATATGTTAATGTTTTTATTTTATTTTAACATTATGCATTATGTGTTATCCTGATATCTTGTATAATTATTAAATAAATGCACAATTATTTAGGACTGCAGTCTTCATTAATCTTAATTTATCTCATAAAAACAGGGTGTTCACCAGATTTAAGTAAAAAAAAAAATCAAGCCTTTTTTTTTAATGTTTCAAAACATAAAAATGGTCATTTGTTTCCTTTCATAAAAATACAAAAGCTGCAAATGAAAACAAAATTAGGGTTATTTATGCACCAAAAAATAGAATAAAAACTATGTTTCCTGGTTTTCTGATTCTTTTTACTAAAAAACCAATTCCCCCATCAATTAAATTTTATCAAAAATTTAATTATAAATGATAAGATTCTTTGTTTCAAAATAAGATATTAAAATTCAAGGTTTTGAACAAATTCAAGGATTTTCCAGGTTTTGAAAAGTAAAACAAAATTCAAGGCTTTTCAAGGTTGGTAGACACCCAGATTAATAATAATTTAAAAGCCAACTTGATGTACTCCACATGTAAAAGAGTCAAATTTTAATTTAAAAACCAATATTTTTCTATAACTATAACTAAGTATCTAGAGAATAAAATGGAAAAAAATTTAAGAAAACAAAAAATATTGCTACAACAAACTTTTATATAACTATTTTGTGATGTTTAAGAACTAAAAATGCGTAAAACTATAGATTTTTTGGAAAAATAAAAATATATATGTACACAAAATTGGGTTATTTTTATAGAGAGCAGCCTTAGGATCTGAAAAGGTAACATGTACTCTGTATTAAACTTCTGTTGACATAACAATGGTCTGTCTAAAGAAGGTAAGGTAAGTACCAAGATATCAAAAATAACAATAAAATGTTTAGTGACAAAATCCATGGCATTTGTTACTTAACGGAGTAACTGGACACATGGTAATAAGATGAGATTGTGAAGGTAAAAGAGAACTACTAGTTCAAACTCTGATAGGTAGCTCATTTATTTGGGGCCAAATTATTAACTCTTTATCATATTTAGATAACGCACACAGTTATAATCAGTTGGCAGTGTGGTAAAATTGTGTTGAGGAACTAATGAGGTTGGCCTGATATGGAATGACATCCAGGACTAATCTCGTTGGCTTCCTCTCATTATTTTCCCACGCTGTGTTACAATATAGAACACTATTAGCACATAATGCCACCAAGGCAAGAGGAACAGTTACTGTCTTAACCGGAATTCTAAGAGTATGTATGCAAGCAAAGTGGCAGACGCAGCCATTTTGAACCAAAACATGGCACCAACCAAATACATGTCATAGTATTACATGTAAATCATTGTACATGATACGATATTACAAGTAAACTTGTAGTTGATCGCATGTCTACGTGTAAGGGCAGCTTATAGAAGGGTTACACAATCATCAGTCCCGCAAGACCACAATTCCAGATAAATGGTGATGGCCCTATTGCTTTTGTACTCTCTCCCGAAAAAAATCTGCAACGCACAATTGTACAGAAAACTCTTTAACGTTTTGAATCACAACATGGGAAACATAAATTTGCATCAATATAAAGCTTGAAAAAATTAGTAATTTGTTGATGAATTGATCTTGATTATTTAAACCATAAATCTAATGCTCTATTATTCGCAAAAATCTTTAGCGGCCTGTTATGAAAAGATACATCAACAAATTTCATAATGAATATAATTGTTGAAAGTAAACCCTTATAATTCATACAAAATTTCCAGTTACAAAAAAGAATCATGAGTATTTTAAAAAATAATTTATTTTTTTTATCCTTCTATTTCTTATTTCAATCCAAATGAAGATAAACGCTCTGTACTTGTAAATATATAACACAAAGAATCTTGCTAATTAATTAACCTAGTGACTTCAACTTTTTCTGCCATTGTCATTGGATTACTAGTATTCCCATTTACCAATGAATGATTGGTTAATAATTTCTTGATTTATATATTATATCTAATATCCAAGTATTCACAGAAAGCACATGAACAGTAAAGTTAATAAACTCTTCACTGATTTCACCATAATAATTTGATTATTAGATCAGGGACCCCCTAAAAATTTTGCACAAACCACTCCTTTGCATAACCCAGGCTTATAGTAAAATAAATCTCCACTGATATAAATATTAATTTAAACTGAAAAATAAATAACTTTTAACCAGCTAAATACATCATCATCAAGAACGACTAAATTGAATGAATGTCAGGGAGTTCTTCATTAGTCGGATAAATGGCACAATAACTGATAGATTGTTTATTTGTATGTCTCGCCAAAACTGCTGTAAAATGTTTAATAAAATTTGTTGTGCGTGTAGAATTAATTACAGGTTAGAGCGAACAAAGCGTTCCTTTTTGCGTTTATTTACATAGCGAGCCTGTTATTTTGCATTATTTACCTGTTATTTTGCATTTATTTACATAGTGAGCCTGTTATTTTGCATTTATTTATATAGTGAGCCTGTAATTTTACATTTATTTATATAACGAGCCTGTTATTTTATATTTATTTTTATAACGAGCCTGTTATTTTTTTACCATGAGTTCCTGATGCAACGCATTACTAGCATAAAATTTAGATTTACATTTTTTTATATAGAGCACCTTCACAGTCTATGCTATTTTTATAAAAAATATATTCTAATTATAGTATTTTGCTTACATATAAAGTAAACACATATGCTCAATACTGCTTAACATGAGGCAATAAAATTTTGGCTACAGCATTTACTGTCTTTTATAAGATTCAGCAAAGACTAAAATCCAAATTCTATAAAATTTAATATTTTAAGTTTGTTTAAAGCCATTAATGCTCTAGTTAATAAAATACATACATTCATTTGCAAATAAATTTATTTCAAAATTAAGCCAGTTTTTTTGCCATCAGAAGTTTGAAACAGACAATAAACCTTGCTAAAGACAAAAAACATTAACTAAGAAAAACTTAAAACTATGATATTCTGATAATTTTTTACTCTTAGAGCAAACTATTATCAAACAAAATTTTGAATTAGATGTGATACTGGTGGAAAACAGGGGGTTCAAGCAACTCTGTGCAAATCAACACAATGGTTTATAAGTTTTCTTTACAGAAAATATTGACACGGACCACAAATAAATAGTGGGGGGATACAAACTGTATCACTGTATTAAAATTAACTATCAATAAATTTATTAATTAAAGTGACTATATAGGGATTTCCGGGAGTCCCCCCCCCCACTTTATTTTTAAACCATATAAGATCAATTTTTGAAACTGTGCCCCAATTGCACCCTACGACACCTAACTTTAACTTCTAATTTCAAATTAGAACCCATATTTTTTTCTTGAAAATTTAGATTCTACAAACAAAATAATTACTATTTCGCTCTTTGGATTTTTTCCATCACTAATAATTTTTCTCCAAATGTAAAAGGGCCCCAAAAAAGAATAAAGTTGAAAAATAGGGGTAAATTATGAGTGATAGGAAAAATTGACTAAGTGTACAACATAATTTATCTTACCTAAAGACAAATCACCCAGATTAAAATTAATTTTTAAATTTCTATTGGTGTCCCTTTTACAGTTTTGCCTTTCCTTAGATGGCAAACAATTAGTGATAAATAAAAATCAAAGGCCTGGTCATAGAATTAAAATTCGCAAGAAAAAATTTGGGGGTCAATTTCAAAGTTAGGCGATGTAGGCTGCCATTGAGACCCTTCGCCCAAATGGCCAATACAAAAAATAAACCATGATGTTAAATAAAAAAAATACACACACTAGAATTAAAAACAACTAATATATGGTCTACCGCAATAGTAAAAAAAAATTATAACTGACTGGTTTCGACTTTACATCATCAGTAGTTGCAGTGTCAGAGCTGTTTACACAGTCTGTGAACAGCTCTGATGAAGACGTAAAGTCGACACCGGATAGTTATAATTTTTTTATACTATTGTGGTAGACAATATATTAATTATTTTTAGTGTGTTTTTTAAACATCATGGTGAGTCTATACCACAATATCTCCGTCAAAACCACTAATGATTTACAGAAAATAAACATCACTTTACATAAAATGTATCTTATTGGATTAAAAAATTAAAAGAGAGGAGAGACTTTTGGACCATCCTGTATATTAATATTATTTAATCCTGTATATTAATATTATTTAGTTATAGTTTTCAAATGTATGATTGGACCCACCAACGGCCAATCCACACAGGACAACAAACAAATCCCGCTCATTCTTTCCCCCTCTGACTGCAGGTTCTGCAGGGCCCTAGGTTCCCTCTGAAACTAAGTGTAAGCCTTTAGAACCTTTTTTGCTGTGATTATTTACAAAGCTAGATTTACATTTATCTGTTAATTTGATCAGTCTTAAAAGGAAATAACTTATAAACATTGTACTGATTAGTGGAAGGTTAATAGAGACTAAAGTGACTCTCTACAGACAAGACATAGACTTCCTACCCTCTTTGTACCCCTCTGGATCTGCAATTGCTGCCACACACACAAACAACAAAACAATACAATAGGTGCTTTTATACTATTTCTCCCCTCCATCTGTTATTACTAAATGGATTGGTGTCGAGGATAAACTCCATTGCATGACCGGAGGTCTTTTGAACAGTCTCTTCAATCTACCCAGGTCAAAGTAATCGTTTTCTCAGGTCTAGGTCTATTGGTACAACAAATCTTGGTAATCGTGCTGCTAACGAAATTGATGAACCTTTTCTAAGAATTCTTTAGAATTTGAATAGCAGTTTCTCCATTAAAGCAAAAGTTGGATGAAAATTAAGATGATAGACAAAATAGCAGTGACAAGTTCTAAGCACAGAAATGTTCTAACATACTTTAGCTTAAACTAAGGTATTCCTTGGTTAGCTTAGGATTGGTCCCTCTCTAGCCTTATATAGGATTGTCCCCTCTCAAGCCTTATACAGGATTGGCTCCTCTCAAGCCTTATATAGGATTGGCTTCTTTCTACCCTTAAATAGGATTGGCCCCTCTCCAGCCTCAGCCCCAAAGCTGAAGAACTTCAAGGAGATATGACATAGCACACACCTCAAATTTATCTAGGATTGGTGTTGATTACAAATGCTGATTATTCCTGCTGATTTTCAAGTTTTATCTTTAAAAAATTAAAGATAAAAGATAATTTCATCTTAAATGGATAATTTTATTTTAAATGGATAAACAATAGCTAAAACTGTCATATAGCTTTAGTTGTTAGTCACAGAACATTAAGTGTGACAGTTAAAGGATCAGCAGTAGCCTGACCTTAATCATTTTCCATTATCAGTTTGTCTTCAAATTCACCTCTAGCTCACCGGTGGGTGGACTTACATCATCCCTTGGATTATACCTCTGTATTTTATTTCAATTGTGGAATTATAGAGGCACTAAATTTTCCAGGCTACACCCTAACTCCTTTCCAACTCAAGGACTTCACTAATTTCACTCACCTCTCGGTAGCATAGGATCAGTGGCAGCATTAATAATAAAACCTTTCCACATACCATACTACAAGCCCCGCCTTTTAGCCAACCTTATCTTCTTTACCCCTCATTTTTTACACACCTAAGTTCTAAATAATTGGTGGATTCTCAGATAAATTAAAAGGAAAATCAAATATGGCTATAACAAAACCAATATCTAAGAATTTGGAGAAAACAGTTAGACTTACATTAGCCATATACTCAGAGAGGAGATCCTGTAGCGCCTGTCTAACAGCATTACACTCAGCTACAATGCGCTCTCTTCTCTCATCCCTGGTACACGATGAGTCAGCCATTAGAGCTGCACCTGATATAATACTCTCAAGACGCTCTTCTAGTGACGGGCGGGTACGCACTTCGTTGTAAGCAAGCGGTTCCATTACCATCCTCTCCTACAATCAAGTAGTTATTAAAGCCTTAATATATGAAGGTAAATATAAGGTTAATTACAAAACACTTAAAGTACAATTATTATAATTATGAATCATTGTAAAGTTGTTTAGGTAAATAAATAAAATCTTGTAAGTATGCAGAATGTATACAAATGGTTTAATTACGAATTAAACCATATAGTTTAATTCCCAAGCAAAACCAAAAGGAGTTAAATACAAGGGCAAGAGATTTTAAAGCATACAAAACTTTTTCTCTTTAAGGAAATTTCAAATTTTTGTGTCATTGGTAATTTTTTACCAACATTCCTTCATTTTTAATATACAGCCCATCGAAATATCATCTAGTCTATCTTTCTAGACTATCTCTCACTCATTTGCACGTATTATATTTTTTATAACTTAATGTCTTTATATCTTGAATTTTAATACACAACAACTTATATTTGAAACTTTTTCAGAATTTATAAAAAATAAAAAGTTTGAAAGTTTAGGATTTATAATTAGAATAAGTAAAGATTTCAATAATATCAATGTTCTCAAATCTTTATACTGCTCATTTGTTAGATCTAAATTAGAATTCTCATCGGTAGTGTGGTCCCCCTTTTATATTAACTACATAGAAAAAATCGAAAGGGTACAAAACAAATTTCTTAGATATGCCTCATTTAAACTTAATATCAAGAGAGAACCACACCAATATGATGACATTAGAAATCGTTTAAACTTAATAACACTTGAACAGAGAAGAAAACTGTATGATATTACCTTACTTCATGATATTATCAATCAAAAGATAGACTGCCCATTTCTTCTCGGTAAACTTAATTTCACAATCAAGACTAGTAGTAATACCAGATCTCAAATACTTTTTTCCATTCCATATCACAAGTCTAACTATGGTAAATTTTCCCCATTAACTAGAATGTTAACTCTAGCTAATAGTCTTGATAGCACAATAGATATCTTTACATTATCCAGAACTCACTTTAGAACAGCTATACTTCAAACATGTTAAACCTCTGTAACTTGTCTTATTCATTATGTTACCTCTGTACCTTTCTTTTATTATTTGACACATTTTATTTTTAAGTTTTCCTATAATAATTTTAATAAATATTCTAAAACAATATAATATTATTTTTCTTTGGTACTACTACAATTTCTTATCTATTAATGAAAAATTTATTTTTCTTATCATAATTTCTTTTAATTTTCTATTCCCTATAAATATTCTTTTTGTTTATAGCATAACTTTTATAACATACCCTCTCTAATTAAATATATATATAAAAAAACATTTTTTCTAATTTAAATTTTTAATTCTATTTTAATTTTATTAATTTTAAAAATATATAATAAACTATTTTCATTTACTTTTTACTTTTATATAGAACAGTTAACTAATGGGGAAACCCGTTAATATGTAAATAAATAAATAAAAATTTTGCTTAGTCAGCATATTGTCCAGTCTCACGAGTCTAGTGGTTTTCTTACTTTAATCTATGGCCCTGAAATTCGTAAGACCATATAGTTGACTAATCTTATGACATAGAAAATTACCCAAGACTGATTCGTAAATATAATAGATACATACATCAAAATCATCAAGAGCAGCTGCAAGTTCTCCAGGTCCCTCGAAGGGGTTAGCATTGCCTCCGGGTCCTTTACCCTGAGCTACGTCACTGATAGTGTTAACAGCTTCACACACTTGCTTGAATACATAGTCTCTGTTAGCTTTGGCAGCTGCTAGCTCTGGATGTCTCACATACACCTAAAGAATAATGACATTAAAGTTTAAAAAGTAGCTACACCACAATGAAGAAGGAATAGAACAACTAGCTACCGTCAAACTTGTTGTATGGTATGAATCTTTTTAAATAAAACATTTAGTTCCCCAGAGAAAGTCTGACACTGAGTAATCCCAATTTAAACTAAAATTATATTGGCACAAAAACTCTCTGGCAGCAGAAGCTACACCAAATACTCCGATTCATTCATATAAAACAGTACCAACAAATAGGCTTGTGATGGTCTGTGAGATAGTAAAACCACCAGGCTTGTTTGCCTTTAGTCGTCAAATAGAGAAAGGCTACTATCAAATAACTGTAATACTGTGTACTACTTCAAAAGTAACTGCAAAAACAATGGAATGCTATATAATTAAGCTGCCATCGCATATGACTCTTATTCTAGATTGGACATAATCAGTTATAATGACAGTCAGGTGACTATTTCGACACAGCAAGACAAGTTATGAACAATACCTTGTTTTGCAGTGTCGACAAGAGATGATTAAATTACATCTTTTAAAAATCCGAAACCAAGATTTAACCTGAATTGAACTTCCAAGTTTTAAGACATTCAGACTAATTTTACACCTGTGAGGAGTGCAGCTAGTCTCATGTGCAGGTTGTATGACGAAGAAGAAGAAACTACTTCCCATGTACTAAGCACTTCTCCTGCTTTAACATAGCGTAGGGGGCAGACATTTGGTTTCGCCAGCAAAAGAACTTAGTAAGATATCTTTGAACAAGTTGATTCACTTTGTGAATCAATAGGCTTGTTCAGAAAGTGAAAAGATATCCTTCACTTCTCTGGGTTTGAGTTAAGGACCCAAATAAGTGGCCTTATGCTCAGATTTATTCCCCAGTTTTTTACCTAGACATCTATTTGGTATAAAAACCTATAGATCTAGTTGTGTTATTTAAAAATTCTATACAGAGGATGAGTAGTGAATCCTGTAGCCAATTATTTCCTACCAAAGTGACAATTTAACATTACTGATTTTTTTTAACTTACGTCAATCAAATATAAATATTTAGGAGAATTATGTTGAGGTCTGACTCTCGATTTAACAATTTGGAAACCAGGAAAGAACATTTTCATTATATTTAACATTAAAAATAACTTAAAATTTGTATCAAAGTATTTTTTTAAATTATGCACAAATTAAAAAAAAATAAACATTAAAATAATTACATTATTTAAATAAAAATGCATTGACAATGAAATATACAAAATCAAATTACGTTAAAAAATATAACGGTCATAAAATATAAAGTAGAATAATAAACATGACTAGCTGTATTCCCGACAGCTTTTACTTAAAACCTTAAGTGTTTTAAAAACGAAGCTTTCCTACTAATAGGCTTAAAAATTGTAGGAGCATATAATATTGCCGTTTAAGAGTGTTATCAAGAAAAGTGCACATCTATACATATTAATATCTAGACTATGCTAGCCACAGATGCAGTTGAGCCCTCTTTGTACTCAAGAATCTTCAAAACATCATTAGAAACACTTTTTATAAAACAAATATTTTTTTATCATTTTTAAATGCGTAAGATGTTTTAAATTTAAGATGGAAATTTGATACACCAAGTTTGTGTACAACCCAACATCTTATCAGCTCTTTCTCTCATAGAACTTGATTTTTTTCCCAAGTTTCATTTAAATTGGATCAACCATTTGAGCTCAAGAATTTTTACATTGAGTTGAGGTCTCTTTATATTCAGAAATCTTTCTAAATATCATTAGAAACACATTTTATCAAAGAAATATTTTTAAGATATTTTTTAAAGTTTAAAGTCACATCAATTTGATATGCCGTATTGCATCAACCCCAAATTCTAATCAGTTCTTCTTCAACACAACTTGATTTTTGAGGCAAGTTTAATTAAAATTGGATTTTAGCTGTAGCAGGTTTACAAGATATGCGCACATCCTTACACAAATACATAAATACAGACACCATTTATTATTTTTATCTGCAGGTGCTGAAACTTCAACATTTGATAAATGAAAGAGGACCTTATCTTTTTTGCTAATATTAAATAAACAAGAATTACTCATTACAAAAAATACTTTCAATATAATAAATTCTTAAATTGCAAAATAATTATAATTAAGTAGGTAATTATTAGGTAAATATTTTTCAAAATTATAATGTAGTTTAATTAAGTGGTAACTATTCAGCCCTCTAATTGTTAGAAGTCTAAACTTTAATACACAAATCACTGCATTAATAGTCTAAAATTATTATTTTATTCTATCATAAACAATACCAACTTGAAAGATAAACAAGATAATATGAAAAAAATAGAAAAGTACAACACTGATACAACTGACAAATGTTACTGTTTACGCAGTGTTGTCCTTGGATCGGACACACCTAGTTCAAAGGACAATAAAGGCCTATTGTTACTACTGACCTCCAGTAGGACTCTTTTGCTCATACATTGCTTTATTGTGCAAACAAACTCAATTGAAAAGCATTTAGAGGACACAGAAACAGCTAATTTAACATGATATTATCATGCAATAAAGACTGACCTAACTTATAACGGGATCACACATTTAAAATAAACATTATTAATAATCAACTTTAACCTTAGCAAATTGTGTTTTTGAACAAATAAATAGCTTTCTTGCAAAATCATTTTACATTAAATGTAAATAAAGCACTTAATCTATTTCACACGCGACATTTTAATTTATTTCACTAATAGGCAGTTTGTTTTCTTTTTAAATTTTTTAAAACAGAATTTTGGTGCTAAATTCAAGGTAATAGAACAATTAAAAAAAGGCCTGTTCCGGACATACACACACACACACACACATATATATATATATATATATATATATATATATATATATATATATATATAATATATATATTATGTGTGTGTTATACAATCATAATAAGATATATGTAGCGTTGACCAGTTATCATGTATTCACTGTAGAGTAAAAAACCATTCTGTTTACTTATTGGTGATAACATCATAATTATGATATTTGCCAAAAACGCCACATAGAAGTAATAGAAAACCCTAGTGCATACATTTGATTCATAGAGTACCTTTGAAGCAGTGAGAAGCATAGTGGAATGTTTTTTGAGAACAGCTCTAGCTGCAGCAAGATCATCTCTAAGCTGAGGATCCTTTAACTCTAGCTGTCTTTTGGCTGCTTGAGACATGAGCTCTGAAGCATTGCGGCCAAATGCTTTAATATTATCCAACAGTTCACCATTGCTTGAAGCATTCTTTACTTTCTCTAAATCATCCTCAACCTGAAAAAATTACCAGCAACATACTTATAAAACTTTGCAAATGAATTAATAATACAAAGTCATATCAACAAAGTAAACAGCCAAGAAGTTCAAAACAAACAACAAATAATTTTTTCACCTGTAATTTTAATATCTGCCAATCTCCTTCTTCATATTTTTCATGTAAAACTTTCCTTTGTTTAACAATATTTTTTATATCTTTTTGCTATTATTTATTATTTTAATTTTTTCAATGTTTTTTTTTTTACTTTATTGATTGATTTCTTTTATTGAGTTTTTTTGTTAGGATAGCCTTGATAATGGCCTCTTGTTGACTGAAAGTGCTTTGTTAATTATATTATTTTGGAGAGACTTCTTTTCTATACATAAGTTAAACTCCATAAGTGCTTACCTTACTTCCACTATCCAGCAATTATAAATAAAAAAGTAAAATTTTGGAGTAGTTTTGACACTTAACACTTGATTTTTTAAAACCTGTCTAAAATAATGGGTACCCTTACTTTTAAGCCCAGTTTAATTATACTAATATTCTGGGGTTAGCTTGTTGCAAAAAAAATTAACAAGTAAAAAATTAAAATAGAAGTAATCAATTTGGAGATATTTTCCGAATTATGCACACAAGGTACAATCTTTTGAGTTCTAAAACGTTGATATAAAAAAGCATTCAGGGCCAAAAGGGTTAAAAAGAAAGTAACTGGCCCCTTTTCAGATCCTGTTTAATGGTCAAATATAAAATAACTTACAACTCTGAGCGATTTCAGCAAAAGATGAACATCGACCATGTCAGCTAAGATGAGTAAACGTGTGACAGCTGAAAGCAAATTCCTGGCAGCTCTAACCATATTACCACGCTTCAATGATGAGCAAGGGTCATCTGCAAACTCTCTAGCAGCAACACTCATTGCTTCCCCTGGGAAACAAATAACACCAAAACATAATAAATATATAGCCATAATAATAACTTTTTCTTATTATTTAATATTTACCATGTAACCAGTTGGCCAAAACTAGTTTTCAACTTGAAATGAGAGGTTCTAAAATTTTTGACAAATTTTCAATAGAAAATAGGGCTTATTAAATATATTTTTAAAATTAAATTAAAATATTTTACTTAAAAAAAAGCTTTCAAACCCCAATTGCATTAATTTTAACAAATATAAAGATAAAAATTAGTTTACATCTTTGATCTACAAGAATTTAGTGTCTGATAATTTCATAAAAGATTATAACCTAGCTACAATCTAGCCTTTGTGAAATTAGTATGATTTCAAAATTTAAATAAAAGTGGAGATGAGATTTAAACAACCTGAATAAAAACAAATTTATAAGAAGAAATAAATAATAGAACAATCCAATAACTACATTTACACCAGCTAGTAAATTGTATTCAATTTATTGGACATAACTGTAAATTTCAATTCCTCTGAACATATGTAATAAAATTGGCTTTAATCTGAGGGTTAATTCAACAGTTTTAATATTGATTTACAACATAAAACTGGCAACATTTCCCAAAATAAAGCTGCTTCACAGCAAGATATCCCCAAGAATCCAACTCTGTGTCAAGGATCCTACAGTTAAAGCAAAGCAAACCGTGAAAACGAGCGTACAGCTTTGTCCCTATCACTTCACAAATTTATGTTTATCACCCTTTTTACATTTAATCTTTAAAGTAAAAACTTTTTAACATTCTCACCAACAAAGATAATAAAATGTACATGAATCATGAGGTTGAGAATTTTTTTTTTTAATTTTGTTAATTTGTATGCAATGGATTGTTCATACTATACTACAAAAACAGAGGAACATAGATCAATCATTTTATTCTACAAATATGTATTAAATAGCAATATCATTTTTATTAATTCTTTTATAATTGAAATCATAATTATAAATACATTACCTGTTTTACGAACTTCTTCAACAGCAGATAACATTTCTTGCTTAATATCAGGATTCTCATAAGCAATCTGTTCTCCTCTTTCAATGAAATTTTCAGTTGCCTTTTCAACGGCAGCCACCAAGACATGAGCACGCTTGGATCTACCTTTTTTCTTTTTGCTTGGACCCTTGGTATTCACTAAAGTTGTAACCTGACATATAAAATAAATAAATAGATAGAGATAGATTATTTACTAGGTTACATCTAATGTCTTTAACCAGGAGTTAAATAATAATATGATCAGAACACCACAAATTACAATTCAAAGCACGCCACAGCGTTCTGACCTGCCAAGTTAAAAAGAAAAGTTAAAATATCTCGATGTCAATAAAAAAAATCAAAAAACCCACTAAAGCTGTCAGTCTATTATACGCAACAAAGCCGGGTCTCCATAGCACATAAGGTACATAAATAATATTACCTCTAAAGGGTGAATCTTGTACATAATAAAAATAAAAAATAGTTAATTTAATTTGGCATAAGAATAGAAGTATACTAACAGCTTGATATTCATATTCTTTCTTCACTTTTTGTTAAGGCATCTAAAGCCTAAACTACTATTTTGATGTAAGAGGACTTTTTGTTGTTTGTTTCAACCAAACAAACCAACTGAATTTGGTTTGTTTACATCAAATTAAATCACATTATTATCTTGGAAGGGTCCAGTCAGCAATGTTTATATTGGTTTACACCATTTCTTGACAATTAAATTAGGTTATTTGGCCAGCCATCCACAGCAGATGCCGTCTTTAAATTCTAGTTTGATGGAAACTAAGATAAGATTTTATGGGAAGTAAATACACTTGTGGAATCTACTTGACTATACTTTGTTAATTTTTTTACCATCTAAAATAACTCTTATTTTGTATTGTATAAAGCTTGCACATTATTTTCTGTAATAATTATATTGAAATATAATAACAAGTGAAACAACTCCCCTAAAAAAATAGTGAGAGTTCCAAATAATTAATTTATACAAAGAATTGATTATTCTCTATATTTTAACAAGGCTGCCATCAGTAAACTGACAGAAGATTGTCAAATGCCATAATATAGTGTAAACAACTCTCAGCATTTTTTTATTTGCACCCAAAAAATAAAAATTGTATGCTTTTGTTATTGTTTCATACAAATTTCTGACAATCAATGTAACCTTCATCAATAATAGGCAACATGAGAGAAGGCATAACCTCCTCTACGATTACAATAGTCCATAAAAGTAAATATTGGTAAATACAACTTTTTATCTTCAGAAGAGATACCGGAAGTCTCTTATCCTAAAGTGGGTACTTTAGGATAAGAGACTTCCGGTATCTTAGCCCATAATTACTAAAAAGAGTCACAAGTGTGTCAATTAGATATTTTGAATAAAAATTATGTATATCTTCAATGAATTATAATGTGTATAAAAGAAAAGGGTAAATAACCATCATAGTCTTATATGAACGGTTTTATTTATAAACGTATTTAACTTAGCAATACTAAATTTACTCTTATCTTGCAAAGCTCTCATTTTATAAGGAAAAATGAGTCATAGATGGGAGTTGACAGTAGCCTGTGGAATGTTAGAATTTACAATTCCTGAATAAACAATTGCCATCAAATTACGACTTACCTGAAGTACTAATGGTTCTAGTGTCTTTTCAACAGACATTGTGCGGATTTCTAAATTTTTAGGATCCCATTTTAAAGCAATTTGACCAAAATGATCAGCCATAGACAGAGTCATTTTGAATTAACTTTTTACAACAAATAACACAGTTGAACTACGATCTAATATAGTATGCGTCAATCGAATCGTTGAAAGCACCAAATAAACGAAAAATATTTAAACTACAGTCATTGAAATTAAAATAATTGAACAAAAATGAGAACAAAATAAAACAATCAACTTTTTAGTCAAACAGTGACTCATAAATAAACAAGCTTTCCAAAATGAATTTAAAACCAAAATTAGCTTACGAAAATTAACTTGTTACTTAATTTTAAATGAACATAAATCTAATTACAGATTTAAGATTGATTACTAGTACTAGAAGAAACCAAGCTCATTCATTAAAATTTTACACGCTAGTCAAAAAACAAACTTATAAAAATAACTTAATTTTAAGGATTTAAATAAATGAGAAAGAATGTTTGGGGCTTGGGGCCCGTTTTCTCAAGTTTTTCAACGTCCCCAGATGTCAGGTCTTTCCAAGCATAGAATAAAAGAATACTAAGGATCCAAGTATCTTGAATAAATCTTTATGCAAGATTCTAGGTCCGTTCCCTCTGGTTCCGTCGAAAGTCCTGTCAGTCGACTTTCACCAAGATCCTTGACTTTCACCAAGGATCTTATCTTATCACCAAGTATTCTTTATTCTATGACTTTCACACACACTGTCGGACTTTCGACGGAATGGCCTTTCGACGCATACCCCGTCCCCGGTTGAAAAAAACTACCTTTTTGCTAGGTTATAGGAAGGTTAAAATTTAAATCTTGTTTTCTGACGGAGGGTCCCTTTAGAATTAATTCTGGCGTCCCCTCAAAAATATGGAAATACCCGGGTTCATTCACACAATCCAGGTATAAAAGAATGTCTGGATTAGTATTTTAAACTAAAGGTTTAGTATTTTTACCCCTTGCATAGAGATAATTGTTATTTAATAGACAATATAAGACATTTTAAGGCAATAACATGTTGCAATATTAATATTTTACTAATTACAAACTTTAGAATATAAAATGTAAAATAATATTGGTAAAATAAAAATTTAGGATATTTTAAAATACGTAAATATAAATACCATTGCATCATAACAAAGTACTAAAACCTTAAAATAAATCGCCTCACTGATTGTTGGGATATATGAGCTATAAAGTAGTCAACTACAACCTATGCACAACATTATGTAGCATTATGCAATATGTGCCCCGCAGTATTTTATAATTATTTTGTAACATATAAATTATTGTATATGAATAACAGTGATATAAGAAAAATGTCATTTCTAAGTTTAATGCTACCTTCCCATAAATCGTCTCACTGATTGTTGGGATATATGAGCTATAAAGTAGTCAACTACAACCTATGCACAACATTAGCATTATGCAATATGTGCCCCGCAGGATTTTATAATTATTTTGTAACATATAAATTATTGTATATAAATAACAGTGATATAAGAAAAATGTCATTTCTAAGTTTAATGCTACCCTTACATAAATCGTCTCACTGATTGTTGGATATATGAGCTATAAAGTAGTCAACTACAACCTATGCACAACAATATGTAGCATTTTGCAATATGTGCCCGCAGTATATTTAATTTATTTTGTAACATATAGATTATGGTATATGTATAACAGTGGAATAAGAGCAAATGTCATTTCTTAGTTTAATGCAAACGTTCCATAAACAAATCCCAATATTGTTACATCATATGAGCTATATAACAGTAAACTGCATTCTATAAACAACAATATATCGCATTCTGTAATATGTGACGCGTAGTATTTTTAATTTATTTTGTAACATATATATTATGGTATATGTATAACAGTGGAATAAGAGCAAATGTCATTTCTTAGTTTAATGCAAACGTTCCATAAACAAATCCCAATATTGTTACATCAT
>JACMZG010001870.1:14144194-14326876 GCA_018340805.1 Microvelia longipes | reverse complement strand
AGGAGCAAATGTCATTTCTTAGTTTAATGCTAACGTTCCATAAACAAATCCCAATATTGTTACATCATATGAGCTATATAACAGTAAACTGCATTCAATACACAACCAATATATCGCATTCTGCAATATGTGACGGGTAACAATTTTTATTTATTTTGTAACATATATATAATGGCATTTCTCTCTTGTTAGAAGATAAAAAATTATAATTTTTGCCATAATGGCAAACTAAAAAAATTACTTTAAAAATTAATAATTATATAATGGTGCAGGGCCAAAAAAGTGAGTGACCTTAATCCGTTAACCCCTACTCTAAGTAACATATTTTGAGTATTCAGTGTGTAAATAAAGTTAAATGATTTTTAATAAGGAGAATTCCAAAAAAATATAAAATTGTGGGAAATGTCAGGAGAAGTGCATTTACTGGTATTTCCCTACGCTTGGGGTAATTGACCAGGTAGTTGCTGCAGTTAAGCCTACACAGACGCCGATTTCAATAGGATCATCAAGTTTTACTTAATCCTTTTACATTTTATGGGGTGTGTCATAAATAAATCCTATTTAGTTGAGGGTTTTTAATTTTTTTTGGGATTTTCCTTATTTAAAATTATTTACCTTTTGACTTTATTTTCGACTGAATACTCTAAATATGTTATTTAGATTAAGGGTTAACGGATTAAGGTCATTCACTTTTTTGGCCCTGGACCATTTCATAATTATTAATATTTAAAGTAATTCTTTTTAGTATGCAATTATGACAAAAATTATAATTTTTTACCTTATAACAGGAGAGAAAAGCATTGCAATAAGAGAAAATTGGAGCTCTCTTTTTCCATCTGGTTTGCGCCCTTTTATTTTTATTAACATGAGTGATTAGAAGTAATTTAACACATCTCTCATATTAAAATAAAATGAATTCAGGCATCAGAGTTCTTTGCTGCAGTAACAGCTATTTTCTCTTAATATTGTAAAGCTTCATTAGACATCGATACTAATGATGAAAATAAATCAGGATTAAGGAGACCCATTCTAAAAAATTCTACTATCACTACTGTCACGCAGAACTTTATACAATGGCTCTCCCCCCCTGACCTAACTGTGACGTATTTGATATCATTTTCTTAGCTGACCTAATCATTTTGTTATTGAAGATGACTTATAAATTACTATTTACAACTTATTATCAATATACATATATTACACATTTAATATAATACAACTATAATTAACATATATGACTAAAACTTGGCACATTTTTTACCTTAATATCTATGGGCGTAATGAGCAATAAGTAACTACAGTAACGAGATTAAACACACCAAAATGGGCACTGCGTTACCTTTATTAACTTATTTTGCTAATTAGCATGATAACTTATAACTAGAAGTACATAAAAACTTTCTATAAATTTTATAGCTGCCAAGGCGTTGTACGTGTTTGACTTAAATTTTATGCTACATCTTAACCTAAACGTATTATTAATCGTATTGTGTATTATTTTTAAATATGTAAATAGTTATTCTATACCGGTAATGTTGTTGCACATACAAATATGGCATGATACATCATCTATTTCTGCTTGCTCAATATTAAGTTTTTTCTTGAGTCTGGCATTGTAACAATTTATATGAAACCATCTTTTACAATATGTGCACTCTACCCAATCTAGAGAGATTGTACTCACTCAAACACTCTACCCAAAATAATAGTGAGACAGTATAAACATTATTTTTTCTATGCTGTCACTTTCATTTAAAATAGAATCCATGAAATATTTCCTTGCATCATTTGGCCTAAAACTTTCTGTCAAGTCTAATCCGTTTATAAGTCTACGGAAGAATTCTAATACATAAACCCCGCAATCTATTGACCCTTGTTGTTGTGGATAATCAATAGTACGTATATCCCAATCAAAACAATTAATATTAAATAAGGATAGGTTATTGTAACATTTTATAAAATCTAATATATACCTTGATGCAGAGGTACAACGTACAGATTTAGGAGTACTAGGAATATGACTAGATTTTGAATCCCGCGTAGGACTTGAAATGAAACTACATCGCTTTTTAGGAGACATTACTTTGTTTTGAAATTGGCTATATAGCAAATGATAAGAAACAGTACGTTTTTTTTCTGGGATACCACTTTTCAACAGCATCATCTCCTTTATTAGTCTCCACACTTCTTCCTTTCCGTGTAGGTAACTTTATTATACTAGGACTACTTGATTTTTTGGTACTATTCTTGTTAGGTGACTTACAACTAGGGGACTTAAAACTAGTTGACTTATTATTGGGGGACTTAAAACTACTAGGACTACGTGAATTGGTTCCAGTGGTATGAGTCAAAGAATTTATATATATAGGCTTAGTCGAATGTAAACCTAAAGCAAAACCCTTGACTGTAGTATTAATAAACTCTCTTGAAGCATTAATAAATTTCCCAACCCTTATATTTTTTTTACCCTTTAAAATTGAATTTTTTACAACCCTATTCCAATTTTCTACGTTGGCATTAGAATATCTTTTCATCTCTTGGCTGTCATAAGTGCAGCGAAGAATACCAGTAAATAGGGGCAGAACTTGTGCGTATCTAACAGCAAATCTCATGCCAATCCCAGGGATAAAATATTTATTTTTTTGACTAGTTACATGACTTTCTTTAGCTAAATTATTAAGCACAGATTTAGTTATATCAATAAAAATCTTTGGCAAAGGGATTCTCTTCCTTGCGTAAACTATCTGAAATTTCGTCAGATTCGGAATCAGAATAACTGTCCTCGAAATCAGAGTCCAGTGCCTCGTCATTTGACTTACATAACGATTCCATATAATTATTAAAATCGGGAGGTTGATATTTGGATTCAGTTATTCTAACGAAATTTTTAAATTTTGATTTAATGACATTATAGTCTTCTCTAAAAACAAAGAAGACATAAAACCTACAACTAATATTTTGCAGATGATTCAAAGGCATTCTGGACTTTCATCCTTTCATTCAAATATCTACAAATCATGTGAATAAAATGAGAATAACATAAATATATTTTGACTAGTTCAGAAGGAAATGCCAAAGGACTTCCACACGCGACTTGATAAGCCAAATGTATATAGTTCTCTAACGTTATATTATTTAAACCTAAAGTCACACCCCTCATTAAGCCCATGAAAAATCTACAACAACAACATTAACAACTGGCCAAGATAAGCCACAACTATTAGTACAAAAATATCTAAATTTTTCAAAAGACTCTTTAATTACTGGAATCGTATGACTAGACCTAATAAATTGAATAAGAGGGACAAGTTTCATATTGAGAGATACCACCCCTGAATAATAGAAAACTCTATTTAGTACACCTTTTACTGGTTTAACAATGCTGCCTGTGGAATCTACGTGCAATACAATACAATGCTGTACATTCTTTAACTTTTCTAACATAATTTCTAAATGTTTCTGGCAATAGAAATCCAATTCCATTGGCTTGTCGTAATTCCAAAAATATCGTAAATAATTAGAGTACGTTTTAACCTCGTGTTCATAGAAACAATCCAAATCTATATGATCTTTTCTATCAAAATGACCTTCATTATTACTCTGCCATTTTAACCTTTTCGCAACCCTCTTACTCCTACAATCCTGCATATGTCCTTTCTTATATAAATCCTCATCTGTCTCTGCAATACACATGTCTTGATATTCAGTCGTAGTGTTCTTTTTCATTCTTTTTAATTGAACTTCGCGGTCTTTTCCTCGCAGTTGATTAGCCCATATGTTGTAACAATATTGGGATTGGTTTATGGAACGTTAGCATTAAACTAAGAAATGACCTTTTTTCTTATTCCACTGTTATACATATAACATAATTTATATGTTACGAAATAATTAAAAATACTACGCGTCACATATTGCAGAATGCGATACATTGTTGTGTATAGAATGCAGTTTACTGTTGTATAGCTCATATGATGTAACAATATTGGAATTTGTTTATGAAACGCTAGCATTAAACTAAGAAATGACATTTGCTCTTATTCCACTGTTATACATATACCATAATTTATATGTTACGAAATAAATTAAAAATACTACACGTAACATATTGGAAAATGGAATATATTGTTGTGTATAGAATGCAGTTTACTGTTATATAGCCCATATGTTGTAACAATATTGGGATTTGTTTATGGAACGTTAGCATTAAACTAAGAAATGACATTTGCTCTTATTCAATGTTATTCATATGCCATTGTTTTATATGTCACAAAAATAAATTAAAAATACCAAGCGTCACATATTGGAGAATGGAATATATTGTTGTGTATAGAATGCAGTTTACTGGTATATAGCTCATATGATGTAACAATATTGGGATTTGTTTATGGAACGTTAGCATTAAACTAAGAAATGACATTTGCTCTTAATCCACTGTTATTCATATGCCATAATATATATGTTACAAAATAAATTAAAAATACTACGCGTCACATATTGCAGAATGCAATATATTGTTGTGTATAGAATGCAGTTTACTGTTATATAGCTTGAATGTTGTAACAATATTGGGATTTGATTATGGAGCGTTAGCATTAAACTAAGAAATGACATTTGCTCTTATTCACTGTTATTCATATGCCATTATTTATATGTTACGAAATAAATTAAAAATACTACGCGTCATATATTGGAGAATGGAATATATTTGTTGTGTATAGAATGCAGTTTACTGTTATATAGCTCATATGTTGTAACAATATTGGGATTTGTTTATGAAACGTTAGCATTAACTAAGAAATGACATTTGCTCTTATTCAACTATTATACAAATACTATAATATATATGTTACGAAATAAATTAAAAATACTACGCGTCACATATTACAGAATGCAATATATTGTTGTGTATAGAATGCAGTTTACTGTTATATAATTTGAATGTTGTAACAATATTGGGATTTGTTTATGAAACGTTAGCATTAAACTAAGAAATGACATTTGCTCTTATTCACTGTTATTCATATGCCATTATTTATATGTTACGAAATAAATTAAAAATACTACGCGTCACATATTGCAGAATGCAATATATTGTTGTGTATAGAATGCAGTTTACTGTTATATAGCTCATATGATGTAACAATATTGGGATTTGTTTATGAAACGCTAGCATTAAACTAAGAAATGACATTTGCTCTTATTCCACTGTTATACATATACCATAATTTATATGTTACGAAATAAATTAAAAATGCTACGCGTCACATATTAGAGAATGGAAAATATTTTTGTGTATAGAATGCAGTTTACTGTTATATAGCTCATATGATGTAACAATATTGGAATTTGTTTATGGAGCGTTAGCATTAAACTAAGAAATGACATTTGCTCTTATTCAATGTTATTCATATGCCATTATTTATATGTCACGAAATAAATTAAAAATACCACGCGTCACATATTGCAGAATGCAATATATTGTTGTGTATAGAATGCAGTTTACTGTTATATAGCTCATATGATGTAACAATATTGGGATTTGTTTATGGAACGTTAGCATTAAACTAAGAAATGACATTTGCTCTTATTCACTGTTATTCATATACCATAATATATATGTTACAAATAAATTAAAAATACTACGCGTCACATATTGCAGAATGCAATATATTGTTGTGTATAGAATGCAGTTTACTGTTATATAGCTTGAATGTTGTAACAATATTGGGATTTGTTTATGGAACGTTAGCATTAAACTAAGAAATGACATTTGCTCTTATTCACTGTTATTCATATGCCATTATTTATATGTTACGAAATAAATTAAAAATACTACGCGTCACATATTGGAGAATGGAATATATTGTTGTGTATAGAATGCAGTTTACTGTTATATAGCTCATATGTTGTAACAATATTGGAATCGGTTTATGAATAGGTTAGTGTAATGTTTGTTATGATGTATGTATGTATGTTTACGTATTTTAAGACAATAGTCCTTTTTTTATCATTATTATTTTATATTTTTGTATTTAAAAGTTTGTAATGAATCATAATTTTATAATGCAATAAGTTAATTGCGTTTAAACGCCCTATATTGTCAATAAATTGACAATTATATCTTTTTAAGGGGTAAAATACTAATCCAGGCATACTTTTATACCTGGATTGTGTAAATGAACCCGGGTTTTTCCATATTTTTGAGTGGACGCCAGAATTAATTCTAAAGGGACCCTCCGTTGTTTTCTGGTCCATGTTGCTTTTACTGAGAATTTCATCATATTTGTAATTTTTGAAATTTATTTAAACTACAAAAATTAAAAATGTCTAAGTTAACAGGCTGTTTACGAATAGGGCGAGTCCTGATGGAGAATAATAACTGCTTTGTTTCAGCACAAAGAGGGTAAGACTTCAATGCCAAATAACAATCTTATCACTTATTACTATTATAGTGAAATAGAATTACTATACATCTTTTTCTCAACTACTACCATTTTCGCTAGTATGACTTTATCGCTTTTAAATTATTTTATATCAAATAAGACTGTCCTCAAAGACTCAAGTGGCATAACTGTTGTTCTTTAAATAAGGGGTGATAGAGACAGTATTCTGACTCCCATCCTTTTCTGCATGGTCTGGTTCAACTCCTACCTTAGCAGTCTGCGCTACTAGTGCATACAAGCTGTTTGTTAATTTTTAGCTGTTGCTAAGCAACGGCTAACTAATCTGTCTATTAATACATACTAAGCTGCTTGGCAGCTTAGTAATGAACTTGGAGTAATACATGTTTTATACTTAGATTATCAATGTTTTTCAATTTTTCTTTCTTTAAAGATATGGAAAACAAAAATGATGAAAGTGTTAAAAAATTAAAGCTGTTTTACAAAAATTTAACTTTTGTACTAAGCGCTAAATTAAAATTGAAGAAACGCCGGTTGTTATAGCTGGTGAATATTAGAAGTAAAGCAGGACTTGTTGAGCTGCAATGCTGATTTTTAGAGGAACTAAAAGTGACAGAATTTGCTCGGGAACGCTATATCTAACGCTGAACCCTCATTTTTACATGACTTGTTACTATATATTACTTTAGTCAAATCATATAAATCTGCAATTAGCCCTACATAGAGATAGCAGTGACTGCCTGTGACAGTCTTAAGAGGATTATCTGTATCCTAACTTGTCTGATGGTAATTTTCTTGGATAGCCCAAGGATCTTGTGTCTTTAAGTCGTTTTCTCATGTAACAAAGTGACACACCAAATATTTCAAAACACGTTGCAAATGTGCTCCTGATTTTCCTTAAAAATATGAAAAACATGTTCAAGTTTGCACATAAATTGCATGCTCGCAATTTATCTAGTGCATCAAATGAGCATGTCTATAATGCATCTGGAGTAAGCAAAATTTAGGACAGTGACAACTGAAGTGATGTTGAAATTCATACAGTAGGAGTGGGGGCGTGGGACCCTGTGGTCCAACTCCCCTGCAATAAGATGTTTTTAAATGGGCCTGCTTTAAGTTCACCTTTTTTCCACTAGAGGCAGATCGGTCACCTTGTACAGCATTATAAAATATTAGTTCTTCATTTTCAGGATTTTAAATTTTTTAAAGGAATCTTTAGCAATGTTAAAAATCTTATTAATTATTTTTAAATGTATAATTTTCTTAAAAATGTTATAAATATAAACGCTGTTTATTTTTAACTAGACCTGATATCATGATACCATGACGTGCAAAAATGGGAAATTAATTTGCGTGTTTATTGTTTTTTATTTGTTCTTTTAATGGAAAAATGCAAAATTTATCTTATTTTCTTAACAAACAATCTTATAAACAACCAAAAATGTTCAGATTTTTTTGTCTTGTTACATTCTAGTTTATAGACGTCTCGATTTAAAACTGATTACAATATTAATAACAGTTGTACAAGTTGAAACCTAGTGCTTGATGTGGTAGTTGATGCAACTAGCCCCTGTTTTTTAGGGCCCTCAAACCAGGGAGTTGGACCACTGTGTCCTGCGCCCCCACCCTACTGTATGAATTTCTACATCACTTTAGTGACAACACTTCAAACAACAACTTAAACAATTAAGTTTAATTGTTTAAGATGTTACAAGGAACACATTTAAAAAAATATTAGTAATTCTTGTCTATTCTGTTCTGTGCTATTCTCATCCATGTAGTTTTGTACTTGCATACTTTTTCAAAGTCATCCTTCCATCTTTTCAAAGGCTTGCCTTGATCTCTCTTCCATTCCCTTGGACACCATTGAAGGACTTTGCTGGTCCATCTACTATCTTTAGTTCTTGCAATGTGTGATGACTTAAACCTCTGTTATTATTAAAATATTACTTATTTATTTGTGTACCAACCTCGATTTTTCTAAAAATTGTGTTTTTAGTCTAAGAATGCAGCTCCTTGATTTTGTATCTTTAAACCATTTATATTTTTACCATCCCACATCTGTTACTTTATTTTTAGTTTACATTCGTCTTTAATTTCCACGAGATTTAGAAGATTTTCAACAGAAGAGAAGCCAGCTACAAGTCCTCCAGAATCCGAAACCCCTTCGCAACCAAATCCACAACTTGAAGAATTAAACAAATCTTTACTTGAAATGACAAAACAAAGAGATGATCTTAATGTAAGTATTAAGCAAGTTAGCTTAACTTATTGTTGACTTAATTGTTAACTTGTTGACTCAATCAAACAAGTTTTTGATTGTTATAGAATTTTTGTTGAGTCGTTATTGCAGATTAATGATATTATAAATATTTCATAAAAATAGGGTTCTGCAATTTTATATAAATTGATTTTGTACCAAATTTAATTCCAATTCGAGAAAGTGCTCAAAAGTTATCTTGGGACAAAAAAAGAGCCTAAGAACTCATACATGTTTACACACACACACACACAGATATATATAAATGAGACAAAACACTGTGCGAGCTCAATGGCTCAACACACAAGACAAATCTTTGTACGAATATCAAAGCCTATAAGAGGAAAAAGACCTGATAACATTTTAGAAAAAAATCTAACTCTCAAAGTGGAAACCTTTTTTAAAAAAATCATTAATTTTTAACAAAAAAAATTTATTCTGAATTTTTTTTCTAGAGCTAGTTTTGTCCTTTTATATTGTTAGTCTAACAAGACTACAGCAACAACTCCGTCTATGGCCAACACAGTTTTTGAGATATTTATAGTTATAATGCAGTTCTGGGAGTGGCCCATATTTTATTTCAGAATGATCATCATATGTATGACTTTTCATTTATTATATTTTCAGGACAAGTACAAACGCTCACTAGCTGACAGTGATAACATGAGGAAAAGACTTACCAAACAAATAGAAGATGCTAAAATATTTGGTATTCATAATTTCTGCAAGGATTTGCTTGAAGTGAGTTCACTTATTTCTTTTTTCCTCAATTCTATTTTAAGGTTGGAAAATAGTGGAGGTGTCTATGGTGCTGCTCTCTACAGTCTACAACAATCTCATGTTTAAGGTTTGAAGTTGAAATCCCTGCCCGTAGGATACCCTTTTCTTGTACTTCAATGGCCCTAATGTAGTTGAGGGAGTTATTTTTTTAATGCCTTTATTAAATTAACAAATAATTGTACAACAGTTAAATAACATAAATAATGTATTAAAATAAGGCTACCTCTCCGCTATAAAGCTTGCACTGCGCTGCCGAGAGGGAGTTTCTTAACTCTATTTTTTTGTTGCACTTGTAACAACTTAACCTATGTTAGTATGGATTTTATATTATTAATAGTTATTTATTGTACAACACACACACAACACATATTTTTAAACATTTCTAATTAACAACTTGATAAATCTCTTCAGTGTCCTAACCTATAAAGTTAAAAAATTTCTGCTTCAGTGACTTTTTATATCAACATTAATAGGACAAATAACAAATAATTATATATGTAAGCGTCAGGATTTCATACTGTCTCCTCCTTCTACATGTTAGACATTAGTTCATTTCAAATTAACTACTTCAATAATGTCTAGGTAATTATTATTGTAGTTTAACGGTAAATGTTCTTTTATTAAACTTACATTGTACAATTTTTAAATATTCAATCTCGCTAATATTAAACATGAAGTTCTTTTCTTTATGTTTTAATGCTATAAATAGGTGTTCTTAGTAAAAAATTGAATATAATAGAATAATTTTAATTAGCAATCAAGCCTGCATATTAAAATATGTAAGCTTTTACCTCTCCTTCCTGCTATTAGTCTCTCTTTAAGTATGCATACAATGTGCTAATAAATAAATAAATAAAAATAATAGATGTCTCAACTCAAAATATGACAACAGTGAAACCAAGTCTTAAGCAGAGGCAATAGATATTTAAACAGTAAGACTGTCTACTAAATTATAGGAAATTTGGATTCCTGTCATCGCTAGTGGGACCTTTTAACTGCTTAGGCGTGGCTAAGTTTCCCTCTTTGAGTTTGATATCAACTTTTCATACTTTGAATAGTCTAACTAGCTGAAGTGCTTCTCATGGCCCTTCATCGTCGTCTTTAAATGAACACAGAATGCTTCTGATTGCAGGTGAATTTTTTATTCAATTAATTTATCTGGTTAATCGATTTTATCAGGTAATAATGAACGAGTGGATATAATTCCATGAGCTAAAAAATAGATTTTGACATTTAATGCAGACTGAAACACTCATTTTAAAAAACATCTTTTAATTACCTGATAAAATCAATTTGATTAATAAATTAATTGAATGGAATGTGTATATACCTGCAATATGCATACTTACTTGCGTTCTGTGGAAGTTTAAAAAAAAACTTTTTTTACAATTAGTTTGGTGACAATGGTGAATCATTGTTATTAGATTAAAATAAAAATCTACAAAAAAAAACAGGAATTTTATTATAACAATAAATGCAGCTGTCATAACCCAAAGTTGCCATGGTGTTCATAAATTAAAAAAAATAAAAAATTTTGGTCGTTTTTAGAAAGCTACCAGGGTTATTTCATAAATTGTCCACAGTGGTCCACCACAGCACTGATTTTCAGTAGCTTGCGATAATCGAATCCAAACTTTTCCTCATTTAAGTTAACCCCACCTGGTCTTAAGTATAAATGCCTCAGAACTTCTTTTAGTTTTAAGTATAATCTAAGTGTCAAGTCATGCTTTGATTTTAGGTAGCAGATGTACTGAACAAAGCGACTGAGAGTGTTCCCCAAGAAGAGATTAATGATAATAACCCTCATCTGAAGAATTTATATGAAGGTTTAACCATGACAGAAGCCCAACTTGTTAAGGTAGTCTTATTTTTTTCTATCATACAGCCCCCCTCCCCCACCATTATAACTAACCCTATTATACGACCCTTGAGATATAACTGAACAGTTTCAAAGTACAAGATCCTAGAGGCTCAGGTTCAAATCTTGGCTTCCGAGACATTTTTTATTGCTATATTTACTTGATATAAGGTTATACATAACTGCTAAACAACTTATCATGCTTTTCTTCATAATGCTTACCTATTGACCTTGTGACGTTACTCAGCTTTATTTTTATCACACAAAAATAAATTTTATTCTCCAAACGCTGACCACAATCTTGATCAGAATGGCTCCAAATTTGGTGCCTTGTAATATTGTCAACTCGGAATGAATTCCTTAAGAATCAATTTTTTTAACAAAAATGGATTTCTAAGCATGATGTTTAAAAAATTTGAACTAGAGCTGTTCATCTCAATCATTTTTAGCTGTTTCACCTGTAGAAACTTTTCAGTCAAATAGGGTCTGAGCATTTTAAAGAATACAAAGAACATGAATGTTTGATTGAACACTGAAGTTGTATCACTCTTATTAAATTATAAAAACATGAGGTGAAAAGGAAAATATAGACACTTAGTGTTTTCTCACCTTCTCTTCTTAAGAAAATAAAAAATATTTTTACAAAAAACTTTAATGGCGATAGTTTGGAATTAAGTTAAAAAATTACTTATTATAACTTTTTCATCTGACCCTCATATAAATTTTACCCCAAATATGTTTCAAACCCTAATAACAGGCCACAGAGTTTATTTTGTAGTTATACATTTCTGATGCAGGTGTTTAAGAGACATGGACTGACACCAGTTAATCCTTTAGATGAGAAATTTGATCCTAACAAACATGAAGCTCTGTTTCAGCAGGTAAGGTTTCATCTTTTTGAAACAAGAATATAAAAATGCTGTATCTAAAATTCTGCTTAGGGTAAAAGTTTATAACTTGGTTGCATCTGGAAGCTTCTAACTTGGTCCTTTCAAATAGATTCTATATATTTTTTTTTATTATAAGCAAGTATAATTAAATATTTCAAGAAGCCAATTTGTTATATTTTGAACTATTTCTAAAAAAAACTTAAACTGTTGGACACAATAAGTGTCGCATATTGCAAAACCTACAAGAATTGGGAGCTGGTGTTGTAAGACCCTAAAATAGTAAAGTATGTTACAAGACTGTGAAGCAGGTCTTTTATTATGGTGACTATATTTACTGTCAAACGAAGCAAGACAGTAAAAGGAGCTGAGGTAAAAAAAGCCATTCCTAGTCGAGTAGCATATTCTATTTTTTACGGGTGTAGTCATAGTGAACAACTATTTAGAAGTAAAACAGTATAATGTATAAAAATATGCAAGTACACTTCTTCCAATCACTTTGTTGGCCAAAGTTTCAATTCTAGCAGCTATTTTAATGTCCGAATCACTATACATGACTTAAACACTTGATAAAAAAATAATTAATTACTCACTTTCCAACAAACTTACATATTCACTTTACAAACAAAAACATTTGTTTGTAAAAAGTAAGAGGAACTAGGAAGGTACTATTAACTTATAGTAAACTACTAGCGCCCACCTAGTAGACATTTAAGGAACTTCACCAGCGACAGTTATACAGTTGCCTAGAGTAAGAAACTACAAAAACTGTCCCAGATGGTAAAAAAACTCATTTCACCTACTTTTTTGAGGATGTAAAGTGCCTGCTTTACAGCCCCCCGATACAAAATATTTCTTTATTTACAGTTTTAATTTTTGTTCACAGGAAGTTGAAGGTAAAACACCAGGTACTGTTGTAGTTGTTTCTAAAATTGGATACCAACTCCACGATAGAATAGTTAGGCCAGCACTAGTCGGGGTAGCGAAAGGATAGAACAATTAGTATGATATATATATTATCTTATCACCAATTATTATTTTCAATTAATTACAAGATATTTTCAAGCATCGTATATCTTTCTTTTACTTTTAAGATCAACCACAATGTGTAATGACAACTTTTAAGTCAATGATTTCAATTAAAATTCGATAACCTAAACTATTGAGGTTGCAACCTAAATACTAAAATTGTGGTAAAAAGGCATTTAACGTTTGCTAATTATTTATAACAAGGGAATCTAGGGGAGTAATGGAAGGCCCCACAGTGGCCACATGGTTGTGATTTTGTATCATTTTTTCTTATTGACAATTGGCCATGAGTATAACAAATTATAAAAATAATCACCTTGCAGTTTGGCTTGCCATGCGTTTGTTGATCCTGCCTCTGAACCACTTTTAACCAATTTAGCATAACAACTTTTAAACTTATCAGTGCCCTTATGAGAGTGGTTTCATTTCTTGGCCAGTCTTTATAATAAATTAAAATAAATAAGTTATAATTGCACTTTGTTGTTGTCTTAGAATTCCAGTTAAAAATAGTTGTTAATAAAATATTTTTTTTGTTTTGTATATTATTTAATGTTACCTTTAAGAAATATAAAATAATAGTTTATAGACATTTTCTTAAAATTTGTTATATTTTCCCCTTTATCAAACCACTTGAGACATTTTCAGCAGAAAAATACATTTATGAAGCTGTTCCAGAAAAGAAAAGGAGAAAGGGGATATCGGCTTGGGTTTTTAACCCCCTCTGTTGAGTTGCAGAGCTATTTATGTTTCCATTAACTAGGTTAATGAAAACATAACCTAATTTTTTTTTGTAATTTCACTTTAAATTTATTTATTTATTAGTTTGACACATAACATAAAAATCATTCAACATTTTATTCATTTTCAAACTTTTTCATTTTTGTCAATTTCAACAACTGACAAGCACATGATCCCTGGGCAAAAGCTTTTTATTTTATTAATTTTTTGTAAGAAGGACTGATTTCTTAATCAATTTAATTTTTATTGCAGTTTATAAATGTCCAAAAGCTATAAAGTTATTATAAATAGTGGAGGTATAACTATTAATAATAACTATTTCCTCAAATTCTCTGTAATAATTTCATCAATGGAATGAAAAGTAAGGTAAACAGTAAGCACTTAAAAATTTATCACTGGTAGTTCATTATGTGCACAAAACACTTTAAGGCAAAAAAATTGCCTCTTTAAAATAGCATAAATATAATTACAATATTTTAATTAAATAGTTAAAATACATCGGTATCACATAAATGATTGTTATCACATATGATAAGATGATTCCTGCCAAAACTGTATTTCACAAATAAAACTCTGAAGCTTTTGAAATAGAATAAAGCAGCTAAGAGTTTGCAAATATAAGGTATGTTAAGTGACAAAATATAACCCACAAATAGTTCTAAATAAATCCGCTGTGGTGCGATATGGTTTCGCTTTGTAACAACACGCCCCAACAACAACAGTAAACTTTAAAACTTAATTAAAATCAATTGAAACACTTAAAAAAAAATCAAGCACCATTATTCATTAAATTAAGTATACTTTTAAATAATAATATGTTTGGGAAAAAACGTGCATCTTCCACATTACAAATATGTTAACAATATAAATAAGCTTATATTTCCTTTGGATTGATTCAATACTCAAGCTCTGTAGTTGTAAATAGGAAAATGGGACACACAATGATCTACAAAAACTGAACTGCTAAATCTAAACAACCCTGTTATATCAAATAAGATTTTCAAAATTTAAGACAGCATTTTTAACACATTTTAAAATAGCTAAATATAATTACAATATTGTAACAACGTAACACAATGATAGTAGATAGTTGCTTAACTATTTTTGGCTGCCGTCTTCATTTTTGTAAACATTTTCTTGTCAATTTATTTAAAGTCAATTAATATATATTAATTAACTTTAAGATTAAAATTCTCTTCATCTTTTTAACTCTGTTAGAAGCATAGAAAAGTTAACAACAGGTTTGTGCTCGAAACTAAAAACGGGTCGTGGAGCTACAAAAAATTAACAACATATTATAAACAAATAAGAAATCATAGTTTATTCTGTAAGAAATTATTAACAAAAATAGTATTCAACATAAATCCTTATTCATTAAAAAAATTAATTTATACACAAAGATACATTAAAAAAAAAAAAATTAGTCAAATACAAAAATTATTTTATCTACATACTGTCCATTAAATAATGATAAAAGAAAAGATGTCTCGGATGAAAAAAATGTACAAGCCAAGGACTTCTAACTTAGCTAGAAGCTCTCATGAGTGCAGGGTAGCCAATTAAACAAGTTTAAAAAAAAAATCAATCAAAATATAATTCATTCATGAGTTGAATTGCTCTTTTAATATGTCCTTGTTTATTGTGGTTTAGTCTACTTTGTCTTGTAATTAAATTCAAAGTTTGGCCCTGATGATGACCAATGAAATAATTTAAATTTAGTATTTTCTTGATGATTATGATCCCAATCGGAATAATCAATATGTCTAAACTAAGGCTACTATCATAGGCAATGAAAATTTTCAAAATAACAGTAAAAAAAAATCAATTAGAAAAATGCTTAAGATTTTAATTCCTTGGAATGACAAAATTTCAAACAAAATAAGATGATTGTCAATAAATAAAACAGTGTCATATAATAAATAATCCACAACAAAATATATAATGCATTATTTAACTTTCCTACTCCTTACTAATTCAGATTCGATACAAAACGTTGATCAAGTAAATTATTATAAAAATCGCAATTAAAAAAGAGTGATTTTAAAAGGCAACATTCATAGACATTTATTAAGCACGATATGCTTCATATAATTCCTACATTAGTATTTCATTATAAGATAAAGTTTTCATAGAGCCCCCTAAAATGGCTTTAAAGACATTTGTTCTATACAATTCCACTCAAATTTTTTAAGTGAATTAATATTTTCACAAAATCAGCTTCTATTTGTCTTAGCATTGAAAACTGGAACTAGTGCTAAGAGTTTTGAAATTGTATAATATACAGATTATGTCTATAAATGGAGCTTTAATATTGTAAATGGTGACTAATTACTTTTAAAATCCTTCTTGATATTGCCGAGAATCAAGTCTAGTTTGTAAAATTTCAAGCTGACGTTTCGCTTCACACTGTGGGAAATTTTGTAAATCGTAATATTGAGGTGCTAGCTTTAGTAACCATTCCGCTGTGAAAAAAAAGAATTAAAAAAATTAAGACAAGTGTCAAAGGGTATAATATTATTAAAGTAAAGTTTTGGTTGGCCTGGAATGGTTTAACATTCAGGACTAACCTCATTGGCTCCCTTGCATTGAATTTTCCCACACTGTCAAATGATTTTAACCGTTTGTCGTACTATAGTCAGGAGAAAAAAAACATGATTAGAAATTCATTTTTTGTTTATTTACAAGAAATTCAGAGAATCTTGAGTTCAAAAGCATTAAGAAAGTTTTCCTTAATCGAGGTAGATTAAGAATCCTGAGGCTGCAAGGCCAAGGGATTTAAATTAATTAGGTCTTGAGGCATGCTGAGAGAGGTAACTACAGTTTTATCAAACAAGGAGCCGAATCAAACCGAGATCTTCCCTCCACATTATAAAGTGTTTTGATTAAAATCGCACCACTGTGGATTTTACAAAAAACATTCCATATTCAATGGAGGCTATATTGAAATAGTGTATAAAAAGTTGAATCATATATTTACATTTTATCAAAACAGAAAAAGTAATAGTATCATGTCGCATAAGTAAAAGTGTTACACTTAATTTAATGTAAAATGTGAAAACCTAATTTACGACTCAAGTCATCAGTAAAATAAACTTTTCTCCAGCATAAAGGAGAAACATCTAAAAAAATAGTCTTTTTTGATTTAATATACTAGAGATATTACAAACTAGAGTGATAGTACAAACTAGAGATAACTAAAACATTAAAGTAAGCTCTTTACCATAACACCCAGTAAAACCATAATATTAGTTAAAACATAAAAAAATATAATAAGCAGAATAATATTATAAAGTAACCATTATAGGTCAAATAAATAACAAAAAGTATGTAACTTACGTTTAATATCTGTAACTGTTCTAATGTAGTTCTTAGTAGTCAATACAAATTCATTATAAACAACCCACTCTGGTTTGTGATCTAGACAGGTAGATGGGTGAAGCTGTACTACTTGGTTATCTTTTATGGTTAAATAATGACCTGTTCGCTCTAAATGAGCCACCTAGAAGAGATAAATAATTATCAGCTGAGAGAGTAAAAAGGTAGAAGGGAGGGTGGGGGGTTACTGTCAAGATTACAACAAAATGAGGAGTAGAGACAAAGAGACTATACTTAGAGGTAGTACATGGGCAGAATAGCACAGTAATAAGGAGTCAGGAAGTGAGACAGCTTCCACTAGGTGCCATAACTGTACTTACCCCTACTATAGTCTCCCAAGAGAGAGACTAGATACTCCCCCTCCCCTCTACAACCCCTATTGTAGCACGCACTCTACAAATGGCAGTCATTTTTCAGTGATACCACATTAAACCACTATTCAACACAGACAATTAAAGAATACATGCAATAGATGATAATTAAAACTTATTTTAAATTTAATTTATTTAAATTAAGACAAAATAGTGGAAAAATAATCTAATATTTACATAGGATTGTAATTATTAAGAAAAATAAAAGAATGACATCACCAATGTACAGTGACAGCGCCTAGCTACCCAAGGAATGATAAGAGCTGTTGTATCCTCCCTCTAAGTATTAGTCTCTTTGAGATCTGGTATATGGAGGGTTGGTTCAGTTTACTAATACAAGGAAGTATTAGGAAAGCATTAGATAATGATGGTTTATCTATATACAGGCTCAATTTAAGTTTATCAACAATATTTCTGTACAAATGCTGATTTTAAAAACGTGGGCTTTGTAAAACTGTTAACCACAAAAGTGTTAGGGAAGGGAGCGTAATGTTATTTAAATGAGATTTCACACTTAGTAATTTTGATTACACAAATATACACACACAAATATATATATATATATATATATATATATATATATATATATATATATATATATATATATATATATATATATATATATATATATATACCCTGAAAATATAGTTCTAGAATCAGGAGGGCAAGCTGAATCTGATAATAAATTTAGATATTTAATATATTTGAAGGAGAAAATAAATAATGACACGTTTTTACTAAAAGAAACAGAAACCATAAAAATATCTCTTTTGGGAAGATATAAAATAGGCAGTGTAGCCAAAAATTTATATAATTGTTTTTGTGTCAACAGGATCCATCCACCCCAAAAAATCATATGGAACACCCAATTTAAACAACCCTCTGATTGGTGTTTACCTGCATAAAGAATCCAGTGACAAGTGATTTCCTAATATTGATATAATAATCCTTAGATGTGAATTCCGTGGATGTTCTCTTGAGAAGAAACCTATCCATAATCCTGGATAACTGTTGTCTAACATTGTCTCCACTCTTTAATGATCTATAGTTGATAAAATTATCATAGCACCACTGAGGGTCTTCATTATCTGCAAGTCATGAATTAATCATACAAACATTATGCAATAAAAGCACCAGGGAAATAATATTTAGTTTGACAAAGATGATGAATGTCCAAGGATAATAAAATTTAGTTTTAATTAATTATTATTAATTATAACTTAGTTTAATACTCTTTTGATGAAAGTATATTCATATTCATATTGCTAACCTATTAAGAGATAAGGACAAATATATTATGCAGGCAGTTTCTGTGACCAGGGAATCAAGAATAAATTAAATGGTTGGAAAAATAGCCAAGAATTTTATTAGTAATTAAAATAATTTTAATTAGCCAAATAATTAAATTTTAATTAATTGTTTTAATTTGATCTCAAATTGTAAAGAAATTTTTGGTTTGAGGACATCTGCACCAGAATTTTCAGTGATTGATTTTCCAATGCAATGTTTTAATTAATGTCCTTATACATATTTTTTAATTTTTTTTAAGTTCTTAATTTTTTTTCTTAATTTACTTTTTTATTATATTGCATAACAATTTTACTACTGTAAATTTAAAAATTTGTTGAAAATTAAATAATGTAACTATTTTTTTGATGTTGCTTAAAATAAATCTATGAAACCCCCAGAAGACATTGCCATCAAAAATTGTTCCCACTCACGGGCTTATCCTTTTGAGATTTCATATCTAATAATGTATGTAAAATATGTCTCTGTATATTGTATATTAAAGATAAGATAAAGATAAAGATAAAGACTTTTATTTTGTTTAAGTTACAGGTAAACTTGTTAACAAATAGAGTTGCTACACATAAAAATGAATATTTCTTAAAACTATAACAAAATTCAATTAAAAATAAACTTCTTCCTATTATTTTTTATTTTATGATGAAATGTATCATCTTTTAAATAAATGAATAAATTATAATAATTACTGAAAATACTTATTAATCACTATAAGATAAAAAAAAACCTAAATCAAACATCATTCTCAAGCATATAAATAACATTGTTTTTTACATTTTTCATGCGAATATTAAATATAATAACAACAAATTTTTTACGTTGGTTACTCATTAATAATGAAACTTCTTGTCACAAGCACATTTTTAAAGAAAAGGAAAATATTTTTGCCAGTAGTTTTTTCAAAATATATTTAGGACAGAGGAAGTATTAGTGTTATCACTGAAAAGAATTTAAATCAGTAAGGTTCACAGGTAAATACTGGTTTCTTAGAGGTTCGTAGGTTGGACACTCAAACAAGATATGAACAAGTTTTCTACTTGATTGCACTTACAAAGCATACAATTAGCATCAGTCTTAACTTTATATAAAATTCCATTAAAAGATATTTTTAACAGGTTAAACCCTGAAGTGCGAACTTGGGCTAATAGTTTCTGTACATGATAAGGCAAGTCCATGTATAAATAATTGATATTTGGATTGTGTGAACTGTAAATTGTTTTATATAAACAGCTATACGACGAATCATTAATTCTAATTAAGTCTTCCTGTCTCAGTTTACTTTCATACTTGCTAATAATTTCATTAATAAGTTGCATGTCTATAGCTCTACCTAAGATGGTGTCAAAATTTAATCCCTCTATACTATTAATTATAGATTTTACTTGTGTAAACCAGTTGAACTTAATTTTATTATTAGGAGTTGAATCCAAAAATCTAAGTCTTTCAAAGCCTACTTTGACAAGTTTATCTGAATCTAGATACTGAATATGGCTTATATAGTTTAATGTTTGTCTTAAAACAGATACAGATACATGAGAGAGATTAAATTCAGCCCTAATAATATAATGTGGCACGTTATTAAGCAAAGAGAAGTATTTTTTAAAGAAGTGTTTGAGCAGCTTCAAGCTCCGGCAGGTAACGCAAAGCCCATACAGGAGCGCCGTAAGTTAAAAGTGGATATTACGCACGCGGAAAAAGTTTTCAAGACGCATTGAATGAACTATTTTTAGCAGAAGCTAAGATGATCTAAGTGAACCAGATGCTGAACGACAATGACTTATAGCCTGCTTTGAAGCTTGCTCAAAAACTCCTTTTCTTGAAAACATACCCCCAAGTAATTGAATTTGTTTATTTCTTCAATTATTTGACCATCATAGCGTATGCTTTTTCTACTTTTGGACAAACTACCTTTACTGAAGTAAACAACTTTGGTTTTGTCTAAGTTAACTTCCAGACCGTAGAGCTTACAATACTCAAGTAATATTTTAAGTTTATTCATATCAACCTCAGAAAAAGCAAATAATATTAAATCGTCGCAGTACAGAAGAACTATAATCTCTCTAAGTCCATCAATATTAACACCTTGAGCTCTCTAGCTCTAAGAAGTCTTCTAAGTCACTAATCAGGAGATTAAATAAAAGAGGTGATAAAATTTCACCCTGTAATAGACCCTCTAAGATATCTATAGGGTTAGAGGTCTTATTGTTGAATCTAATTTTAGTATAGGCTTGTTTGTATAAGTTCATAATTACTCTGATGACTTTATCACTAACTTTAAGATCTTTAAGTTTTGTAAAAAGAATGTAGTGCAGGATCTTATCAAAAGCCTTTTTAAAATCGATAAAGCACGCAAACCAATTTTCTTTGGGAAGTCTAAAATGATTTGTATAAGTGTATTAAGAATAAAAATATTGTCAAGGCAACTTTTGCCACGTCTGAACCCGGCCTGTATATCTGGAATGACCTTACGTTTTTCAGCCCACTGACTCAATTTTATAATAGAAGTAAATATTTAGCTGTACAGTTGATTAATGAAATGCCACGGTAATTATTTAAATCTTCTTTGTCACCCTTCTTAAAAAGTATATTGTATATTTGTGAAATAAAAACTTTTTTAATAAAATTTTTTTTTATTTTTTTGGTAACTATAACTTAAATATGGTAATTTTGTCACACTTGTGATTACTTTGAAAAGTTAAATTTAAGTATACTATAATAATGTTTTGAAAGGTACATTAAATTTTAAGAAATTTAAAACTAATATTTGGTGATTTTAAACTCTATGATGTATATCAAGCAAACTTAGTAACACCCCCCTCCAAATCAATACAAATGTAACATACTCATTATTGTTTTGGTACCAAACACTAATGGAGCTTTTGTTGGATTTCAAAATTAAATGTACTTTTTAATTGTAAAAAATTATTAATAGATTAAAAATAATTCAAATTAATTATTGTAAATAGATAAGGCCCGTTTTAAAACATAAATATTAAGTTCCAAAACTAAAAAATCAATTAGATTATCACAGTTAATTTATCATTGGTGTATCACTCATTAGGTTAGGAATTTTTAAAATCAATTTTTTTACTCACTTTGCTTAAAGGCGTGATAAACGTTGAGTAAAGTAAGATGGTCTCCGTCTATGTGAGCAAAGCGCATTTTTGCATCATCAGCTGCTTTCTTGGCTTCTGTCGGTCTCACAAAACACTGCGGGACTACATAAACAAGAACAGAACCACAAACACCGCAAATATCCCCATCCCGCTAGTTAGTAAACTCCAACACAATCTAAGAATAAGTAAATACCCCCACTTAGAATCTTGCTCCTCTATTTTTGAAAAAATAAATGTAAAGAAATTATATTTTAAAGTTTTTTTTTCAAAAATGTATTTTTATTATTCTTCTTTATTTACTAAAGGTATGATAAAAAAGTGAAAATTTGGGTAAGGGGTATCATGGAACTTTATAGCAGATTTGTTTAGCTCATCCTTACAACTTTGTACTCGCTTCCCTTATCCTCAGTATATAAAAATCACTGAAGTACTACAGCACGTCTTTGGACTCACTCTCCTCGACAGTTAAAACATCTATTTAATCCCCAGTGGTCACTCATCCAGGCACTAACCTTGCTCAATGCTACTTTACTTAACATTAATAATACAACAAGAACCATAGATATACTTGCTATATCTATGGTATTCAATGCTATTGAAATAAAACATAGTGCACTTATTTATTGCATAAATACTTTTACAAAATTTCAACTCAATTGGATTATTATACACTTTAGAAAAACATGTTATTCAATAAAAATTCAACTCATGTTGATAATAAAACGTTGCACATTTTTGAGTCTTCTATGACAACATGCATGCTAAATTTCAAATTGATAAAACATTTTTCCACCATTTATGAATTTTTGCTGAGTAAATTTTCGCAGGTTAATAATGTCACAAAACATCAGTTTCCGGATAGCACAATTTTTGTACTAAGTGTCAAATCTATGGTATAAAAACACTGGGAGCTGTGATGATAACATACACACACGCGCACACATACAAACACACAAATTAATAAAAACTATTCATCCCGTTTTTGGATTTATAGCAAACATAATACTTTTCCTATATACCTACATATAAATGAGGAAAGGTAAAAACCTAATACTACATAGTGGAGACATTTAAAGGAAGAAGATAAAAACAAAGGAATTTTGATTAAGAAAAATATTAAGGAATGTTTTATACGTTTAGAACAATTAAACAAAACTTTAGAGCTGCGTCTTGTTTCACTTTTGTTGATTATTTGTACATACATTAGAGAAAAAAATTTCAATAAATTACTGAGCAAGATTCTAATTATATAAAATAATATTTTTTCAAATGCAAACAAGAGAAAAAATACAACACATAAATATGTAAAAATAAAGAAAAACAAAATATCAAAGAAGTAAGGTGGTGTTTAATTTTGTGCAAATTTTTACACAATTTGAACAAATATATTATGGGCATTGAGGCAAAAAACAAAGCGATTGCTTCGGTAAAAGTAACCACTTGACTTCATCAACCCAATTTTTCCTACTTTTTCATTTTTTATCAGTGGTTCCAAAATCAAGTAAATTATATTACAGATATTTTTTTTTATAAATATTAGAGGAAAAGTGATGTGGGTACAGAATTATTTTGATTAAGGTGTGACTTTAAGGTCGATTGTAACGAGGATAATTAAGGTAAATTATTTTTTTATTAATTATCATAGTAACTAATTTTACTACTTTATTAATGTGAAGTTGTAAAAGCATCAGCTTTTGGCATAGTGACCTTTGACTTAATGGAGCCCCATCTAGACAAAATGGACCAACATACGAGGTCTAAGGTAATTATGGTCACCAGGGGGGGGGATCTAAGAATCCCAGATTATGGTCACATTTTGTAAACCACGTTCTCCCTGATTTAACTTTACAGTTTAGATTAACATTTGGTACTACTAACAGGAGGGACGAACTGTCTTCTAGAGTGGGGGAAAACTGGTACAGGGTAGCTAGGGACCGTGATTGTTGGAATAAAGTTATAAAAAGAAATTTTCTAACCTAACGAACTTTTTACCTCCTTATGGGAGAGGCTTCGGTTCTGAAAAGGATGTCAATGAAGCTTATTATTATTATTACTACTAACAGAGGTTCTCTTAAGGGTTATCCTTAATAAGCTTTAAGGATTTAAAAGGTTATTATACACATACCACGATAACTAAGGCAAAAACTGAAGTCAAGCCAGAAAACCTAACATTTTTTTACTTATAACACTCATACATCAACCCCCATTTCACCAACCTAAATTAATATTTGAGATAGAAAGAAAGGTAAAACATAATTATACATGAGCTATTGATTAAAACTCAAGTAATCAAAGTAAAGATAAATAAAATAATTAAAAAATAAACAAAATAACTCTTAGAAAGAAATCTTAATAGCAGCATTGCAGCTATATTTTTATCATACAATATCACCATACGATGCTATTATGATAGAACATAGTCAATAAAGTAATCTAATAAAACACTTATTTTATAAGATTACCTCTAATATGTAAATTGATTCATAGCAACTATATCGTTGATTAAGTTAAAAGAACAGAAGGTAATGTGAGGAAGGTGATGAAACACAAACAAGTAAGAGGTGACAAATCATAAGATATAGAAGAAGAAAAATCATAACTTCAATAGAGATATTTAACGTAAGTTTGGCATTGAAAAAAACTATAATCAAATTTAAAAAAATTAATTATAATTAAATTTACATCCCCATATTTCTATCAAATTGGTTTAATAGAACCAGATATCTAACTGTTCAGATATTACCAAAAATAGAACAAAATTTACATCCTAAAACAAAAAAAAAACCGTAGAAATTTCATGTTTTTCTATGTTATCATGTTTAAGATATAGACTTATACAAGACTTTAAAATCAGTAATATTCTATCAAACCATAGGCAATATAAAGTTGATCTAAAGAAAGAGAAGTAGCACAGCATTCATATATGGTGATTTATTGTTTGACATATAATACTAAGAAACACATATTTTTGAGAAATTGTTTCACCATCATATGTCAAACATTAAATCATCATATATGAGAGCTTTACACTCTTTCATTATCACACTATAGATAAACTTTATATTAGCTATGGTTGGCAAGAATATGTCTGATTTTTAAGTCTGCCTATACCTTAAGGATAACAGGGTAAAACATGCAATTTTAAAGTTATTGATCGCTTTGTGGTGTAAATTATTGATTTTGTTCTATTTTTGGTAATATCTGAACAGTTATATATCTGGTTCTAATAAAACCAATTTAATAGAAATATGGGGGATGGAATTATAAGTACAATTTTTTTTTTATTTTTTCAATTCCAAACTTACGTTTAATATCTCTATTAAAGTTACGATTTTTTTTTCTTTTATATTTTTTTCTAAATCTATGTGTGTTTTGGGGTGTAAATTAAAGATTTCTTGTTGTATAATCAACCTGATTTTGGACAATTTTTCGGATTTAAAACGGGCACAAGGGTCAAAATTTCCTAGACCTTCTCTAGGTGGTCTACCTCTTTATCAGGGAGCAAAATTAAATCAATCTAGCGGGTTAAACCTTTGGGGCTTGACGGTCACTAAATATGCAAAGGGCTCTTGGATTATAGGTGCTATAGGTTTAGAAATTGTTATAAATACTATTGAAAGTACATAAAATATTTAGCTATATGAGTATGCGACTGTTAACACAAGATAAATTTGGTTTTAATGTGACAATGAAATGTAATGGCACAATCTTAATTCTTAATAAGCATAATAAATAACAACAATCTCAAGTAGTATTTGTTTATGTTAAATCAAAATACATCAATGGAATTGTTTAATTATGTAAACAGTATCATTTAGGATTATTTCATTGAATAAAACTGAACAGTGTAAGCATATTCTCAAAGGATTGGGTAAAATGTGCTTTATTAAAAAACCTTAGGTAAGCAGTTTATGGTCAAATTAGACAACTATAATCTTAGCTCATAAAACATCCAGGAGGAAATTAAAGTAAAGAGATAGGGTTTCAAACAAGTGGTGAGTAATGAATCAATAAAATAGATATAATGAAACGTAATGAACCAATAGAATTCTCTTCCTTATTGACTTTTAGTGGGACTGTTAACCGATTAAATCAAAAACTATAACTGCAGAATGTTTCATCACCCAGTAGGAAAAGGAAGGCAGAGCGGGTAAGGTTAGAGTACCTGATAGCATGGCAGTCACAGAGAGTATCTCGTTGGAACAGTTTAAATTGCACGAAGCTATGAGGAGTTTAGCTAATTGAGGGTCTAGCGGGAATTCAGCCATAACAGCACCCAGTTCAGTCAGGTTACCATCATCGTCCAGTGCTGCTAGGTAGTTTAATAGTTCTAGTGCTCTCATAAGAGTTTCAGGGGCTAAAACAATACCATCAACATTATAGGAACAATTCATTTTCTTGTTTATTACAAAATTATTAAATTAATATTACTTATTGTTAGCACCTATTTTTTAACTTTAATTTTTTTGTTACCCTCTTACATGTTTTAAAATTGATTTTGAACTATTTTTTTGCACTCTTAAACAGTTTTTCATCTTCCTAGAGGTCAAACAATTAGTAATAGAAACAATTCAAAACATAAGATAGTATAATGATGGACAATGCAAAAGAATCACTATACATTCTAGAAATCCCCCAAGTTTCAAAATTTTATTTTATATGGTTCAAAAATGGGAGGGAGATATTTGAACTATCCTTTATAAGAGACGCCTAGTAATAAAAAAAGAGAATAATAAGATCAGACAATACAATTAATTTTGAAACATTTCACAAAATCACACAATAAACATTACAATGAGTCAAATAATTACAAACTGTACACCATACCTGGAGGATCCATGAAGTCAAAATGCACTAAATCATCAATACCAAGTTTCTTGAGCTGTAAAACCACAGAACCGAGGTTTGAACGTAAAATTTCAGGATACGTATTCTCCTGCATCTCATTTTTATATGCTTTTTCAGTGTACAACCTAAAAATATAATTAAAGATATCATACAAAATGGAAAACTCCAGATAAAATATAGATAGCAAGGGGTATAATATATGAAACATTATTATAAGAAACTATATCTTAACTAAAATACATAAAATCCTAATTAAATCGCTACTGAGAACGCCACACCCGTCTCCTAGTAGTATGTCACAGATCTCGCCTATGTTTACTTGCAACTAACTAATATTTTTAACCAGACCCCTTTCATCGTTAATTTGTGTTTACGGTAATTATTATTTTTTTATTTACTCTATTTATCTGTTTATTTATTCAATTAATTTTCATACTTATCTTATATTTTTTTATTTTTTTTATTTTGTATTTTCTTATTTGTTTATCAGGCACTGATGATGGTCGAAAGCGCTTTGGGTAATTTGTAAATAAACAAAATTATCTGCGGAGAGACACTTTCATTTCTTACAACAAAAAAAATTGTTTAATAATAAATAAATTAATAGGCAGGTCAAGAAATGTAACCTATAAGGCTACCTGGAGGGGAGGTTTTTGAGTTCCTGTCACAAATCATTTTATTAACATCCTATCCTTTACTGTGGGATTTATTTCATATAAACTAACTGTTTCATCAATGGAAAATGATATTCACGAGTTCATTTCTTGTGAAATTTATAAAAGAACATATAATTTAAACTGAAACTCATAAAACTTTGCCTTAAATATTGAACAAATTTAAATGAATTAACTTATTGTCAAATCTCCTATATAGTTACAGCATTGTTTGAAAAATGAAGGTGTTATCATATCCCTTATCACCACCATTCAGTGCTACCAACTTCAAGAATTTATTAAAGCTGTATAATGTGTATTTCTATCTAGGTACAAACTTGTTGGCAACTATAAAATAGCAAATGAAAAATAAGTTTTAAAAAAACTATTGTATAGTATACAATTAGAGCTCGGGGCTCGTGCAAGACACTATATAATACAAAGAAATTTAAATTATTGTTTAGATTTGAGCATAGGCCTAGCCAGGGTTGCCTTTAGGGAGGGGCCCATCCTTTTTCAAGCCCATGGGCTCAAAAAACTAAAAAAATATAATTAATGTAACACAAAAAAAAATCAATAACTGATCCTTGATAATTATTGATAGATTCATTAATAAGTGCAATAGAAATACATTTTGCATAGCTGAATGAGCAAAAAATATAATTAAACATAATGAAATTGAGCTATTGTTTAGCAATATAAAATAAAATAATTGAATACCTAAAACATTTGCCTGGTCTAGTACGCCCAGCTCTACCAGCTCTTTGCTGAGCTGATGCTTTGCTAATAGGAGACACCAGCAATGACTCTACACGAATACGAGGATTATAAACCTATAAATAACAAATTAAAGTCATTAAAATCAAACAATATTATAACAAAAAATTGGGTACAGGGTACATTGGAACTTTTTTTATCACTTCAGATTGGCTATGCCTGACTATGATCATCCTCCTTACTTCAGACTCGCTTTGCTCATTATTAGAGAATAAAAATTACACAATTCATACTGCAACGTGTCTTCAAGACTTGCTTTGCTTGTCCTTAATTATTAAGTACATTCGTTTCATTCCCAGTGGTCATACATCCGAGCAATGACCACACTCCGTGCTGCTTAACTTTTATGATACAACAAAAATCATATTGGAACAAATAATAATAATAATAATAATAATAATAATAATAATAATAATAATAATAATAATAAAAAGCCTAGGACGACTAGGGACAGAGTCGCAGGCCCCGCAACCCTGGGCTTTTCCGAGCGACTAGACACCTGTCCCATACACAGACACAAACATAGTTACTGACATCTAACACGGAAGCAAATAGATATCCGGCATCTATAAACGGAAAACACTTATGATGAGTAGATTACGAAATTGTGATAAAGGGCCGCTACCGGAGGATCGTCCGGGCACTTCTGGAGCCATTGCTGGAAGCGACAGCCTACGAACAGTGGCGATGTTGTTGTGAACAGGCGGCACAACATCGATAAATCTAGGACAGCCGAAGACGAAACAATGAGATACCTAGAAGACAAGACACAGAAACTGTTCAGAGTGTTTCCCAGGAGGTAACCCTCTTCTACCTGAGACCACCAAAGCAGGAAAACAAAGAGTACGTATGCGCTGGACCACAGATATAAACACTTGGATCATGCGTACATACTACCGGATTACTAAAATTGAGACTGAAACAATAGGAAGCCGAGATTTACTACTCAATGAGTTTAAAAAACAATACCCTCTATACCTGTTACTGCCCAAAGACTTTCGGACCAAAGAAGAGCAATAGAGAGAAACAATTTATTATCACCTGAAATAATTAATAGAATTAAGCATGACATTCAGGAAGAATTTGAAAACACAATAGACCACTAAGAACTAACCCGACAGAACAGGATTATGAAGACCAGAATAACGAAGACAGCAATCACCTACATCAACAAGTCACTGTTACTGAAGAACACAAAATACTGAAGACACACCTGATAAGGATAAATTAAAACAACTAGAAGTCAATTTATGAAAAATTACATAGAGTATAATGAATGGATCCCACGATGAGACCAAAATTACCGAAAATTTATACCTCAAGAAAACTATCCGCAGCAATAGAGCATATTATAAAAATATTTTACCAGAACACTTAAAGGATAACACTATTAACTCATTAGAAGATGTACATTCATTAGTTTACACTAGCGCATTATGCATAAGTACATTCTTAGGTTACAAAGTAGAACAACCCCAAAAAACTGGACAAATTAGACAACAAAATAAACCAAGATGGCAAAGACGGTTGGAAAAAGATGTGAAAAGGTTACGAATAGAAATTGGACGAGTAACAAAATATTTAGATAATCAAATGTCAAAAAGAGGTATGAAGCATATGAAGGATATATTCAGCAAAATTAAGACAGACAAAACAGAAAATAACCACAGATCAATTTTAACCCAACATTTAGACTCCCTCAAACAAAAATTATCCGTCAAAGCAAGCCGTCTGAGTCGGTATTTAAAAAGTTATAAGAGAAAATATCAAAATCACCAGTTTGACAAAAATGAGAAACTTTTTTATCGCAACTTAAATAAGGATTACAACATAGAAAATCAGAAAACCCCAACAACAGAAGAGGTAGAAACATTTTGGTCAAAAATATGGTCGAACGAGGCCAATCACAATGACAAAGCTCCATGGATACAGAAAGAAAGAAAGAAACATGAGCATATACCAGAAATGGATCTACCTGTAATACTGAAGGAAGAAGTGAAAGAAGTTATTAAAAATACTCATAACTGGACAGCCCCTGGAGTCGACAAAATACACAATTTTTGGTACAAGAAATTAGAAGCACTACATGAAGCCATAGCAACTCAATTTAATTTACTAATTCAACATCCAGAAACAGCACCCGAATTCTTTACGACAGGAATAACGTACTTAAAACCTAAAAGTGACAAAACAGATAATCCAGCCGAATATAGACCTATTACATGCTTACCAACCTTGTATAAAATATTTACCAGTTGTCTAACACAAAAAATTTATAACCACATTACCATACATAATATCCTCGCTGAAGAACAAAAAGGAAGTAGAAAATTTAGTAGGGGTTGTAAAGAGCAACTGGTTATTGATTCTGTAATCCATCAACAAGCCTACAAAAATAATAGAAATCTACACGGGGCCTTTATTGATTATAAAAAAGCCTACGACAGCGTACCTCATTCATGGCTTTTAGAGGTTTTGCGTATTTATAAGATCCACCCAATTGTAATAAACTTGCTCCAATGTGTAATGAGTAAATGGAAAACAGTTCTAAACCTTCAAAGTATTTTACAACACCTATCTACATAAAGAGAGGAATTTTCAAGGGGATCCCTGAGCCCTTGTGTTTCTGCTTAGCCTTGAACCCCTTGTCCAATCTACTAAATAACTCAAAGTATGGCTTTACGATTAAGAGTAAGAAAAGAAATCTATCAACAATGACACACCTCATGTACATGGACGATATAAAACTATATGCAGCAACAGAAATCCAAATAAATCAATTAATTAAAATAGTGCACGATTTTTCATCTGACATACACATGACATTCGGACTTAGTAAATGTAAATATTTCATATCAGTAAAGGAAAACTGGAAAAGGAGATTTTCAACTAAATGACCGTGAGATAATGGAAGCAATGAAACAAGACGAAGCTTATAAATATCTAGGATACTATCAAGCAGTAAGACTCGATCATAAGAATATCCGACAGGTTATTAGAGCTGAATTCAATAAAAGACTACATAAAGTAGTAAAGAGCCACCTGAAAGGAAGAAATATGATCAAAGCTATTAACTCATATGTCATACCTATCCTCACTTACTCAATTGGTGTAATCAAATGGTGCAAAACTGAGATCCAAAACATTCAACGCCACATAAGAAAAGTAATGACAGATAACAATATGCACCACCCAAGATCCTCAGTAGAAAGAATGACTCTTCCAAGGTCTGTTGGAGGAAGAGGGTTAATTGATATCTCCTTGCTACTACAAAACCAGATAACATCACTCCAAAATTATTTCTATGAAAAACAAATCACTTCTAACATGCACAAATCAATTATCTTAGCAGATTTGGATTACACACCTTTGAATCTGGCCAGCTATAACCCAGCTAATATCACCAACCCAAATCATGAAGCAGATAAACTAGCAGCATGGACTCAGAAAGAGCTCCATGGAAGGTATCTAAACGAGCTCAACCAACCTTATGTTGACAAAAAAGCGTCAAACAACTGGCTGATCTCAGGAGACCTCTATGGAGAGACTGAAGGCTTTATGATGGCTATCCAAGATCAAGTAGTAGCCACAAGAAACTATAGAAAATTTATAATTAAAGAGCCAAACTTAACGGACGATACATGCAGACTCTGCCACAACGCCCCTGAAACGATCCAACACATAATATCCGGATGTCAAATATTAGCTCAAACAGACTACTTACGACGCCATAACCAAATTGCAAACATCATACATCAAGAAATAGCCATAAAATTAAATCTGATACAAACAAAAACTGAATATTATAACTACAAACCTGAACCAGTGTTAGAAAATAACTTGTTTAAATTATATTACGACCGGACAATACTCACAGATAAAACTATAATTCACAATAGGCCTGATATAGTAATTGTAGATAAAATTAAACAACATGTCAAATTCATAGATGTCGCTGTGCCACTTACCCATAACCTTAATAAAACTACCCAAGAAAAAATATCAAAATACACAGATTTGGCCGCAGAAATCATTAGAATTTGGAAAATGAAATCAGCTACAGTTATTCCCATAGTATTATCGGCAAATGGAATAATTCATAAAGACTTAAAATCAGCAATAGAAAAAATAGATACCGGTTTCTCTCATTAAGCTCATCCAAAAATCAGTAATTCTACAAACCTGCTCAATAGTACGAAAGACCTTGAATATGACTTAATAGTATACAACATAGACATGACTCGACAGAACTTTGTGAGACCACATTAGTTCCTATATGAGAAGTGACTTGGTAAACACCCGTCCCTTGCTCTTAAAACTAGCCAAGGCTAAGAATTAAAAGATATAATAATAATATAATAATAATAACCATTTATTGCATTAAAAAACAACCAGGGAAAGATATTTCTTTTTTACATTTTTTTGCAAATCAGCACAGAGCTGTAGTACCCTTCTGAAATTAAAACTTAGGGAAAGACTCAATTTCAGTCAGGTCTTAAAAAATAAAAGTTAAGAACTATTTTACTTTACTTGTTTGTTTATTCTTAAATTAATTGACTATAATTAGACAAAAAAAGTTTTAATTACTTATTATTAGCTTCCATGTTTACCACAGATTAACTAAAGAAAGAAAAGATAAGACATTCTGAACAATAAAGAAAAAAAAATATATCATTCCACATAAGTTTAAAATTATTTAGCATAATAAGTAATTAAGAACAGCCTAATATAGTCAGGGGGTTGGGAGGACAGTACTACTGAATAATTCAAACCACTGCTTCCATCCTTCTCTTGATTGAGCTTCCTTAATCCAGTTGACTGTCTTGCAGGTTTTCCTAAACATTTCATCCCATTTCTTCATGGGTCTGCCTGGTTTTCTGGTATGATCTCTAGGACACCACTCTAATAGCTTCTTGGTCCATCTATCATCCTTGGTTCTAGCAATATGCCCTGCCCAGGTCCACTTCTTCTTAGCTATGAGTTTTCCTATATCTTCAAAACTTGTAGCATTCTGGAGCCAAACCTTTGATTTTCTATCTAGCCTGGTTACTCTAAGCATGCTTCTCTGCATGTTTCTCACAGTTATTCTTATTCCATTTAGCATTTTGTAAGTGAGTATCTAGGTTTCTGCTCCATAAGACAGGACGGGTAATACCACTGAGTTAAATTGGAACAAAACTTGGTGTAATTGTTTATTATGTAAAGGTATACACTTGTACCAAATTTCAACATAATTGATTCATTTTCCGTTTTTTACATTTTTGTTAAAAACATATACAAGTCATTCAATAAACATTGAACTAAAGCTGATAATGAGATGAAACTTCTTATACATTGGCACATGCGTGCCAAATATCTAATTGTTGCAACATTTTTCAGTGTTTTACGAATTTTCAAAAATGTCCTGAGTCATTATTGCATGTTAATGACGTCATAAAAAATATTTGCCTTTTGACTTATTGTAGCAAGTTTCAAATGTCTAGCATAAATACACTGGGAGCTACGATGATAACACACACACACATACACAGACAGGCAACTTTGTGAAAACTACTCAGGAGGCCTTAAAAACACCTGAAAGAAATAATTCAGGGGACATCCTGGTTCTAGAATTTTTTGCTTACACAATACTTTTCCTATATACCTATGGTATAAATGAGGAAAAGTAAACATTAAGTAAGGTTAAAGTAGAATAATTCAAAAGAAATAAGGAGCTTATATGGGTAAGGGGCTGTGCAGAGTCAGCCTTGTCAGGGAACTTCTCAGCTAGGGAGTGTAATTTTTGGAATAGGCTAAGGGGAATCGACCCCCCTCCCCTCGTATCCCTCACAGGCATAGGGCAAACAAGTCATTAGATAGAGATTATTTAATGATTGTGATTTGATAATTTATGCTGGTTTGTATTTTTCTTATAACCTTTTTGATACTACTTGGTATAAATAAAAAACCCTGGTGAACTATTCAGGTAGATCATACTTCAGGATATAAACCTTTATAAAATGTTTATTATAACATTACAATTTCATAATGGCGATGGGTATATAAAATGTAATGTCAGCCATACAAAATCTAATGTCATAATTTACATCATCTAAAAGACCACATTCAGCATAGAAATTATTATTCATGTTTATCTTTTAAATTACTATTTTACATCTTTTATTAAGACAAAGCTAAATTTATTTTTTCAATTAAGTTTAATATTTTTTTGACTTTCCTTATATTTTTATTTTTCCTCATTTTTACTGTAGTTATATAGGAAAAGTTTTGTGTTTGCAAACAAATCCAAAACCAGGATGAAACCGGAAATATCTGTTTCAGGCATTTTTAACGTCTTCTGAGTGATTTTCGCAAAGTTGTCTGTCTGTATGTGTGTGTCTGTTATCATCAAAGCTCCTAGTGTATTCATGCTAGAGAGAACCACATTTAAATGGATCGTCACAAGTTTTTTAATAAACTGATAAGAGGGTGAAAATCTTTTACTTTTAAATAATTTAAGTTCTCACAAAATTACATTTATAGTTTTAATAAAATATAAACAGGTTATCAGTAAATACCAGCTTAAAAAACAAACAAATCCAAGTCTCTATTAATAAGAACCTGATTCTATAAAATCCAGGAATAATCGAAGTATTTATCTATGAAATATTGACAATTTTTATAGCACCGATAGTCACTCAATTAATTTTTAACTCATGTATCATATATTAGGAAAAAAAATAAATGAATAACTTCGATCGGCTCCCATGCTAATCTTATGATAAAAAACTATCTCTTTGAATTGCGAATAGGGTGCAAGGACATGACGTGACATGAGAACACTTGCTACGGGACTAGCTAAACAAAATTTTAAATTGATCCTTACGAACAATTTCTAACTAACTTTATATGTTTTTCATTTTACCAATAAATAATTGTTTCCATCATTTCATACTCATTAACAGGGTTTTAAAGGTAAGATTTTGATATTTAAATACGAGATAATTTTTTTCCTCAAAAGTGCCCTTAAATTATTGCATTACTTTTGACGCCCTAATACTACATTAATTATTTATACACTCTTGTATAAATTATGAGTACTTAATACATTTTAAGAAGGTTTTTGATAATCAAGTCTTATATTATCATAACCTTAAGGATGTGAGGTTATGATAATATAAGACTTAATTATCAAAAACCTTCTCAAACATTTTTACATCCTTATTAAAAATGATGAGTACTAATACATTTTGAGAAGGTTTTTGATAATTAAGTCTTATATTATCATAACCTCACATCCTTAGTAAAAATGATGTGTACTAATGCATTTTTGAGTTAATAAACTTATATTGGACTGTTATAAGTTCTGACAATCAGTATAACAGTGGTCTGAATTTGAAGTTATTAAATCTAAGAAATGGTTTTCTATTCCATAAAAACATCAAAACTTACTTTCTGTTTAGCAAATCCAGGATCTATGACAAAAACCACACCATCAATAGTGAGAGAAGTTTCAGCAATATTGGTTGACACTACAACCTTTCTACCAATAGCACCGTTGGGTTTGTTTGGAGGAGCAGGTTCAAAGATCCTCTGCTGTAGGTTTGGAGGGAGAGTAGAATAGAGAGGAATACACTTCAACTCACCCACCTCCGGGCCCAGGTTGTCTATCTCCCGCTTTATCCTCTTACAAGCTTCTTCTATTTCCTAAAAATAAAATTTATTGAAATGAAAATGAAGTTCTTCAGAGCAATGGAATTTATTCATAGAGATTTAGAGCATAGATTTTAGAGCATAGAGATTTATTAATAGAGGCCTTATTGGTTAAATTTTGGAACATCAAAAAAGTAACCTGATCACATTCGATTATCAATACAATCAAATGAACAGAACAAAAAATGTGTGGGGAGCCAAAAACAATTGATTTATTATAACCTTAACTCACTCTTGGAGGAGGTTTCAATGAGGTCAAAAAGAGTCCCAAAATTATGTTTCAGGCCTCTCTTTAGCCTATTGAGATAGACTGTGCTCCCTCTAGTAATATATATCTATGAATGGAAATATGTTACAATTTCCTAAATAAAAAAGTAACATAAAATACTTAAATTAAGACACGTGGACGTATTTTTCACTTTTCCTCATTTATACATAGAGAGGTATACTGGAAAAGTATTTAGCTTTTGACAAAAACCAGAAACAGGGATTTCCCCTGAATTATACATTTCAGATGTTTTCAAGACTTCCAAGGTGGTTTTCACAAAGTTTTCTGTCTGTATGTGTGTGTGTGTGTGTGCTTTTGTTACCATCATAGCTCTCAGCATATTTATGCTAGAGAGTTAAAACTTGGTACAAATAAATCGTTAAATCTAGTTGTTAAAATCAGAAAATATTTTTTTTATGACTGCAATAATGCAATAATGACAGCATACATTTCAAAAATTTGTAAAACCTGGGAAATATTTTGATCGATTTGAAATTTGGCACGTGTGTAGTCATACATAAGAGCAACATATGTGCCAAGTATCATCTCATTATCAGCATTAGTTCAATTTGCATCAAATGACTTGTATATTTTTTTTTAAATTGTAAAAATACAGATTTTACTCTTTACATACTCTCTTTTTGAATAAGTATACTCAGTTTCATTTCAATACTTCAAATGTATCCATGTTAGATCATGAAAGTTAAGCAGCATGGGATGGGTGTCTGCTGGGAATAAAACAAAATTGTATTTATTGCCTGAGGATGAGTGAAGCAAATATTAAGACATGTTGTAAAATAAGTTTGATGATTTTATATTCTAAGGACGTAGGAAGTGATTCTGAGTGTAGGGTAAAGTAATATATAAACCAAGTAGGGAAACAAACAGGATTTCTGTCAGACCTGGCATGTAGTTCACATTTTGTCCACCAGGGAGTTGCCTCAAATTTTCTTATGGGCGCGGCTATTTTGTTTTACCCTATTAAATGTAAAACAAACTATTTACAGTACTCAAATGTTTGTTTTATTGCATTTATTTGAACAGTTTAGTTTAAAATGTTAATAATTTGTGTAAGAAATACATTTTGCCACATCCAATAGTGGTATAAGTCCGAATCGTTGAATACTAGGTTGTATAAATTACTTAAAACGAGCGGCTGATTAAACTTTTTTTTCGTGTGCACTACTTAACTTAGTACATTTTTGCAAATAATATTTGTTTTTCCCCCTTCAAATATTAATTGTAATTAGTAATATAACAAATTTAACCTAATTTTTTTGAATATAATAAAAGCAATCGTAATTTTAAGGCAATACACTGTCGTCTGCATTTTCTTCAATATCTTAATAAAACATGTGGTTTACCTTTACTATAGTTTCTCTTTTTCTTTAACTAAATTATTATAACAATTACTTAACAGAATTTAATACAAAATCATTTAATTATCACGTACATTAGAGTAGAAAACACGATAAAAAGTAAAACTCACCTAATGTTATCAGGGTTGCCAATAAAATTAAATAAAAAAACCTAAATCCGAAAAGGCGCATGCACAGTTATTCTAATTTTAGCTATTTTTTACTATTGAGCCAGCTATCAGCTGATCAGGCAGGTCTGAAATTTTTTACATGTGTCAGTATAGGAGTTTCCCTACTTGGTTTATATATTACTTTAGTGTAGGGAATCAGATGTGAGAAGCAAAAGTTCCAAAGTACCCAGTACAGGATTTTCTTTTAATTTAAAAAAAAATAAATACCTCTTGTCCAGTAAGAAAGAGAAGGATGTCTCCAACTATCTCCTCACACATATGTATCTGTATTACTGTTCTAATTGCAGCCTCTAGGTAATCTCTCTCAGGCTCTGGAGTGTAGAATATCTCGACAGGGTGGGTTCTACCTGGCACATTCATTAGTGGGGCATTGTCGAAATATTGCTGCAAAAATAATCAACTTATTAAAACCTTGGTATTTAAACAGAGGATATAGCTAATTATTCCAATATTTAGTACGCATAAATTTCTTTTCATTGGATTTTTTTTTACTTTTTCTCATTTATATTGTAGATGTGTAGGAAGAGTATTGTGTTTGCAAAAATGATGCAAAAACCAGGATTGCATATGAATTATCTGTTTTAAAGGTTTTTAAGACCTCCCAAGTGGTTTCCACAAAGTTGTCTGGCTGTTTGCATGTGTATGTGTGTCTATTATCATCATAGCTCCTAGAGTATTTAGGATAGAGAGTTGAAACTTGGTAGAAAAATCAATCTTTAGGTCTAGTTGTTATATCAAGAAAATATTTTTTATGTCATAAATTTCATACTTTTTTTAAAACACGAAAAAAAGATTTGATCACTTTGAAATTTGCCACGTAGTAGTAGTAGTAGTAATATGGAGGGAGTGGTGGTAACTACCAGGCAAGTAGGCCACGTTGTTAAACCCTTTTTGCCAGCTCCCTAAGATAGTGTTCTACTCCTTTTAATTTTAAGTGTAGGTATATTTCATCTAATCTAGACACAAGAGCCGTGAATTTCTATGGTTCCTCACATGCTTTTTGAACAATCACTTTAAACTACAAGGTAGACAGAATATTATTATAAGGGTAAAGAGCGAGTAGTCACCTGAAATTTGCCTGCATCCAGTGTGGCAGACATAATAACTAATTTCAAGTCAGATCTCTGTTTGATAACTTCTTTAAGGACTCCCATGAGTATGTCTGTAGCCAGGGTTCTCTCGTGAGCCTCATCAAGCAGTATAACCTGGTAGTTCTCCAACATTGGATCTGACATGCCTTCACGCAGTAACATACCATCTGTCATGTATCTATAACAAATATAAATAAGATAAATTACTGTAAGACCTATTTACGATGCTAAAGAACCCTAAAAACATAAAGTACCGCACTAATCAAGTGTTAGTTAATTTTATTCTTTACAAAAAGTTCAAAAGATAGTTTAATTGTTTTTACTATTCCTCATTTACACTAAAAATTTGAAACTGGGAACCTGAATTATCTTTTTCAGGTGTTTTCAAAAACTCCTAAGTAGTTTTTACCAAGTTCCACAAAAATATAATCTGTTTCAGTTAGCTTCACATTCTTATCAAACTAGAATGAATTGCAATCCTAATAACCTATCACTTAACCATTGTAAAAAATCTTTGAAACACAATTCCATGTACCATTACGGAATAATGCTCTACAACAATAGTCCTAATTCATTAAAAACTATTCCTTTAAAACAATTTAAAATAAAAATAACACAATGGATCAAAACTTTCAAATTTAACCCCGATGTGACTCTTTTATCCAAAATAATAAATCTTAACAACTATATTATTAATGATCTAACCGACTGATTTCATAGTACTTTATTGTAATTATATTTTATTAGTCTAATACATTAAAATTTCTTTTTTTTTTGTCTCTATTGATCTTATGTATTTATATATATATATATTTTTTTTTTAATTTATTTTTAGTTTCTTTTTAATTTTAATATTTTAACTTCTGTATTTTTCTTTTATTAATTGTTCTGTTTCCTCCCGATACTTATACTTATTCTTTAGTGATCCCCCACACACAGTTTTTACTTGTGGGATTGCCCTTCAAACCTTTTACGACAGTATCGATTTTAATTGTAAATTTATTTATTTATATATATATATATATATATATATATATATATATAATATATATATATATATATATATATATATATATATATATTTTTTTTTTGTCTAATATGTATAATTAATGATTGTAAATTTTATTTATTTCATTTGTGGCAATAAAGGATTTTTTGAGTTTGAGTTTGAAGTTGTCTGTCTGTATGTGTCTGCTATCATTATAGCTCCCAGTGCTAGAACATTGAAACTTCTTTTTTGAAATGTTTTGCTTTCTTAAATTGTTTTAGGAAAAAATAATTATTTTATTACTTTTTTTAAACAAAAATTTCAAAAATTCTTAATACGCAGAGAGATGTTTTAAAAAAGCATGTAGACATTTATATAACAAAAAATGTGTATGCATAAACTCATTATCAGCATTAGTTCATTTGTAATCAAAGATCATGTACATTTTATTTAAATATCGTAAAAAAAATAATTCAATTGATATGAAATTTAGTACAAGTGTATTCCTTGCCTTTATGTAACAAATAAGCATTTTAAGTTTCATTTCAATTCGGCAAGTATACATATGGTTTGTGTTGGATTATAATAGCTTGCAGCAACTAGCAAGGTCTGAATGTGTGATGCTTAGAATAATAATACTATATATAGAAGGAGCACTACTGATAACACAAAAGGCAGTTCACTGGTGGTCTTAAGTAATGCTGCCACCCTAACAATATACAATTTTCTTATAAAAAATTTAGCAATACTTCCGGTTGCTGAATTATTATGTTCTATTATTAATTTATAATTGATTATTCATAAAATACTAATATAAATATCGGTGCATTACAATATTTATTTTAAATTGTAGTTTAACGTTTTTAATTAAAATTATATGAAAAGTAGTCCTTGTCAACTAAATGTAGACTCTTGTATTCCACTACCCTTTTGCCATCTAAGACCGGTTTTATTAAATACTCAGCAGGTGTTTTAAGTTATTATATTTGTTCTTTTTGATGTTTCTTCATTAATGGATATTTATGACACATATTTAAAATCATGTTTGTTGTTAAGGTGGTACCCCAACTTAAGACCACCAGTCAATCGGCTTTCGTGTTATCAGTAGAATTACATTGTGTTTACGGTCATATGCTCCTTCAAGATTAGTTATATTGTAAGGTGTGACCACTGGAATACTTTTACTGTCTGAGGACGGGGGGAAATAAGTCAAAAGACATACTGCAATAAAAATTTGCTGGTTTCCATATTCTGAGGACCAGTCCAAAGTAGTCAGGATAAGTGTAGCAATCCAACATGGTAAGGAATAATTTTGAGGTACACCGTACCTCGGACTTTACATAGTATGTTACTTCTCTAGACCAAAAACACACATAATGTCCATAAAACATTAAATCTTAATTATTATGGTGTTAAATAATATTAGATATAAAACATTTATTCAATAGCCTTTATTAATTTACTAAAAAAGACAATAAAATACAATTTCAGCTAAAAAGGTAATATTTTAAAAGTAAAAGCTTGACACACTAAAACAACTTAAAATTCAATTTTAAAGAAGCCAGCAAAAAATTTAAATATTTTTAACAAAAAATTAATAATTTTTTTTTATTTATTTATTTTTAATGATTAATTTAATTATTTTTTTTAACAAAAACAAATAAAATACACGGAAATTATTTTAAGCTCCGTCTAAATAGAGCTTTGGACCACTTAAAATTAAATGCATTGTGGATTGCATGTGTACTTATAAATACATCCATTTTTTGAAGCCTTAATTATGCATTGTATACTTGTAAATGAAGGATTAGTAAAAAAACAGGTAATGAAAGTAAGACACATACTTAAGAATAGTTTTTGCAGAAGAGCAGTCTTCAAAACGTATAGAATATCCAACTTCTTGGCCCAGACCCACATCCATCTCCTCTGATACTCTCTGAGCAACAGACATAGCAGCTACTCTTCTTGGCTGAGTACAGGCTACTCCTTTCTTACCAACACCAAGAGAGTATTCTACACACCTTTAAAATAAACAGGTTAGTGTGAAAAATAACATAATTAGTAACTAAAAATAAAATAATTATCTAATCTCACAAAATTATTTAGATTTAAAAAAATCTGAATAGTAATTAAAAATTCAGATAGAGAATAAACCAGGCTAGATCTGATGTCACAAGGGAAGTTACTATCGAAAACCTGTGCCTCAAGCTTATGATTTCAAAATGGTTATATTTTTTTGACATAGATTTGATAAAAAAAAAGAGTTAAAATAGACAAGAATGAGCTAAAAGTTACTTTAGAGCAACGGTAATAATTTTTTTTAAAGGCTGTAATTATGAGATAAATTTGAGTACAAAACAATTTTTGTACCTTCAGTTAGTCAAAGGTCAAAGATTATTTAGGTTTTAGCAAATTATCTTTGAAAAAAATTTGCTAGGACCCTGATTATGAAAATATGTTTTGTGAAACATATTATATACATATAAATACATGTGTGTATGTGTATTTCTAGCGGATTTTCATAAACGCACTAACTCTTAAAAGGAATGATATATTTAAATCAACCTTGAGGAGGACACAAACCCTATTGAAAATCAGGCATTAATGACGTCAATAACCTGGCTTGTTGAGTCAGCAAAAAATTGGTTATATTCAAGGTTAAAAGTACGTACTTATGCTTTTTGGGCCGCTAAATAAAATAAAACAGGTCTGAAGTTGATGCGAATACTCTCAGTTGACTAAAACTTTGAAAAAACTAAAGGTCATAAAAAGTTATTTTTTTAAAATGTTCAAAGAAAATGAGCTAAAAACTTAAACTTATACTAAAAGCATCAAGTGAAAATAATTCTGGGCCGTATAATCTATATGATAAATATGTGCATTTCCTTTGAAAAATAAGTTGTGACGCTACTGCTCAGGTTGTTGAACAAATAACGAAAACTTAAGGACTAAAGTAAAAATTAGATTGATAAGCAAGAAAACATGCATTTCAAAGAAAATTAACCCGGCTTACGGAAAGAGTTATATATAATCATCACATTTATTATTATGCTGTTTCAACAAGAGATCCTGCAGGATTTAATACTAAATGTGACTATTACGAAAAACTTGGTTCACTTTTGACATACATAAGGTACAAAAATTGTATGTATTGTACTCTAATTTATCACAAAATTACTGCTTTTTAAATTAAGATATTACTGTCAAATAAAAATGTATTAAAAAAAGGACAAGGCTTGTTGACATCTTGCAAAATGACAATGCATCATTTTAACACACTAATATCACTTTTTTGCACATTGGTACTTAGTTCACACGCTGGGTTTGGGAGGGGGTTCAACCCTTCCGGCATGTCTGCTAAATTAAAACTTTAAGAAATATGTCTGTTTCTTAACGTGTCTTTTTGACACACTGGTACTAATGATGGTTTGTTAAAACTGAAAGCTGGCTTTGTCGATACAAGATAATTCAAAGCAGCCGAGAGACTATTTTTTCAATTCCATTCAAATTAAAACTTATTCTGAATATTTCCTACCTTTTCAAGACCTAAAATACATTTGAAAAATTATCTACAACACTAGGGGCAGGGAATGTAAAATTGTGGAAACGCTGGGAATAGCATACCATTGAGGGATTTGGGTAGTTTTCCCAGAACCAGTCTCACCAACCAGTACTATACATTGATTGTTTTTAAGAAGCTTCATGAATTCTTCCTTGTACTCAAATACAGGTAGTTGAATTCTTTTTCTATACAGCTCATAGTACCTGCAAACAAAAAGATAAAACATGTTATAGACAGCACAGAATGTCTATTTCTTTTATCTCAGACACTGCAGGCACTCAGACTCAGACACTGCAGGCTCTAACATGGTGTCTTTCCATACACAATCATTTCTTTCTCAGGCCACACAGACTTCCTTCTTTTCTTAAATTTCTAGAAGATCTTAAGACCTCCCCAGTCCTCTGTTTTACCTACCCCTACTTTATGACTCGCATTACGTTCCTAGATGTGGGACACAAAGCCAGCTCAGATTCACTTATTATAGTGCACGCTTAATCCTACAACACCACTAACTGCAAACAACATAAATAAAAATTCTGCAAAACCCTCTCCTTTTAAAAAATTGCCCTTCAAAGCAACTGAACTCTGTCTTAACCATCGGGAACTTTCCAAATCAAGAAGCAGTTAGCATGATTAGTGGCAAATAATAGCACATAAATCTGGCCCAACAAAAATTTGATGTAAAGAGACAATATTCTTTAGAGATTATTACTATGCAATCCTATACCTAGGAGAAAAGCTTTCTCCCTCTAGTGTAGCAAAGAGTCGGCAATTTTATTTTAATTCGTATATTAGAAACACCAAGTTACTTATTAAACTCAAGGAAAATTACTCTATAGTCACCACAAATAGGTTTGGGAAATAACGTTAATATCTGATAATTTATAAGATATGATTAACGAAAGCTTAAAATAAACCAACTACTATTTAATATCAACCAAATAATACATGTTTTGAATGAAGAATATAATCTTTATTTTCTTAAAACAATGACAAATACAAAAGTAGTTACAAAATGCAGATATTGCATTTTATGATTTTTCAAAATTTATGCTAAGTCTGTGGGTTAGTGACAATAAAAATTCCTAATTGCACAACTACACCTATAGACTGCTTTTTTAAAGTTTCAACTCTTTAGCATAAATACACTAGGAGCTATGATGATAACAGACAACTTTGTGAAAACCACAAACGCCTTATGAGGTCTTACTAACGCCTGACACAAATAATTCCGGTGACATCATGGTTTCGGATTTTTTTGCAAACACAATACTTTTCCTATATACCTACGGTATAAATGAGGAAAAGTAAACATAGTTGTGTAATTTGTAAATACAAATATTAAGAGAAAGAGATATAATGGAGTGTTAAGAAAATCTTACTAAGGTAACTTGTATGTGAGTTGTTGCTGTTTTTGGTAGTTGATGGTTAACCAAATAATTATTATAAGTAAATAAAATAATAAAACATACCTCTGAGTATAGGGTAATCTAGTAAACATATTAAGAGGAGTTCCGGCTTTAAGATCATTTAGAGATGCTACTTGACTTGCTATAGCAGCAGAGCTCCCTGATGCAGCAGCTGCAGCACTGTTACAAAAACAACATCAAAATTAATCCTTAGAGTAAAAAAATACAATACTAGAATAAGGACCTGTAGCTCAGTGATAGAGTGCTTGCTCAATGATCTAGAGATTGAGGGTTCAAATCTAGCTGGGGGAAGACCTTATATGAGGTTATCCCTTGTGTTGTGTACCATTTTCACAGGAGGTCTTTAATTTAAGGACAGCCAACCCAGCCTAGGTTTTGGTTTTACATAATTACCATTGCATCATTATCAAATGCAAACAGAATACAATCACCTATTAAATACACTGCGTGTACTAGTAATAGTACATTCAAATAGTAATTGAACACAGGATGGAATATTAATTAATCATTAATAAAATATAAGTGTTAAAAATTATAACAATTGTATCAGATACGTTACAGCTTTAATACAAAGTAATGGTCATTCCAAAAGCACCAAATCCTGAGAGGGAAATCTGTTGGTCAGGCATAATGGATTTGATCTGAAGATTGATATAACTGATAAGACTGGTCTTTGGGTTTGTATGATTTTTATAAGGCCAACTCTCTCTCTAAATACCAGGAATTCAATATCTATCCCGTTTCATTATTCTGACCAACAATAATCTAAAACTATAGTATGACACACGGTTAAAATCAGTAGACAGCGTGAGAAGTTTTCTAGTGTTGAGTAACCAACAAGATTAGCCCGATATAACTTCTGGGTGTGGTTTAACACCCAGGACTAACCTCATTGGCTACCTTGCTTTGTTTTCCCACGCTGTCAAATGAATTTGATCGTGTGTCATACAGTATATCTATTTTGGTTCACATGATATAATATTTTGGTTCACCCCGTTCTAGTAAAAAGATGTCAATTATTGTGACCAACCAAACTTATAAATTTCACGCTAAAGGCTGTATTGCCGTAGTTAATATAACAAATCTCTTTAAACATAACTTCAACATTGCTTAAGAGTTTGTAATTTCTAAATTATTTTAAGTACAAAAAGCACCTGCCATTTTCTTGTTATAATTATAATGTAGGGTTATCACCAAAAAGCGATTAAATAGGCTCTTTTAATTTAAAACGGAAGACAAAAATAAACTTTTCAAGAATACCGCGTTAGTTGGGCAGTGCAGAACTTACCTTTTCTTTTTTGTTATATAGGGATCAATATATTCTATTCTTCTTTTGGACATTTTGACAAAACTATCTCACACACAATAAATCAACAAATGAGACAAATATTAACAAATAAAATAGAAAATTAGCGGAATAAACACTACTAAAAACACACGATTAATTAAAATTCAATATGGCAGCCGGCCTTATAACATTTTTTGAAATACCGTCAGTGTCGCCAACTTTTTTAATTAAATATTCATATAAAGTTAACCTAATTGAAGAATTGCTAAGTAATTTTATTGGCCTTGTTAAGCTTATAAAAGAGAGATTAAAATTAAATTCTTCGTTTGCTATAAATATTTTTTTTTACAAAATGACTTGATTACGATAAAAAATAACTAAGCATTTAGTTCAAGATGAAGAAAATGTTATGGTTTAAATATTTTGAAAAATAAATTAAAGTGTTTTTTAATATTTGGTTCTTCGAACCGGCTAAAAATTTAAATTCAAAATTTAAAACAAAGTAAAAGAAAAAGCTTCAATCATATTTTTCAGGTTGTAAGAAAAAGAATCAAGGTCTTTATTTAACTTCCTGCGATATTAATATTGGTATACCCCTCCTATAGTCAGATTATACAAGAAGAACAATAGGGTTATTAGTTTACGTGTATGATCCCTGCAACTAACTTACGCTTCGGTTGTGCCTTACCTTTTATATTAAAATAATATAAGGTGAGTATTTGACCTTATTTCTTACTATAAAAATGATATCACAGTCTAAGTTCAGAAAGACATTTAAAGTAATAACTGTTTTTTAATCAAAAATTGCAAAATTTCCAATTCTAAATGCAAAAAGCTAAACTTAATATTAATTTACAAAATTAAAAAATAACTACATATAACCATATCCTATCATCTAATAATATAAAAATCACAATATATATATATATATATATATATATATTATATATATATATATATATATATATATATATATATATATATATATATATATATATAATTTATAATGGAAAATATACTGTGATAGATCTATATTGATAGAAAGGGTTTATGTGTTTTTTAGGCAGAAGACTAAACAAATTATGAAAAAATAGATTTAGTTTATTAAAAATAAGCATTTTTTCTAGACTTAGCTTAATGTTTGTCAGGTAATGGAATTTATATCGATGGCAAATGTTTAATATTGTTTTTTATTCAGTTAACACAGAGTAATGAGGTTTGGGCTATTCACTTCAACAGAGTAAGACCTATCTACTAATTTTAACACCTTATCTTTGTTTTGAAACCAACTACACTCATTATTGCAGAGGCGTAGCTAAAGCATTGGGTCGCCACACGCATACATTTTTGGGCCTCAGCCCCAGGATGATACCCCCCCCCTTTTTGAATTTTTATGGTAGGGCATTAAATAAATAATAAATAAATAAATAAAAAGAACCTTTATTCACCACACACATAATACAATTATACACATATAAACATACATATATTAATAAGAAATATATACAATATTTATATTAATTGTTTTTATTATTATTTTCACTATAGATTAATTATATATTTATTGTAGATATGTAATTTTTTTAAATTAAGAATATTTATATTATTATAAATATATTTTTCGTAAATATCATTTATATTAATACAGGAATTTTTATTATATTCAGATACATTTCTTACCATAAGTTTTAAACCAAAATTATAATTCAAATGAATGGTAAACCCACAAGGAGAACCTGAGTGTGGGGGGTTACACTTAAGTGTTAACAAAGGTTATAAGAGTTAAGGAAAAAAAAAACATAAGCTAATAAACAAAATTAAAAAAGAAAAGGAATGTAAAAGAAAAAATTAATTGATTATTTTAGAATATTAACATTAAAAAAAAAAAAAGAGAGATAAACTAGAAGTTGTAGATGACCTGAATAGAATTCAGTTTTAGTTATATTTATAGTTATAATATAGTTATACATAGTTATATATTTAGTTATAAAATAATAAAATTTAGTTTATTCTTAGGAAAGATTTAAATAATTGAGATAAATACATAAATAAATACAAATACAAATAAATACATATTATTTGACAATATCAGGGATTAACTTTTTTAAATTGTGAACTGTTTCAAGGTTTAAAGAGATACCCAATCATGTAACTTTTTCTTGAACCTATTATGAGAGTCTAGTTTTAGTATACTAGGGGGAACTTGGTTATAAATATTGACACCACAATGTAAAATAGATTTAAGTCTAACATTTTTATTAGATACTTTTTTATTTAGTTTTTGTTTATTATTACTTCTAGTATGATAGCAATGTTTAAATTGAGAGAATTGTAAAATATTATTTTTAATAAATTTAACAGTTTCTTTGATAAAAAGATGGTCTAATGTAAGTAATTTAGATTCTTTAAACAGTTTCTCACTACTAAACCTAACAGATTTTCTTAGAATAATTTTTAACATTTCTTTTGGATTATATATATTGGGTTGGTATAAATTTTATCAGAATTACCCCAAAAAATTAGCCCATACAGGATTTTACTAACAAACATAGGGCATTAGATGAAGAACATTCAATACTCAAAATTTTTGTTGTTAGAAATTGGAAAAATTTACATTTTTTGGCATTTTAAACTGAGGTCAATACCAGACAACTTAAAATATGGCCGCTAAACAACACATTTCAAGTTGGGAGTCATTTTCGATGTTTTTGGATCTGTGACTCAAAATATTGTGAAAACAAGGGAATGATTCATGCCCCTACTGGCTCATATTGAGAAAACAAGGGAATCACAAGTGCCCCCACTGACTAATAATATTGTGAAAACAAGGAAATGACACGTGCCCTCACTGACTTGAAGCAGTGGAATGACACATGCCCCCACTGACTCAAAATATTGCGAAAACAAGGGAATCACATGTGCTCCCACTGACTCATAATATTGTGAAAACAAGGAAATGACACGTGCCCTCACTGACTCGAAGCAGTGGAATGACACATGCCCCCACTGACTCAAAATATGCGAAAACAAGGGAATCACATGTGCTCCCACTGACTCATAATATTGTGAAAACAAGGAAATGACACGTGCCCTCACTGACTCGAAGCAGTGGAATGACACATGCCCCCACTGACTCAAAATATTGAGAAAACAAGGGAATCACACGTGCTCCCACTGACTCATAATATTGTGAAAACAAGAAAATGACACGTGCCCTCAATGACTCGAAGCAGTGGAATGACAACACATGCCCCCACTGACTCAAATATTGTGAAAACAAGGAAATGACACATGCCCCACTGACTCAAAATATTGCGAAAACAAGGGAATCACATGTGCTCCCACTGACTCATAATATTTTGAAAATGATTATTGTTTTTAAAGGCTTAATTGCACAGAGCATTTTTAATCGCTTGGGACTAGTGAGTAAAATAGCCAGGGACTATGTTTTAACTGACGCCGGTTTAATTACTCGGGAGCGACTAAAGTCACTACCTCAATCTCATGGTTGGCGACTAAATCCTTGACCAAATAATAGACTAGCACATTCTAGTAGAGACATCACAAACTGTATTACAACAAAATTAAATAGTTTTTTATACTTAAAACGGACAGAAGAATACCAAAAACAGCTGGTAATTTGACAAGATTCTTTAAAGGTTTTAAGTAACTATGTAAAGTGACAAAGTATATTTCATGAAAATGAATGGGAAAGTTTTATTTAATTTACAAGAATTTAATGAGAACTTAGTATTTATTTTTAAAAGAGGATGGAATTTGCATTATGTATGAAGAATGTATTAGTTACTCGCTACATTTAACTTTACGTAATAATTTATTCTTATAAGTATCACTGTAAGTATATTAATTTTATTGATTTAACTTTATTATGGAGTGTCTCAATTTAGGAAAAGTAAATAATCTGGGCTCAATTTAAAGTAAAGTAGTAAACTTGGTACTACATATACAACCCTCTTTTTATGCTTGGATATATCGAAAACTGTGTTAGCCACCAATGTGGTTAATCTCTTATGACTTAAAATCACCTCTAGAAATAATATTGGTCAACATTTTAAGATTTTACTTTGGGTATTCCAAGACTATAACATCTTCTTCCTCTTATACGACTACATTATTTTACTAAATTTGCCTAAATCTATGAAATTCGATAGGGCCGGCCATGTCATGTATAGAAGAATAGTGCACCTTAATACTAATACATTTACAGACACAACCTTTTTTACGATAATAAGAATCTGTAGGGTTCTAAAAACGAATTGAAAAATGTAGAGGTAAAAATGCAGATTGCCGCATTTTATTATGCATTAAAGGTTTTTAGTAACTACGTAAAGTGACTTAAAGTATGTTTCACACTTTAGACTAATAAAACCACAAGGGGTACAATAAAAATCTTTTTTCAGTGTATATACATACACACACACACACACACACACACACATTATATAATATATATATATATATATATATATATATATATATATATATATATATATATATATATATTATATATATATAATATATATATATATATATATATATATATATAATATATATATATATATATATTATATATATATTATATATACATTAAAATTCAATTGTCTCCTATTTAGTACAGTTTGCATTTAAACATACCATACAAATATTTAATATTATATTTTAATATATTAATAACATTATATAAAAAGAAATTTAATATTATTTTGAGCTATCGAAGCTTCTATACATTATTGGTTAGCAATATGGGTAGACACTCTATTAAATGTTTGAAACTGTTAACAGCGCCTTTAGAAATATTGTTTTAGAAAGTAATTTTAGAAGTAGTGAGATAACCAAAATAAAATAATAAATTCCAGGGTTTATTTAATTTTATTTCCTAGATTGGCCACGAGCTGATTAAATATTTGCTTTATTTCATGTCGAAAAAAGAGACTGCTAAAATCTAAAACGAATGCTCTATATAACCAAATACCATATTTATTCATTTATTTTCCGATTTTTTAAAAAAAAATATATATTTAATACCATCTCTCACTAACATAATTCACATGGAAAATTCACAAAATAAATAAAAATGTCAGCGACTAGCGACAAAAGTAGATAGACCAGATACTTTTTTTTGCAAGTGATTTTAGTCTCACTTGCACTAACAATCTAGAGTCAAGATTTTGTAAACAAAATAATGTTATTGTTTACATAATTCAGTCTCTCTGAGACGGTGATTAAATATGAAAAGTAAACTATCACTAAAATTTACCCCCCTAGCGACAAGTGTTTTTGTTTATGTCCTTATTACACAAGTGACCTTAGTTGATGACGACTAAAATTGCTAGCAACTAAAGTAGCTCCGTATAATTGAGCCTTAATAATAATAATAATAAATAAATACTTCATTTTGAAAATATTTTACAAAGTATTGGGCAAAGATAGGCTTATCAAATAAAATAAACCAAAATTAAATTTTAAATAAGTGATTTTATTGTGTACAAAGTATTAACTCAAAAAAATTTTATTAAAAAGTAACTGATAAACATTGATTCAGAGTTTACTTCCTGACAACAATATACATAATTTATTAACAAAAAAAAAGATTACAACCATAAAAAATATACATAATTTGATGCAAAACCGATTCTAAAGAATAAGAATTGATCCAATATAAGCAATAACGTTAATTTGTTATAACAACAACATTTATCTGGCATTAGTTTCAAGATCTAAAATGTCCACAGGGTACTAGTATAGGTACACAGATTTTGGTGTGCCCATACAATTTAAAACTATTATGAACATTTTGAACTGTATTTAAAGTCTCTAAGTTAATAGGATGATAGGGCGTAAGGGAATTTAAAAAAATAAACCTCAATATTCCTCCTGTTTGGAATAGATAGAAGAGTAATAAGAAAATACACTTTTCTTATAATATCTTCTAATCTTAATATTAGTATTTTTATTAAAGTTAGAAATAGAAAATAGAAGTAAGAAATCGGAAAAAGATGACTTACAGGTCAAACATTTATGATCAAAACAAAGATTATAGTAAATGGTTCAAAACATAAATGAGTTACATACTGCGGACTGTAAGTTAATCAAGGCAGTAAAAAAGTTAACTTCGATTAATAAATTTTAAAAAAACGTGTAAATTAAGTTAGTTTCAGAAACTATTATCATACTTTTTTATATTATAATTATTATTTTTAATCCTATATGTTTTTATTACAATTCATTAAACTATTAATAAATATCAAAAGAGATCATCCTAAATATATTTTATTTATTCCAACATTTAGTATTTATAGTGATATATTATAGTAAAAGACACTAATAGTTTTTTTATGGATTTAAGAAGCAAGCAACTGCAAAATAGTAATAAATATTGCTTCTTACATTATTTTCAATCTGTGAAATTCAAAATACTTAGGCCTATAACATGATTAAACACACATGCACACACACACACACATATATGTATATATATATATATATATATATATATTATATATATATATATATATATATATATATATATATATATATATATATATATATATATATATATATATATATATATATATATATATAATATATATATATATATATATATATATATATATATATAATAATAACAATTTTGTATAATTGTTTTATAAATAAATTTATACAACAAAAAGATAAATTCATAAAAATTGAAATAATTGCAATAACAATAATAATTTATTAGAAGATTTATTAAAGTTATATTCAAATTTATTAAAATATTTCATAACACAATTAAATGATACAGAAATCATAAAATGATTGCTTTTTAGTTCATTTCTACTATATCAGCAACATATGTTAATCATTACCTTAAAAATCAGAACTTATTTTTTTTTAAACAACGCAACAGCGTTGGTATTATCAGCCATGGACTTTCTAGCAGCCAAATGTAATATTGCTTTACTTGGAGCAACTTATCAGGTTATTTAAAGTTTGACAAACATCTTCTTAAGAACAGAGTACTAGAAGTCTGTTGAGAACAGACTTCTAGTACTCAAACTAATAATACTAAGTAAAATTGACAAATGCCGTTCGTTTATCAGAAGTTTATCTTTATATTAATGAGCGACATGATGAGCTGTCGACATACTTAAAATAAAAAATGAACTTCAGTAACCATTAAAAAATAATAAAAAAACAAATTGTATTGTTTCCAAAATAGATAAAAAATTCAGGTGTTTTAACCTTACCTAGCATATTACCTTTGGTATTACCATTGATCCATTGGTATTTTTGAATACCATTGATCCATTGGTATCCATTTATTGATTGGTTTTTTTAAAGGATTCAAGTAAATAAGAACCATAATACATGTTATACTCTGGCTGCTAAACCTAGGCCTCTCATATATACTTTTAAAAGTAAATAAAAGTTTGAAGAGTTTTTTTAATTTACTAAAAATTAAATTTGAAATTTCGCAGATGAGTTTTATAAATTAGCCCCTGAGCCAAAGGTGAAGGCAGGCTATGGAAATTTAACTAAAAAATTAAAAATCTGATTTTGTAGCTTTTGTACCCAATAATGTAATCGTGTATTTAAATTAAATTGAATTAAGTGTTTAAGTTAAAAAGTATGCCTATAGAGGTAAATATGAGGTGCCAAGATACATAGGACAGATAATAGTCAAGTTTATTAGGCAATCATACATTATGTTTTTATTCTATAAGATTTTTTTTGAACTTATACTGATGAAAACAAAAAATTAGAAGTGCTCAGGAGTGCTATCTAAATATAATAAAGATTGTCAAACAAAGGACCAAGCCTTACTCTAAAAATCTTACAAAAAATAAATTTTAATCATAGACTTTCATTAGTTTGTCAAAGTTTTTCATGCCTAACAATTGCTTTTCAAAATCAAGGCAATTGTGACATTTACAATTTTTCCCTAGACTCTTATTTTACCTTCATGATTAATTTTAAACCAATGTAATAAAAATTAGCAACATATTAGGTCACTTTTAAGCAAAGGGAAAGAAAGAAAATAACAAGACTAAGAAAATATCACTATTTATTAGTATTACAGATTTAATCAATTCTGCAATCGTTAAAGGTATTAACAAAGATCAGTGATTAGGCTTTTTATCTGGTCGAGTTAAAAAAGTTTTATAAGACGTAAAATTATAAAAACAAATTAAAATATCTATACAAAATATGGAGGTTTTCTTAAGTTAATACCGTGCTCTGCTAAAGCAGGAGTTAAATTTTCAAATGATAGGGTATAATTACGATCCTTAACATTCTTGTTTTTAGAAGATTGATTGGATCCTTGAACTTTACAGTACTGCAAAGCATCATTTGAAATTTCTGATAAAAATTTCTGAGCAGCTATTGAGACTAGTCGGACACTGAAATAATACAGATAAATTTAACAAATAAAGATAACAAGTATAATAGTGTATTATGCTACAAGGCAGCAGAATGAAATTTTGCAGACGAGTTTTATAAATTAGCTCCTGAGCTGAAGGCGAGGTCAGGCTATGGAAATTTTCAGTCAACGCTGGTGATTAACCCATTTGACAAATGGCGAATTGCCTGCAGAGGCAGAGCCCATGCAGGTAATTGCTGGGATGAGTCATTAATTTTTCCATTGCTGCATTGTAGCATATGCTATTTTATCTACTTAAGGCTGAAAAATAATCATAAGAGTATTATTCTCATAATGTTATGTTTAACTTTTATCGGTTACAGAAAAACATTAAGATTACAATAATTAAGATAAGAAACTATAACTTAAATAAATAAACAAGTACAAAAAAAGTTTTTAAATACTTGCTATGAGATTTTAGAGGCAGTAAATATTGCTTTGATGAATATTGCTTAAATATTCACTATGTCAGGTAGAATTTGGTATAGTAATTCGTAAAATATTAAAATGAGCAATAAATATCAGTGTTGCCAATATTTAATGTAAAATTATCTTTCAGTGGAATTTGATAAAAATGCTTAGTACTTTTTAATAAATTGCATCTTTAAGTAATAATACATATAAAATATTATAAGCATTAACCATGTTTACCAGATGTAAAACCGAAATCAATACAATAACCTGCAACATAATAACTTCAACTTATTTGTTTCTCCTCCTTTTGACTTTTTTACCATTATATTTAAATGTTAATACCATAACTCTCTAGGAGGTACAGTATTACTAAGAAAATTTCCCGAACTGTTTTTAAATATTTTGTCGGCAGTGTTGGTAAAATGGCATTTGCAGTTTAAAAACAGTTCAGTAATGACTAATTTTGCAGCCGTAAGTAGATAAATTAATACATCTAAATAAACCCAAACAATAGACCATTTAAAACTGTAAAATCATATTTTCTTTTCATAGAAATAATAAAATAATAAGAGGAAATGGGATCAGAGAAATATTGCTTGAAGTATGAATTAAGGATTCCTAGATTATATCTTTGTTTTCCAGAAGGCTCCCCTTTTTGTATTTCAATCCGATTTAGTGTTTCATGTAATAACTTATTCAGTCTGAACAATTAGCAAATAAATAATTCCTTGACATTCTTGGGCGTAACAATAGAACAAATTAAAACTACAAGCTCAATTGATTTTATGACACAAAATACCAAACAATGATTAATAATATTAATCTTAACTCAATAAATAACAACAAACAATATATTAATTGCCAAATAATAGATAAAGACAAGCATTAAGATAAATTGAAGTGATAATATACTTCTAGGTTAATAGTTGTGATAAAACAATAGAAGACAGATTCAAATCTAGCCATAAGGGCTATTGTTTTGGCTTATATTCAGACCAGACACTCAATCATTCTATTACCAAAAAAAAATTATTTAGTTGACAGAGATAATTGGAATAAACAATGACGAGGCTTATTTTTAATATGCAGCGTAAACTAAAGATAATGTAGCCTACATTTGCTTTGATATCTCCTATATAAGAGGGAAGTATTGCAATAAGAATTGTGTCTTTTTTACTTTTCCTCATTTAAACCGTAGGTATATAGGATAAGTATTGTGTTTGCAAAAAAATCCAAAACCGGGATGTCACCGGAATTATCCGTTTCAGGTGTTTTAAAGGCCTCCTGAGTGTTTTTTGCAAAGTTGTCTATCTGTACGTGTGTTTGTCTGTAATCATCGTAGCACCCAGTATATTTATGCTAGAGAGTTAAAATTTTGTACCAAAATCAGTCTACCGCTGTAGTTGTGCTATTCAGATTCCTTTTATGTCGTCATTAACTCACAATAATGAATCAGCAAAAATTTTGAAAAATCATAACACACGGAAATATGGTTTGATCTGATTGAGATTTGGCACCCATGTGACTATCTATAAGACTAACGTATGTGCCAAGTTTCATCTCATTATCAGCTGTAGCTCAATTTTTATTGAATGACTTGTGTACAATGTTTTTAAAAAAAGGAAAATGGTCTTATTGAGTACTAATAAATAAGTACACTAAGTTTCGTTTCAGTACGGCATGTACATCCATGATTTTTGTTCGATCATAAAAATTAAGGAACATTGAGCGTGATCAGTGGGTAATCAGTGAGTTTGAAACAGAGCACGTTAATTTTCCTTTCACTTTAATGACAGTATAAAGAGAGCAATATAAAAAATATTTAAAAAAACTTACACTCTGGGATCAGTAGAGGAAAATCCAGATACATTTAGAAATGAAGCAGTCACTGCATCTGGGATCTGAAACATGCATGGTTTTCTTCAATGTAAAATTCTGGCACTAATATTGAATTTTTCTTTGGAATGTGTTTCATTTTCTACTTTTTTCCTGCTCATTGATCCATTTCTCATTGAAGTTTTTGGTATTTAATTTATAGTCAGGAATAGTACTACAATTTGTTTGTTGATTTTCTTAGTTTTTAAAGAAAATGCATATGCTTATTTCTAGGGTGTAACAAACTATGCACGGTTTTATTAGTATATATGTTGCAGTAATTTTAGGAAATCGGGCATTGTGCACAATGCCTAAACAGAGCGAGCAATATGCCTAAGCAGAACAGGCAATATGGGAAATGTTGCTAGATTTCCTACATTCAACAGTCATTTTGCACAATACCCTCTGTTGGGAAATTTTGACAAACAATCTTTTTCCCATTTTTTTCTTAAGAATAGATACCAAGGAACACATAAAATATAAAATAGATTTTTATAATTGAAAAATACCAATAATGCACTTTACTACTAGCAATTAAAAAACAAATTAATTATCTCTTTTAGTGTTATATTTATGCAAAAAATATAAAGTGTTATGTTATAAAAACACTCTTGAAAAGGACTAAGGATAAGGAAGCAGTAAAGCAGTATATCATACTCTATCAAAGGCCTGAGTCTCATCTAGCAAGACGGCTGAGCAATCATTTTTCTTCTCAGGCAATGACATTGATAAGTCGGTAGCATTGTTGAATTGTGGAGTGAGGAATTGGTTAGGAAGGTATCTATTAACTATTAAGTAGTCGGCGTAGACCAATCTTAAGGACTTTACCCATAATAAGAAGAAAGGTTATAGGAGAATAGGATGAGGTGCAGGTTTAGGAAGTATAATGATAGTTGCAAATTTCTATTGGGTGGGGAATTGAATTACAAATATAGTATAAGAGAAGGACTACATTTTTGAGAGACGTTTAACTAATTTTGAGGTTTTAAGATGGTATGCAGGAGATTTTGAAGTTTAAGATGTTTTATGGTATACAGCATATCAGATGGATAAAACGCTTTTGGTGGGGGAGAAAATTGAAGTGGTAAAAGGAGATCTGCATTAATTTTATTAAGGGCGTGTTCTTGGTCAAGGAAGTCAGTATGAAGACAGAAAAGATTATTGAGGAGCTGGGTAAATACCTAACCTTACAGACATTCTAAAAGCAATTTCGGGTGGTTTCTTTAACTAGTTAAGACAGGTAATATAATATTTCAGCAACTTATAACAACAAAGAAAATAAGTGCAATTTTATTTAAATGACAGAAAAAAGTAATTCTGGCCGGACTTCCGCAAGTCAGGGCAAATTTACTTTGGCATGCTTGGATTCTTGCACAACAATCCATTTTTTGCTCAATTTATTGGTTTATGCATTATAGTTCAATTGCTTCTGGATTTTTCAAAGGAAGCTTTAAATTAGTACAAAAAGAGTGATTTTAGAAGGATTAAAATAATTTTATCTTCAAAAGGGACTAACTTTTTGACTCTATTACAAGGGACTAAAATGAGTCTTTTCATCCCTTACCTTAAAATACAGGATAAAAATAACTCGTACTCTAAATATAGAACTTAAAATCAAGCAACGTGCATGTGCTAAAAACAGAGTAATCTTGGATCTAGTTGCTATGGTAATTATTAAATAATGCATGTGGATGTCATTGACATCATGTAAACCACGTAGTTCTTTAAAGTAATACTTTTGAATTGTAATATCTTTGTAATATTATACAATAAATAAATATATGTTTAAAAATTATTAAAACGTTCATTCTGGTATGTGTTTTTCTCTCAACATACAACATTGAATGTACATCGAGAATAAACTGCCATTTTTCTTTCTTCTACATTTATCTCTTTTCTACCTTGGCTGGCCTGAGGGAGCAAAATGCCAATATATAAATCAAATTACATTAATCTCTCAGATTTGTCTTAGGATTAATTAACTTCTGTTCTTAAGGCTTCGCCTAAGGAACTTCCTAAATTAGGGGAAAAATGGGTTATTTTATTCCCTAGATGCATATATAACTATTGTATAGCTTATGTAAAAAGCATGCATATTTCCTTTGAAAAATTCAGAAAAAATATAGTTGGAATAGACTATAATTAAGAGACCAATACATCAAGCAAGAAATGGATAAATGTGCCATTAAAAATCAGGCATTATAAAAGAAATAAGCCACACATGTGGAACTCAGTGCCAAACAATTTATTTTAGATAATTTAAATGATTAGAATTTTAATCATTATATGAGTACATTTTGATCTCCTAATATTATAAAAACCACTCGAATACTAATCAAATGTAATTTTATTTTATTAGTATTATATAATTAATTTTAAATAAAATTAAAGAAATTATATTTACATATGAAATCATCTAGTTAAAAGAAGAAGCAAAGAAGGGAGACGTGGGGGGGGGTGGTCACATCTGACTAAACACAATGGTAAACTATTACTTTAAATAATAACCTATGTTTCAGTCCTATCAGTATAACAAATGAACCATGACACCCCACAGATGCTACACTTCAGATAGCTCAACATTTTCATACTATGAAACATACTTTAAACTTGGATGCCATATTTTTAAGTATATGTCAGTAACAATTATTCAAAGATCTAGGATAAAAAGTATACATTGTTGAATTATAAATTTGATGAATTGTATATTCTGAGCACGAGCGATGCGAGTCCGATGTAGGGAGGATGAGCGCAGCGAATACCATGTGACAAGGAAAAGTTCCGAGGTACCCCGTACCCGATTTTATAATCTTTACATCCAGTAAACTATTAGCATTACAAGTTTACAGTGTACTTATTCTGAATAATTGTTTTATATCTTATTTGTCCTCTTGTAATTTTTTTCCATGTACTTTTTTCCATTGTATTTTTTCCATGTTTTTTCCATTGATTTTTCCCGTGTACTTTTTTTTGTGCTTTTTCCCGTGTATTTTCTTTTCTGTACTTTTTTTCCCGTGTAATTTTTTTCCGGACACCAAAACTACCAGAAAATAGTGGAAGAAGTAAGAGGAGGAACATAACTGCCCATTATTCTTGCTAAAATGTATTGTTATTTTTAAATCTAGACTAATTTCCACAACATTTTTACACATCCATATTTAAGCTCACATTTATTTATCTTGACAATGGTTTACCCTCCAATATTAATGTAACGATAGTAATTAGGGAAAGGTGATAATTCACCTAGCAAGTAGGCCACAGAAGTAGCAACCTAGCAAGTAAGGCCCTTTTTGCTAACTTCCTAAGGTAGATGATAGTATCTACCTTAAGAGTCCTAGTGTAGGCATTTTTTGTCTAATCCACAGATGAGCAAAGATTTTTCTATAAAATATAAAAGCATAAAGTAGAAGCAACACGTGCCCCACTCCAAGACTAAACTTTCTTGCTCTCGAAACCATAAGGTAGAAACATATACATTTTAATTCTACTATAAAAATACATATGTATGCTTTTTATACTACTACTGAGGATCCTACATTTTTCCTAAACCTTGGTTTATTTAGGGTTAGGGGATCTTTCACAAGCCTCTGCCTTCGCACAGGCTCAGAAGCACCGGCTTAACGGCCCTTTCAAAGGTCAGCAGATTTCCATCTCTCACATAAAAATGAACCCCCACTGTATTGGTAGCAAATGCACGTGCAAATCATTGCATCACAGGAAAGAGTTAATTCTTACCTGGCGCATGTATAAAACATTAAATAATTATAAAATCCTATATTGGTGAAGTGGGGAGTCTCTAGTCTATTGTATTTAAAGGATTTACTGCTACGGTACCAAATGGAAATAGCAACACTACCAGACTCCTCATTACTGTGCTTTATGACCCGAGTTCTCCTTCTAGTAGTATAAGTCTCTTTGGTGAATTCACTGCATACATACAATGGGTATAATCAGTATACTTATTATCAATTTGCCTCATTTATACCGTTAATCTTGTTAACAAACGATTTTTGGCTAAGTTGTAACTTTTTAAAATTTGATTTTGGGAATCTGTTTGGACATGATTAGGGACACCCCAAATCAGAATTATCCGTTTTAGGTGTTTTAAAGGCCTCTTGAACGGTTTTCGGCCTCCTGAGTGGTTTTCGCAAAGTTGTCTGTCTGTGTGTGTGTGTGTCTGCTATCAACTAGCTCCTAGTGTCTTTATGCTAGAGAGTTGAAACTTTGTACAAAAAGCAGTCTACCGCTGCAGATGTGCTTTTCGGAAAATATTTTTTTTATGTTGTCGTTAACCCGCAATAATGACTTAGCAAATATTTCAAAAAATCATAAAACACGGACAAATTATGCGATCAGATTGAGATTTGGAACACATGTGGTTATGTACAAGACTAACAAATGTGTCAATTTTTATCTCATTATCAGCATTAGTTCAAATTTTATGAAATGACTTGGGTACAATTTTTATTAAAAAATTGTAAAAAATCGGAAAATGATCTAATTGAGTTGAAATTTACTACAAGGGTATACCTATAAGCAATAAATAAGTACACCAAGTTTCGCATTTATGAATTTACTGTCGGAGGATGAGTGCAATGAATCTGATGTGGTGAGGAAAAGTTACAAGGTACCGCACTCTATTTTTTGTTGATACAATAAAAGGTATAATAAAATTTATAATGAAAATTCTAAATACATTTTTAGAAAGAATTATTCATAATTCTAACAAAGTAATAAATTTGCATAATGTAAATATATATGAAATATAAAAAAAATATTTAGCTATTGAAAAATTAACAGTTTGTGAAATCATCAAATCAATTTTAAAGAATGAATATAGTCATTCTTAAGCACAATTCAAATCTAGAATAAGTTAAAAAGTGGGGAGACAGGAAGCACAATAAAGAAGGGGTAACTTATTTTGTAACAGCTTAAATCTATCAGTTTGCTTTGAACATTTTACATTGAAGGTTTTCTTTTTCGGTGATATAAATGTGTTAGTGATAGTGCATTAAAATGAATCGGAAAACAAAATATAACGAGTGCATTGTTTCAAATATAATAATTAAGTGATATTAGGATATAAATATAAGAAAAATTCTTAGTGAAAATCAACAACTTTAATTAATAAGTATAACAACTGTTATCAAGGTAAATTTTATGCCAAAATTAATTTAGAAACTTGATAGTATTTTGTTTGCAACATCTCTTTTGTATATATAAATATAAGTTAAAGAATAACATGATATAATAAACAATTATTTGTTTTAAAAATAAAATAAATATATAAAATAAATAATAAAAAAAGGAAAAATAGAGTCATAAGAAATAAAGCCAACATTTTCTGATGAAGATCTAACGAATAAATAAATGTTTTTATTTATTATGACCAAATACTGTTCAATAAATTGTAACATATGGTCAATAAGGACATATGTGGTCCTATTGTAACATAGGAGCGCCTCTGTGGCCGAGGTCGTAAGAGCGTTAGTCTTTACACTGACCTTTGACACTCACGGAGGTCTGGGGTTCGCATCCCAAGTTACGCTCTCAGTTTATAGAAGATTATGGTTTAGATAAATTGTCGCCAGCTTTAGAATACACTTTGAGCATAATGGTTGCTACTACCACCAGAGGTGGTTCCCGCATGGGTTATCCCTGATGAGCCGCAAGACTCTAAACGGGCATTATTATTATTATTATTATGGTCAATAAATTTAAGTTGTTTTTCACATACAAAATAGAACATTTTATAAAAAAAATGTATTATCAAATAAATCAAAGTAAAAAAACAACTTACAGTAGGTGTGTAATCTTCTAAATTAGGTAAGAAATCAATCAAATGATTAGCGGGTGCGGGAGTCTCAGGCTCTGGTTCATCCAGCGATGAATGATCGTTGCCATTCTGCATGATAGTCATATCTGAAGAGTTATCTGGGCAAACAGTATCTGTCATTACTATAAATCTTATTTATCAACAACTCCTCTCTCCCCCTCTCCTCCTCCTTGCTGATTACTTTAAAAGCAATCTAAACATGTTTTAAAATATATTAAATATATTTATTGATTAAATACATTAATATATTGCAATATAACAAGCAGCCAAAAATAAAATTAAAAATTTATGGTTGCTACTCCAATTTTAAAGTGCTTGTAACGGAAGCTTGTATAATTAAATGATCACATACATTTATTTTATGTATTTTTAACATTTCAAAAAATAAATTAGTTAGAGTTAAAGTCTGGGTAACACAAATGAAAATACAAAAACACTGAAAAAAATTAACTATAGATAAAAAAATAAAACTTCTTAAAAGCAGTGGTGTTACATTAGCGCCTTGAACTATTAATTATATTGTCAGACAAACTTCATCCTTTACCTTTTTAGTCACATAATTATAATAATTATATATTTGTACATTTTTCAATTATATTTATTTATATAAAAATTAAAACTTAACTTGTTTCAAGCTTTGAGAAAATAAAAAATTGCAACTCAGGCCATTGCAAGACAAATTTTAAAGATATTATACATTTAGAATAGACTTAGATCACGAAATATAAATAGATCTTCAAGTTACACACACACACACACACACACACACAAATATATATATATAATATATATATATATATATATATATATATATATATATATATATATATATAGCACATAAACCTTTCTATCAATATAGTTCAATATGTTTCGTTTTTATATATATATATATATATTATATATATATATATATATATATATTTATATATATATATATACATATATTATGAGTACCCCTTTCCAAAAACTTAACCTACCCACTCTATGCCGTAACCTCATAAGTTTATTTTTTCTTTGAAAATTTGCTAAAAAGAAAAAAGTGCAATAAACTCAATAGAAGTTGAAATGCTTCTCAATCCTTGACCTTTTAGTACCTCCACAAAAGTTCAAAAAGTACCTTTAATAAATTAGATAACTATTTTACCAATATCATACAATAAATTAAAGTGATATATATATAATGGGTCATGTTGGGATAAGGTTTGACTCAATCTCTCACCATGAACCCAAGTCTGTTTAGTCATGTTGATAGTTTCCCTGTGGTATATCTAATAGTTTCCAAAGCAAGAATTGGGGAGATCTTTAGGCTACGATTGGTTCCAGCCAATAATTTGTAGAAGAAGCTTACTGCTACCCAATATGCCAAAAATAATTCCTCCAGTTGAGGAGACATAAGTATAACTAGGTTTGTTCGGCACATGAACTGGAGTCTACTCAACTTAGCATTTTTTTTCTTTACACTTACTTTTTTCATTTTGGAGTGATCTTGTGTAAAGTGGAGTAAACTCTAGATTAGATGCGTGCGCAAACAGAAAAAGGATAAAAAGTGTAAATAACCTTCCTATCAAAACAAAATAAATAATTCTAATTTATAATATATTCACATTTTTTGTGTCAATTTATTGTTTAATTTAGTTGCTTTAAGGGGATCTAAATTGTTTTAGGCTGTATAAGGCGTTGTGATCTCAACAATAAGAGATGTATTAATTCCTTCATTTATAAAAGATAGCACACATTAATCAAACAACAACTATTTGCTCAAATTCATCATAATAATTTTATAATTTGAACAAAAAGTATGGTAAATAACAAGCACTAGAAAATTTATCAATGATAGTTTATTATGAACACAAAACATTTTAAAACACGAAAATAAGTTTTGAATAGTATAAATAGAGTTATAAAATTATTTAATTTTGTTAAAATACATCGATAACTAATAAATTATTTTTATTACATGTGATAAGAATGATCTTAATTTATTTTACTCTTTCTTTTAAGAGTAAAAAGAGCAGTTTAGACTAAGATTCTTCTTGCCCGAGATTCGTTATGAAACACAGTGTAGGGCAGTTAAGAGTAGAATCTAGGACGTGCCCTAACATAGTTCTTACTCTAAGTTACTCAAGTGTTCACTGAAGTAATGTGCCAAACAAACCTACTGTTATGAGGCAATAACTTTAACTCAAGAAATTAAACATTACTAATGATTTTTCAAACTTTTAATCAATTAAAGTCACGAGATTCGTTCAAGAAAATTTGTTTTAAACTTTTCCATTTGTATTTTAAATGAAAGCATTAACAAATTTTAGGAAGTCATAATGTCACCATTCAGTATTACAGAGTTCAGAGCTAGAAAACTATTTGTCTTAAAGGTGTTTCCTTATTTTACTCAAATAAGGAACCGGGTTTCAAAAACTGCTAGATAGTTTTTAATTATTCGATAGAAAGCAGCATTGACTTAATAAAAAAATTAAAACTCTTAGTTTTGATTAATCAAAATTGCTCAATTAATCAAAAAAAGGAGGGTGACGCAACGGATAGCAAGGGTTGTCAGACATCTTTGTAAATTTCCTGTCTGGAAATTTGAAGTAGTGGAAATTTGAGTAGGACATTTCTGTCCTACTCAAATTTAAATTACACCGAACAAAAAATGTCCTGCTATTACCTATTTTTAGGTAATTTTTCTATACTCCTACCATTTTTATATTATGGAAGGAGTTTATATTTTTAAAATTTAAACAGAATTTTAAGTTTCACAAAATTATAATTAAATATATGTGTTAGTTTTTAAACAAGCTTGTCATAGTTCAGAGTCAACAAGACACTTGACAAATACATTTTTTGGTGTGTGGTCATACGAAGTGTTGATGATATGATAAATTCAATTTGCTGAGGATTTACAATTTGTATATGCAACAAAGCTGTAAAGTGATCATACTTTACACCCTAATTGCATAATCTGCTATTTTATCTAATACAAAAAATTCCAATAAATAATTACAGCGTACACACAGCGTAATTAACAGGTGGCCGTATTCTATACGCATTTAATCCGAATACTGCCCCGTATTAATTTAGTCGATAGAGTCAGATGACATCATAACTTATCCCACCAAAAAGGGGTCTTTTATCGTGGAGGTCACTTAGGTTATAAGGAAGTTCTAAACAAAAAATATATTTAATTAAATTGTCATTTATTTGCATGATAATAAATTTACACAAAACAAAATTGTGGTGCAAATGTACGTAAGCCGGGCGAATTTTTTTTGCCCGGCTCACAAAAAATATAAATCAAGAATAAAATGAGTTTCTTTACTCTATAGATTATACACTACACGGCAGAGCATTATTTACACTCTTTTGAAGCTCAGTTTATACAACTTTTTAGAGCATTTTCTTTGAAAAATATAAAAAAATAACTAACAAGTTGTGAGGCTACTGCTACAGAAATTGGATTGCAAAGCAAGCAAAATTCACTCGGTTTACGGACCCCCGCCCCAGAATTATTTAGAAGGTATAAACTTAAATACTGTAAAAAAGACAATAAAAAATTAGTGCCAGAACCAAGATTCACACCAGGGAACCTTAGCTTTGAGTAGTCTTATCAACTATGGATTGCTATTATTGGCTTCAGCACATATTTTTCGTGGTTCTCTAAAATGGATTTTAGACACACTCCTGACGCCCACACACACGAGTTGAGGGGATTTTTTAAGAGAATTTGCTAAAAGGAATATTTAAAAAGTTATCTGGTGAAAAACATCAATATTTACGTGAAATAATAGTCATGCATCGTATTTTAATTACGATTGCCTCTGAAGAAACACACAGCATATTTGGGGATTGATGTAGATTCCATTTCCCAAGTTCTAACATATCTAACAGGATTCGTTCTGCATGCTTCTTACAGCATATTTAACTAGCTTTCTTAATACGATCTGCGGATTTAGTATGCTGTGTGAACATTGTAAATATGACACCCCCCCCCCACTCAGCTAAAATCTAGCACGACAGTTCATTTCCCTAATTTTTTGGGGGGACTTCTTATTAATACTATTTTTGTAACGTTTTAAGAAGGCATCACATTTAAGATATTATGACGTATATTAATAATAGCCTCAGTAAAAGTTAAGTAATTACAACGGATTAAACAATACTCACAGAACAGATGTAAAGAATAGAACCAGCTACTACAACAAAACTCTCCTTTAAGTAAAATCCAACAACAAATTGACCTATGAATTTGACAAATGTAAATAAATAAAAAAAATTTCTTTTGTTTTTCTTAACTGAAGTTCTGATTGAAGTTCTAAAAAGAATAAGAAGAAAAAACAGTGTTGTTGGTTTTTTTGACATGCGCATTTAATTTCGTTTTGTTTTTTAAAAAAGATAACGAAATGATAAAATTCAAATTTAAAGATTAAGAATACTATTTTGCTTCAACATTTCAAATTTTAAACACAATTGTGGATTAAATTACATTTAATTATATAAATAATCCTTAGAAATAAATTTCAGTAGGTTATCGTAGATTATATTTGGTGAAAAACAATACATTTTCAATCATTCTTGGTAAGCTTATTAGAGTTCCTTTCAGTTTTTTATTTAGCTTATTACTTTTTAAATTTCTATTTTTTTCACTCATTGTCGTTGAATCTATTTAACTATAATAAATATAATCTTTAATAATAATCTAATAAAACTATAAAAATAAATAATCTACTGACTACTAATAATAATAGTTAACTGTTAAAAAATTGTGGTAACAACATGAAATTTTGTTTATGTTAACTGACGACTTGCACTAATTTTACAAAAACCACCATATTAGCAGCAGTAGAGACTCCTAATTTGATAAATGGCTTTGCATGAAATGCATCAAAATTAAAGTGATGTAGAAATTCATACAGTAGGGGTGGGGGCGCGGGACACAGTGGTCTAATTCCCCCGAAATAAGCTGCTTTAGATGGACCTGCCCTGAGTTCACCCTTTCTCCGCTAGTGGCGGATCAGTTCACCTTGTTCCCTATATATAAAATAATTGTATAATAAATGTATAATTTTCATAAAATGTTTTTAAAAATATAAACGCTGTGTTAATTTTAAGTAGACCTGATATCGTGATAACCATGATTTGTAGACAAACATCAAAAATGTTTGTAAACAAACATCAAACCGGGAATTTATAAATTTAATTTACGTCTTCGTTGTCTCATTATAAACACCTTTCGTACACACGGTTATGCCTATTTTCTAAAAAAATTATCTTATAAGCTACTAAAAAGAAAAAAAGGCAATGAATAGATAAAAATTGTCTTGTTTACATTTTTTATAAACATAAATAGAAGTATTGATTTAAACTGATAACAATAGTGATAAGAGAACAAGGTGAAAACTAGAGCTCGGTGCGGTAGTTGATGCAACTAATCTCAGTTTTTTTTCGGAGCCACCTAAAACCAGGGAGTTAGACCACTGTGTCCCCCCACCCGACCCCAACTATATGAATTTCTACATCATTTAATCAAAATCTTCAAAGAAAAACACTTACTGAGGAATATTAGAAGTGAAAATAATTGTGTGCACTGCCAATTTTAGAGGCATAGTTTTGTATAACTAACAGGATAATTATGCTCATTTCCTTTGAAAATTACAGAAAAATAAGTTACGAGTAGTGATTGATAATTGGTTTAATGCTTAATTTTTTTTTTTAAATAAGTTCTTTATTGGCAAGAGTGTACAATATTTATTTCGTGTAAACCGGAGCCATATTTTATTTATTGATTTAGGGTAATTTGTGCCATTTTATTTATTTATTTGGTATTTTGTTGTGGTATAAATTTTGATTATTGTTTGGGGTGTGAGGGGGTTTGTTTGGGTTATGGATAATTTTATATTTTTTGGTTTGAGTATTTTTATTTTTTATATTATTATTATTATTATTTTTTTTAATATTGTCAAAAGATATTTTTAATGGTGTTTTGAATACGTTTGTATTGTAAAGGTAGTTTGCAGGAGTTTCAAAAACTTCAATCAGGTTGATCGGATGTGCGGGTCCTGGGTGTAAAGGTTATATTATTACTTTTTTTATGTTTGGGGGTTCAACTGTTAAGGTTTTTTCTGTTTGGTCTCTAGTTTTTTTTAGGCTAAGGGGAATAGTTAATTTTATTTACGAATTTAAGTGTATTTATTATATTTTTTAATTTTGAGAGAGCAGAATCTTGATTTTTTTCAGTAATGTCTTGGATATCTTGAAGTTTGACATGTTGATATAATTTTGTCTGTTCTGTTTTGTATTTGATATAGTCTAGTAGGATATGTTCTACTGTTTCATCTATTGTGGGGCAGGAGTGGCATGCTGGGTAGTTGCTTAATCCAATCTTGTAGTGATATTGAATGCATCTGGAATGTTGAATTCTTAATTTGTTTATGCAGACAATATCTCCTCTTGATAATTTGGATTTCCAGAACCAAAGTTTAGCGGGAACTATCTTGATGATTTCTTTAAAAATTCTACCCTTTTACCCTTTTCTGGTTCTTCATTGAGCTTTGTGTTCCAGTCTTCTAGCATTTTCTTTTTTTTGATATAAGATCACTTGCAGGTATTTTATATCCCGATGATCTTGTTGGATTTTTTTACAAGATGTTCAGCTTGTTCATTTCCCTGGACTCTAGAGTGTTATTTTACCCATATAAAGTCATAAAGTTATAAAAGCATAAACTGGAACTTTAAGGAAGAAATGGATTTTTAACCACGAAAACACGAATTTCAAAGGAAATTTGCATGACTTGCGTACCACGGCACCAGAATTTTATTGATAGACATATAAAATATAATTTAAACAAAGCCCGTATTTTGACTCTCTCATTTTTTATTAATTTGTATTCTAGTTCAAGAGTCATGCTTAAAAAATGAGACTCATACTACTACTACTACTTCAAACCAAATTTTTCTGAAAATATACCTTAAATTAAGGTAAAAGCATAGTCTGCCTATCCAGGTTGAGCTCTTCATATGCATGCACTCAAAATATTAGTAAATTGCATAAATTCCAGTTTTCTTAAGATAAGTGGTTCCCTGTAGGTTGTGTGCAAAATATGCACAGAACATTTTTAAAGCTGATAAAATTTCCATAAAACAAGTGCTTTTTCAATGATTAAACACTCATTTTATAGAACATTTTATCACCTTTAAAAAATTGTTCTCTTCATGTTTTGCACACGACCCAAAGGGAACCACTTATTTCAAGCAAAAACTAAAATTTTGAGCATGCTTGATGAGAAAGGCAATTTCATTACTATTTTAGACCAAAGACTCTACGGAGAGCTTTTGGTAAGATTTGATTAATTGAAATTTAAAACGAATTCTTCCTAATGTCTAACTAAAGCTGTTATTCTTACTATTGATGAATACTTCCTAATGTCTAACTAAAGCTGTTATTCTTAGTATTGATGAATTCTTCCTAATGTCTAACTAAGCTGTTATTCTTACTATTGATGAAATCTTCTAATGTCTACTAAGCTGTTATTCGTACTATTGATGAATTCTTCCTAATGTCTAACTAAGCTGTCTATTTCTCCTATGTACTATTATTCTTAGTATGAATTCTTCCTAATGTAACTAAAACTGTTATTCTTACTATTGATGAATTCTTCCTAATGTCTAACTAAAGCTGTTATTCTTAGTATTGATGAATTCTTCCTAATGTCTAACTAAAGCTGTTATTCGTACTATTGATGAATTCTTCCTAATGTCTAACTAAAGCTGTTATTCTTAGTATTGATGAATTCTTCCTAATGTCTAACTAAAGCTGTTATTCTTAGGTATTGATGAATTCTTCCTAATGTCTAACTAAAGCTGTTATTCTTACTATTGATGAAATCTTCCTAATGTCTAACTAAAGCTGTTATTCTTAGTATTGATGAATTCTTCCTAATGTCTAACTAAAGCTGTTATTCTTACTATTGATGAATTCTTCCTAATGTCTAACTAAAGCTGTTATTCTTAGTATTGATGAATTCTTCCTAATGTCTAACTAAAGCTCTTATTCTTAGTATTGATGAAATCTTCCTAATGTCTAACTAAAGCTGTTATTTTTAGTTAAAATTTCCTTTCCTACACTTTGGGCACGTATTATACTTATAAAAATAAATGCAACCTGAAATAAAGCCATTCATAAAATTACCCCCTTATGCCTAAAATAACGAATAAGTAGTTAGGAGTATCTACTGCTGTTAATATAATGTTTTTTTTTAAATGTAGTGCTAGTCAGGTAACATATAATTGCAAACCTCTCTTCAAAAAACTGGAAATACTAACAGTGGTAAATGTAAATATATTTAAAACCCTTAGTTACACAAAAGAGGTCGAAAATGCACTTAAAAAGCCAGATCACTCTTACGACACAAGAAACAATACTTAACTGTCTATTCCATCACACCGCCTTAACAAAACCAGAGTAGTGACAGGAATCCTTGGAATAAAATGTTTTAATCACCTGATGGCAAAAACAAAGTCTCCCTATGAAAGAATTCACAAATAAAATAAAAAGTTTCCTACTCAACCCATTTAATGGTATAAAAGAAAATGATGCATATAAAAACATTTAAAACTGACATTAGCTTAATGCCATGCATATTTAAGGTCTGAAAGGAATAAAGTTTTTATTTATTTATTTATACAAAATTTCATGTTTATAGCTAGTCTAAGTCTAATCTCTGAGATAAAGCCAGATAATATCCATTCATCAGAATATTGTAATGAATATTCTGTTCATCATATAATTTTATAACAAGTAATTTTTAACTTATTACATAACAATAGAATTGATACAAATATAATTTCATATGTACATAATAAATTCTACATAAATAACTACTCCATTTGATACAAAATAATTTTTTTTATTCTTCTTCGCTGCTCTCACAACAAAAACAATGCATTTTCTTATTGCAGCAATGGAACCTAAAAAAGATCCACTTGCTAACCATGTGGGACTAAAAGAGCATTTATCAACCAATTTGGAAGACCCCGTATTCTTATAAAACTTATAACTTGACATTTTTAGAGTGTGGCCGAATATAGATTATATTGGATTTTTTTAATATTTTTTATCAATCTACTCTTTGAAAATGTGTATCTTATTGGATTTATTTTATGTTATTTAATAATCAAATTTTGATTTCCTCTCTGAAAATGTGTACCTTTCCTCCTCCACGAATAATAAGAGGGGAGGGGGATAGTATATTTACTAATCTAACAGGGGATGATGAGTGAAAAAAGATTGAGAACCACTTAATCTCCCTTTCACCTCTTTTGATGGGTCACTTATAATACTCTTAGTTTATAGTACTGTAATGCACCCTCCCAAAACGAGGAAAAGTTTTTAGCTTTCAAATAAATGTTTGTTATGGTGGGTCCATTATAATACTCTTTCACCCTGGTTTATCATACGATAAGTAACCAACCAATAGTGCTATAAAAATGTATACAGTAGGGGTGGTGGGGCACAGTGTATAAACAGTGTATAGCAGGTGAGGCTAGTTGTATAAACCATCTCAGTGAGCGCTTTTTCTGCCTTTATCAATAATAAAAAAAAAATTAAAGTTAAATTTTTATCTATTTTAAACATATTACATGTATACATAAGATACATACAATTTATATAACTAATTTTAAATAACTATTTTCAGAAATTTAAATACGAATTTTACATAAATAATCTAAGAAAAATTATAATAGTACCAATCATCTATTAATAATTTAAAAACTATATATTACAACTATATTAAAAGTAATGTTCCCTTTTGCTTAATCAACTTATTTGTCTTCATAACCAGTTGTACACTTATAGTAATATTCAAAAGATAAAAAATACTCCAACATTTTCAGGAAAAAAACATCTTAAGGATTTGAACCTCCAATATGGCCACTACAAAAGTCCATTTTGAATTTTTTTACATTCATCATGTGGTTTATTTTTCTACTCTTTGAGAGCTTTCAAACGGTATTTGAAGCCTCTGTCATACAGATAGAAAACTTAAAACCTTAAGTTGGCCTTAAAAACACCAGTTTTTAATTTTTGCCAGTTCATTTATTCAGTTTATACCAGTTTTTGATTTGCTTGCAAACAAAATACTTTTCCTATACACCTGGGATATGAGGAAAAGTGACATATACCTACAGTATAAATAAGGGAAAGTATACATATTTTGATAGTACAACCAGGTACTGATATCCCTGCATTTTAAACTTTAAGGCCCGTATTCAAAGACATCTTCCTAACATTCTCCTTAAGGAACAAGGAGAATGTTTGGAAGATGTCTTTGAATATGGGCTTTAATATTGAAACTCTACATTTATACAAATTATTTTCAAAAAGGATTTTCTTTTCTTGTTAAATATTTATATTTTGTCTTCTTTAAAGTTTTTTCTTTTCTGTTCACAGTTAGAATACGATAAAATAGTCTGATAGTTTAGTTATTAATTAATTAAAAATGGAAAATAAAAATCCGATGGATCAGTATAAACCAGTGTTACAAAATCATTTTAGAGGTCATAAGAGTGTAGTCAATGCAATGTGTTTTCACCCGACTAAGAAAATGTTTGCCACGGCAAGCGATGATAGTAGTATTATACTGTGGAATAGTGCAGCTTTAAATTCATTAAAGTGAGTACAGAATTGTGTTATATTGAAAGGGTGTCCCACCTGATATCTTTTAAACAATCAAATGTGTTGTTGTCGTGAATTTAGATGAATGCAAACATATCATTTCCTTTGTAACAGATAAGTTTATTTACTGTGAAAATAAGTTAAAACCCAGTTCATTAGCATTAATACAATTCAGTATAAAAAGTAATAGAAAGCTAGGAATTAAGAACTTCACTCTTGTAAGTTTTGAGAAATTATTAAAACTTATTGTCTTTTAGCTAAATATGGACACATCGAGCTGTCCACTTTGCCTTTTAATGCAACACTAAGTATTTCATCAAATGTCCATGTTTTAGCTTCTATGTTTTATATTATTGTATGGATGTTTAATAATAGCATTTTATATAGTGTAGATTTTTAACTAATGTGTTTTTGTATATTTTATTATAGTGTGGATTTTTAACTATTGTGTATAATATATTTTATTATAGTGTGGATGCTAAATTATATTTTTAAATTAATTAAAAAATAATTGCTTTAATTGACTTGGTCAAAATTGATCTTAGTAGGTCTGATAATTAGTTATTGCTGACTCATTTATTGTTTTTTTTTTAAACTCATTATTTCTTAACTGTTTGACTGAAGCAAATTTATTTGGGACACCCTTTTTATGGTTCATGACTTTGGCTATCAATTTGACTCCAATTATATTGAAGGATGTTTTATTTGCTTGCAGATTCATAGCTAGAAATTTACCAGTTAATTATGTACATTTTAATCCCCATGGAGACGTCATGGCGACAGCTCAGGGACCTTATGTTAGGTTATGGGTCCCACATGTTAGTATTTATTTTCTTTTAAAATTTGTTACTATACTTCTTTTGACTTCCTTATTGTCTCTTTGATATAATCATTGTAATGTCTCACTTTCAGCTAGATGGCTGCCAGAATCTATTTCTACTTACTAAGAAATTATTATTATGATGCGCTATTTTCTCCATTTATTAAGAACAGTAATATAAAATATCTTATAAAAATTAATATATATATATTATATATATTATAATATATATATATATATATATATATAATATTATATATATATAAGAGTCAATTTCTTAGATTGATATTCTAAATAATATACAGGGTGACTTACTCTTAATGGGACAAATTAAAAATCTTGATTCTATGGACCAGGGTGAACAAAAAATGTCATGTAAGCATAGGGTCGATTCTCAATAGTTCTCTAGAAAAATCGATATATGAATTATTCGATACTTTACTATCTAATTCTCTAAAACGATCTACAACTTGAAAACTAGTAAAGCTAAAGATATGCGGTTTTCACATTCTCAAGACATTAAATTCCCTTTAAAATGGTATACTTTATGTTGCAATCATCACAATTAAACTTTAATTTATTTGCATTTAAAATAAATTTTTTTTTAGTACTAAAATTTAAATGCCAAAATCTTCGATATTTGTTCACTCATAGTTGAAACCTAAAAATCTTAAAAACAGCCTCATTCCATACCCTTTAAAATGATATAACATAATCTATGGCTTGTTTTTAACTTTAACCGAGATATTCTTAAAAAACTTGATGTAAGTCGCTTAGATTCTAAATTATTCACTATGTAAACAAAGACATTTATATTCAAATTATTTCAATTTGATTCACAAAATAAACTTTATATTATTAGTTATAACTATATTATTAATTATTCTATGTTTTGTTAATCATAGAAAATAATCAACCCCTCCCTCCACTCCCATATAGCTTAAAAACTTAATTTAAGTCTCTTATAATAAAACAAATGCAACAAAACATTTCTTGAAGAATTTTGTTGAAAGAATACAAAGTAATAGGTAAATATTTATACATAATTAAATAATAAATAAATAGTTAACTTTTTACTGCAAGGGGAATTAAAAATCATTCTTCATGTAAATCATAAGAGAGATTCAAATCTTCCTTCTTCAACTCTAATACATAGTCTACATCTTCTTAACACTGATTGTGTAGCTTTTTCAATTTGTGCTGCAGTTATTGCAGCTCTTGACTCATGCACTTTTAGCATCAGGTCATCTCGATTTTGTGGGGCTGAATGAAATTATCCCAATCGCTGGATTGGACGAGAGGGACCAATAGCCTGGCCTCCGAGATCTCCTTATCTTACACCTCTAGATTTTTTTCTCTGGGGCGCAATAAAAGATGAAGTATACAGGCAAGCCCCAGAAAATTGATTATTTAAAGTGAAAACCGCATCTCTTTAGCTTAGTAGTTTTTAAGTTGTAGATCGTTTTAGAGAATTAGATAGTAAAGTATCGAATAATTCGATATATCGATTTTTCTAGAGAACTATTGAGAATCGACCCTATGCTTACATGACATTTTTTGTTCATCCTGGTCCATAGAATCAAGATTTTTATTTTGTCCCATTAAGAGTAAGTCACCCTGTATTAATTAAGAATGATGAAGACTGCAGTCCTAAAATAAATATTAATTGATTGAATAATTAAAAAGTTTCACTGTTATAATGAGGTTGTCATCTCATTATTTGTTATGAAATAGAATTCATTAGAACACTTCACATATTTATAATAATAACTCAAATAACCGTTATAGTACATTTCCTGAGTTATGTATTTATGATTATTATAAAGGATTACTATATTGGATTTATTTTACTATTGGATTACTATTACTATTTATATGTATTTTTAATTAATTTTACCATCTTGCATTTATTTATCTATTTTTTTTTTTTATTTTTTTATGTTTTTAGATTCATGGTAAAGCATCAGAATTTAAAGCCCATGTTAATTTAGTTAGATCAGTAGAATTTTCACCTGAAGGGTATTCATTAGTCACAGCTTCAGATGATAAAACTATTAAAATATGGAATACAGTTAAGAGAAAGTAAGTGCCAATGCCATTGACATATGGAATACGGTTATGAAATTAAGTGCTAATGCCATTAAAATATGGAATACAGTTAAGAGAAATTAAGTGCCAATGCCATTAAAATATGGAATACAGTTAAGAGAAAGTAAGTGCTAATGCCATTGAAATATGGAATACAGTTAAGAGAAAGTAAGTGCTGCCATTGAAATATGGAATACAGTTAAGAGAAAGTAAGTGCCAATGCCATTAAATATGGAATAGTTAAGAGAAAGTAAGTGCCAATGCCATTGAAATATGGAATACAGTTAAGAGAAAGTAAGTGCTAATGCCATTAAAATATGGAATACAGTTAAGAGAAAGAAAGTGCCAATGCCATTAAAATATTACTAATGTGAAATAATTTTATAGTAGAATATTATTTATCATGTAATTAGGTATTTTAAATATGAAGAGATTTGAATAAAAATGAAGAGCAAGTGATGTTTATGATAATAATCAGTATCAGAAGTCTTGCCTCAATGTTTCTCAGACATGATATCATAAGACTCGCCTATATCTATGTATTCTTCTCTCCTGCACTGGTGATAATGGTTTAGATTGAAAGTCAGTTTTGATTGAAATTACTAAATACTGAAAAGACTTTTGGTACCAATTATTACAGATATATTAATTTTATTTGTTTACGATGTTTTCTCATACTTTCCTTAAGATATATTTTTTGTTTTTCATAAAAATATGAACTATAACTGCTAAAATCCTTTGATTAATATTTGTTAGACATTGACATATCTTTACTGCTATAACAACTGAAACTATTTTAAATTTGTTATATAAAACAAAATTCTGGAAAATGGTTTGTGGTAAAAATCACAAATTAAATTTTACTTTATGTTTCTGAATACAGCTTAGTGGTGTTGATTTATCATCTATTTCTTTTAAATTAACATTTGATCTTAATTTTGTAGCACCACTTGCTCATGCCTTAATGATTCTGATTTTACGTCCAGCTCCCATTGCTGTTTGTTACAGATTTTTAAATTCTCTAATAGGTCATACTAATTGGGTTAGATTTGCCAAGTATTCTCCAGATGGACATACCATAATATCTTGTTCAGATGACAAGACAATGCGACTTTGGGACGTCAGATCTAATAAATTAATTCATACTTATGAAGAACAAAGAGGTAATTGTTGATTTTTTAAAAAGTTTTCTTTTCAATCGAGTATTTAAACTATTTTTTCTTGCTTTATTTTAAATTATATTACGTAATGTGTGTCAATGTAAAATATTGTAAAGAAAAAATATTCTTTGAAGATATAGCCAAATAAATCTGTTGTAATGGTCTGCATGCTGGAAAAATTGCCTTTGGAATGCATGTTTCCGTGCTCAACAATCCATTTCTTGCTAAGATTTTGGATTATGCTTTCCTGACAAACTCAGGCATTTCTAACATCTTTTGGCCTTTTTAACATCCTGAGGTCTTTCTAACATACTTAGGTATTTCTAACATACTCAGGCCATTCTATCATCTTCAGGTCTTTCAACATCCTGAGGTCTTACTAACATACTCATGCCTTTCTAACATTCTCTGGTCTTTCTAACATTCCCTGGTCTTTCTAACATCTTCAGGTCTTTCTAATATCTGAGGTCTTACTAACATACTCATGCCTTTCTAACATTCTCTGGCTTTTCTACATCCCCAGCTCTTTCTAATATCTTCAGACCTTTCTACATTCCCTGGTCTTTCTAAATCCCTAGCTCTTTCTAATATCTTCAGACCTTTCTAACATTCCCAGGTCTTTCTAACATTCCTAGGTCTTTCTAACATCTTCAGACCTTTCTAACATTCCCTGGTCTTTCTAACATTCCCAGGTCTTTCTAACATCTTCAGACCTTTCTAACATTCCCTGGTCTTTTTAACATCCCCAGCTCTTTCTAACATCTTCAGACCTTTTAACACTTCAGACCTTTCTAACACCTCCAGACCTTTCTAACATGCCCAGGCCTTTCTAACAACCTTTAACCTTTTTAACATTCTCTAGTCTTTCTAACATTCCCAGGTTTTCTAACATCTGCAGGTATTTCTAGCATACTCAGGCCTTTCTAACATCCCCAGATCTTTCTATCATCTTCAGATCTTTGTTTCATACTCAGGCCTTTGTTTTTATTTAATCATATTATTTTTTAAATTTCGCGTTGATAACATGGACTTTGTGTACTACAAGTGTATTTATTTTGCAGGGCTACCAAAGTACGTAGAATTTCACCCTTTTGCTCCATGTTTTGGAGCGGCTCTCTCACATAATGTTGTTAAATTGTTTGATACAAGGAGTCATAAAATACTTCAATATTATGGATGTCATGCCAATGAAGTAAACAAAATAGCTTTTCATCCGATGGGTCATTTCTTGATAACAGCTGGTGAAGATGCTACTATTAAGGTGAGTGGAGACGCAGCACAGATAAGGTTTGAACCTGTGGTAAAAACAGCCAGCCATGACTTAATTACCTAGATCTTATTTGACCTTTCCTTTTGCTCATACTAAATTTAATCCTACTATAGTTCCAACCTGAACTATAGTACAAGTTTCCATTAAAAGCTAAGAGAAAGCAATCCAATACCTCCTCTACCTTCTACTGAAGATTTAATTTTTAAAAGCACCTTGTACAACTCCTTTATATAGTAAAACATCTGTAACTCACTTCTTTTTATTATTCCAAATTTCTACTATTGGTAAGAAAGATTTCATCTGAATAATCCATTTAAGGCATAGAGATATTATTACTAGAGGGCGCTATAGGTTAAATTGTGAAACATCAAAAAAGTAACCTGACCATCTTCGTTTTTAAATACAATCAAATAATCAGTACGAAATTGCAATAACTTATATTGGAGAATGTTAAACATACTAATCAAAACACAAACAGTGTGCGGGAAGCCAAATTAAATTGATTTATTATACCTTAACTCACTCTTGGAGAAGGTTTCAATGAGGTTGCACAGAGCCCCTGAGAGCCCTAAAAAGATGTTTCAGGCCTGTCAATGTTTTGAGATAGGCTATGTCACCTCTAGTATACATATATCTCTATGATTTAAGGTGTTTTGACGACCTCGTTAGTGAATAATAAAAAAAGTCTCTCCAAAAAACAAAACTTTATTGGCAAAGCTCTTTAACCCAACTAGAGGCCATCATCAGTGCAAAACCGTTGAGATGTTAGAGACTCACTTCTCTACTTCTTTAACATGTTAGAGATGATGGCCTCTAGTTAGGTTGAAAGCGCTTTGCCAATAAAGTTTTGTTTTCTGGAGAGACTTCTTTTCTTTTATTATTTATGATGGACTCCATTCACACTCATTCTATTAGTATACCTTCTAAAGTGGTTTTTTTCTAAAGTTATCTATGCGTGTGTCTGTATTTTACACTTGATCCCGTAAGGTCATTTTAGTTTTTTTACTTTCCCGAATGCCACACTACAAAGAACCCCTTGATTTTATGCACACACTTCAACCAGGGAAGACTTTAGTACTTTAACCCTCCCCTTTACGATACTGCACCTGTGACCAGGTTCACAGTTTGTTTAGTACATTTTCTCTAGCCTCACTACCTACATTGATCTAATTAGTCCCATCTCGCCTGCCAATTACTAGTTTTTTACCACCAGTTTCTCTAATCCACCAGATACTCATTTACTGCTTTTTCCTATCCTGTAAACCCTGATGGGGAGAGACGCTGGTTACAACGTCATGAAAATGCAACGAAAAAATAAAACTTAACACAAAATCAAGGTTTTTTTTAAAAAAATATATTTGTTACTACACAATATGTATATCAATCCTTTAGTAAATCATCCTTCGGTAATGAGATGTAATAAACATTCCATTATAAACTATGAAAAGGAAATATGACGAGAAATAAATAATTTCAATTTAGACCTCTTTTGCACAGTTAACCCTGTTAAGCAAAAACCGTCTTTATCCATTACTACTGCTGATTTAAACACATACTATTTACAAGATTTTTATCTATTTACTTTCTCATTTATTTATTTCAATGTCTAGAATGGGGGTTAACATGTATAATTCCATAATTCATCCTCATAGTTCTGATACCTTGCCTCAGTAGCCTATAATAAGTTTTCTCATTCTTGTGAGAAGACTTTGCCAATTGATCAATACGTAGTTTAAAATAGACACCATGAATTAAATAATAATAAAAATCATGGTTATTCAACTAGATTTTATACAAATATAAATATGCCATTCTCCAGACTTAGTAAGTCAAGTCAATCACCAATGGTGAATGGAATCAAATGTTTTAATAAGCTGCCTACTAGTATTGTAGATCTTCCTATGGATTCCTTTAAAAAGGTTATTAAAGAAATACTGATTGATAAAGCATATTACTGTATCAATTACCTTCTAAATGACAATATAGTGTACCCTGAAAAATGTTTACGTTTTAATTTGTATTCATGAATTGACTATTGTGAGCCCTTTGAATGTAAGGCAACCACAAGCTTATAATAAATAAATAAAACATTTTGTAAAACATTCGTAAGAATCCACCTTTTCTTATATTATAAACCTACCTTTATTCCAGGTAATAGATATTGGTGAATGCAAACCTTTATTAAGTATAGAAGCTCATAAAAGTGGTGTTACGGCTCTTGCGTTCTCAAAAACTGGAAACCACTTTGCTACAGGGTCATCTGATAAGCAGGTAACAAATTTGTCTCAATTTGGTGTCTTTAATTTATATAATTACTTACTTACTATATAATACTTACTTATATAATTATTATTACGTGAGAGTAAGGGTAAAGTCAGTAACAATAATAATAAGAAACAACTATAAGACTATAGTAAATTTTAAACAGTTATTCTTTTTAAAGCTTTTCTTAATTAAAAAGAAAATCATTTCATTCTAGAGAATCATTTTAGATCTAGCTTTTGAACTAAATAATTGTGTAATTTATTCTGTTGTATTTTAAAGGTATTATTATGGAAGACAAAATTTGATGAGAAAAGTCCGGATGTGCCGAGAGTACAAATGAGGGAGAGCTTAGCTTATGATGTTGATTATAGTCAAGTCCAAAAAATGGTTGTTCCTATTCTTGATGAAAATGCAAGTTCCGACGATCTCATCAAGGTAACACTTTTCAAATGCTTATTATAAATATATGAAATAGTTTGGTGTGTTAAGCGTTAAGTATGATAATTTTTATTTTAACCATTCTAAAAAGAAATATGATATATGTACATTATCAAGATGGCCGATAGCTTTGATGCGTTTTGTGTTTATAAATCAAATAAGAAATTTCATTTAATTGTTTTGTTTATTTTTGAATTTTATAGTATTTTTTTCTTGTTTATGTTATTCATAGACAGTTTGAGTGTTTATTTATTTATTTATTTGTATGAATGGGGAAACAATAGGTGAAGGAAAATATTCAAATAAGTAAATATTTTATTATTCCGTGATAAAAATATAAAATGGTGGGCTAGGACACCAACTTTGTAAGTAGTTTACATAGTTTTATTTATCAGCAAATAAAATTATTTGTTGATATGGTGGTACCCCTACTTAAGACCTCCATTAAACTGGCTTTCGTGTTATCAGTGAAATTCTATTGTTTATAGAATGCTCCTTCTATATTGCTGTCCCTGAATATTGATATGAAAAATATATTAAGTTAGCAAGTAGTTTTATCATATTATTATTCAATTAAAATAAAAATTGTTAATTAACCTACCAAGGCTTAATTGTAGCCACAAAAGGGAACTTAAAAATAGTTCTTTGTTTACATAAAATGAATTTAAGTGGTTGATTTTGGGTCGTTATTTAAGAGCATTGTATACTGTCCTGTTCTTTTACTGTCTCTAGTATATAATGTTTACAAAATTATGGAATGTACCACATGATAGGTTTCTGTTTTGGACAGGTAACAATATTTCCATGTTTTATTTCAAATATGAATAGGCTTGTGCTTAATAAGGTGGAATATTATTAATAAACCAATTTTTTAGCTTTTATTTAATGTCACATTAAATACAAGCTTAGATTAGTACAATACTTAGATCAATACAAATAAACAACAATTATTGTTTTTCAATTAATTTTATCATTGGGTAGTTTTTTTCATTAACAACGAATAATTTATTTTTTTCATGATTTAATATTTTTATTTTTTGTAGGAAGTTTATTCTCCTGATGAGTATGATGAAGATAAAGTTTCAATGAAAATGGCTTACCCTAGACCTATTGCTGCTAGTAAGTTTTTTTAATATTTGCTATGTGCTATTATTTTAAAATTATAATAATTAATAATGTAATAAATACTATTTTTTATTATTGACAAAATATGAAATATTGTTGAGGATTATATTATTCAATTGCAAGAAAAAATGCCATTAATTAAAATATAAGTTATACTAGGTTCCAACTAATTCAAGGCTGCAAGATGCTTGTGATCCCTTGGGCCCTGACAATTTTGTGTTTTCTTCTATTACTATATTTCATATAATGAATGAGAGGGGATTAAATGGTGCTCCCTCAGGTTTGGTGCTATGGGCCAATAATAAGTATAAGGCATTCTCATGAGTACATGTACAATATTTAATACAAGTACTAGTATATTGTAATTAAGTTTTGAATTCACAGTATGCACTGTGCCATCTTCAAGGGTCATATTTTTGTGTGTAGTAGATACCACAACAAGTTTTCTAATGTTCTGTAATTCTTTGTGTTGAACTCCATAATGAAAAGGTTAAAATATAGACTTTAGTTCCACAAATAATTTAGAAAAATTTAATATATTTCGGGTTTCTCACCATTTTTAGACATATAGCAAAATTATAACAAAAACTACATAATATTTAAAAGATAAATATTAAAAATTCAATGAATCACAAAAATTGCACATAAAACAGTTTTATATAGTTTGGCTTATTTGATGAAGTTGTTGTAGGTTAGGTTATGCTTCCTTACATCTGATAAAGCAGCTTGAAGAGTGGTGAGTTAGAGACCGTTATGACTTTTGGTTTCTCTGTGAATAAGCTTTGCATCAGAGAGATGAAAAGGATGGTCTAAATCAGTTAGATGTTTGGCAAAGGCTGAATCTTTCTAGGGATTTACTTCTCTTTTGTTTAATCAAGATGATTTTGTCTAACTTATTTTTTAAGGTGGATTTTTTACAGGATGGGTTAGTGGCAAGCAAATGTTTGATGTTCATAACATCCTTGTCCAGTTTAGTAATTTCTTTTTAATGCTATTGATGTGATTTTTGGTGGCTATATGTTCAGACCACCTTACCCTTGCTGGTATCATAGTCCTTCCTATCATAGAGACATACTAGAGGGGGCATAGCCTATCTCAATACAATGGGAGGCCTGAAACATAATTTTGGGGCTCTGTGTAACCTCAATGAAATCTCCTTCCAGAGTAAGTAAAGGTTATAATAAATCAATTGATTTCGGCTTCCCGAACATTGATTGTGTTTTGATTTGAATTTTCAACATTCTACTTTATAAGTTATTGCAATGTTGTACTGATTATTTGATTATAGTTTTAGTGACAGTTGTCAGGCTACTTCTTTGATGTTTCAAAATTTAACCTATAGGGCCCCTCTAGTAATAATATCTCTATGCTTCCTATATATTATGCATTGCAGGATGTTTCAGTTGGTATACACCAATATGATAAAAATCCTTTTGTCAATACCTTTAATGAGCAGAGAGAGGTCTCTAACTCACCACTCTTCAAGCTGCTTCATCAGATGCAAGGAAGCATAACCTAATCTACAACAAATTCATCAAACGAGCCAAACTATATAAAACTGTTTTATGTGCAATTATTGTGATTATTTGACTTTATGTAATTTTTAATTTTTATTTTTTCAATATTATGTAGTTTTTGTTTAAATTTTGTTATGTCTGAAGAAGGAAGGAAAAACCGAAACATATTATGTAACTAGACTAATATGGAAACCAATTCTATACAAATCATATAATATAATTTTTAGTTGTAATGAGCGAACACAAAGGGACACTCATCACTACTTAATTAATGGAGACCAATCATACAAATAATCCAATATAATGCTTATTATATTGGTCCTATTTATTTAAAAGTAAAGTATGTCAACCTAACTATCCATGAGGTACTTTAAGGACTTAAACCTGTATTTTAAATGAAAATGAGAACTCTAAATTGAATAGATTTTTTGTTATGGCGATATTAAACTTTTTTATATCATCCTTTATTATTCATTTCACTGTATTAATTAAATCCCTTCTTTCTTAACATTGACAGTATAAATTTGTATTTTGCAGCTTCTAAGGTTCAGTCAATGTACAGGAGTCGAGAAACTGTCAGTGAAATGGAAAATCAAATAGAACAGTTAACTATTGAGGTAAATTAGCTTTATTGATTGTAAATACACCATATTATTATTTTTGGTTGTTTTGTTATACTTCTAAAAAACTAAAAAGAATAAGTACAATCTGGGATAAAAAAGAGTCTTCTCACAACTAATCAGGTTTACAGGTGATAAATGTCAGAGGAAAAATTTGGAATAAGAAGAACAGTCATATCTTGGATTTTTTGTTTTTCATCATTTCAAAACTACACTAGGAAACAGTCCCATCCTGTTGTACTTGACTGACAATAGAAACTAAACATTTTTATTTTAGTAATTTTTCGAAATAACTATACTACTTGTGACATGGTCTGGTGACTAAAATAAGCTGGAAGTGAGACAACATAATGCTTGTAACTCAAAGGGAAAGAAGAAGTCCATACCGTAGCAAGGATGCAATGTGTTGGGAGGAGAGTGAGTCAGGTTATTTTACCCTCTCCGCGGCACTTGGGATCTCAATCGCTCGAAATTATTATTTCATAGCATTCTTGCATACTCAATCTGAATTATATTATTTAACTTCTACACAGAAGAAAAACTATCTTTACAAAAAAATACAGTAAAACCATAAGACTTGCAATAATTATATAAAATTAATACTCAATAGCAGGACCTTAGGAGCGTCTTTATTTATATGTATATTCTTTGCATAAGACCATAATCAAATTCCATTGATTATAAAGAAGATAGTTTTCTTGTAATCTTAAGTGAAATCTTTTTTGAAATCTACGTATCATTTCTCTGCCATGTTCTTGTTTGTGTCTTTAGTTTATTTTGTTTTCTTTTTTCCAGAATTCAGTTCTCAAGCGTAAAGTTCATGAAATGGAGATTGGAATGGCTAAACTAGGTGAAATATTTTCTCAGATGAAAGGTGTATCAAAGAATTTCCCTAATGATTCTGACAGCTTATCAACTTCTTAACATTTTTATAAAAGATTATATTAGGGTTTGTCATACATTACATTTCATTGATGTCCAAATGATTAAAACTAGTCTTTTATTTTAACTTTAATTGTTTATGTTGCTTATAGCAATGCTGTTTATTACACTTTTAATGTCATGATACTCTTATGACTTGATTTACTTTGATAATATTTCCTATTTATGGAACACAGTACCATTTTGTAAATAATTAGAGACAAATTAAGAAATGCCAGAAACCATTTTTTCCCCTGCTATCCTGCGGATTAATTAATTGGTGTACAAATAATTGTATACTAAGATATAAATAATGAATATGTAATTGCATATCGATAAAAATGGTATGGTATAAATTGTAGAACTGTGATGTCGTTTTTTGATATTAATTCATATTCAACCTGTTGTGTTACATCCTTTGTTTGTTGCAACCCAAGATCAACAGCTTTGATGTAAAATAAAAAAAGAACTATTTTTAAGTTCCTTTTTGTGACTACTATTAAGCCTTGGTAAGTGGTTAATTAACATTACCGCTTACCTATTTTTATTTTACTTGAATAATGTTACGATAAAACTACTTGCTAAGTTAATATATTTATCATATCAGTAAAATTATTATTATTTAAGAGCATTGTAAGTGTTAAAAAGAAATTTAGGTAAGATAAATTAATTTTAAAGTTAAGAGAAATATGCTACAATTGTAGGTAATGCCAGGTAAGGTTTAGACACTTGGCTAAAATAATTGAGATAAACTTGTTGTAAGGACTAATTACTTGTAAATTAATAACTAAAAGTAATGTAATAAATGAGTTAACATTACTGTTTTTTTAAATCTATAAGATGTATTTAGAGGAGCATGTCTAAGTTTTAGGGTTTGGAATAAGCTGATCAAGTGGATTATATAAAAAAAATTATAAAATCGATAGCATTATAAAAAAAAGAAGAGTTCTTGTATAGTTTTTATTCTCTGAAGTATTGTTCAAAACTTATTTTATAGATTTCAACTTCAGGCTGTTCACACCTTATTTGTAACGCGTAATTTAACAAATGTGTGGAAGTAGTATATTAGAGTAGCGTAAGCTTATTCATAACCTGATTCAACAACTAGGCTATGAAGCATTATTGATACTCTGCTGGATAAAAAATCTAATAAACCACCTGTTCACAACCCGAAGATTGCAATAATTCCTCCATGTCCCATTATCAGCCTCAATGGCGCAAGTCTTACCTGACTAAAATTCCAATTTATCTTACCTTGTTTGAAAAATATGTTTACCAATTTCAAATATATATATATATATATATAATATATATATATATATATATATATATATATATATATATATATATATATATATATATATATATATATATATATTTATATCTGAATCTCTCAATTCAGATATATAATTTATATATATATATATATATATATATATATATATATATATATATTATATCTGAATCTCTCAATTAATGTTTATATATCACTGTATTCGATTTATGTTTTAACAATGTAATAAATATAAATACTTATATTTTTATAACTTGTAAATTATTTATTAAATTTGAAAACATGTAAAAACATAATAAATGAATTCTTTCACATCATATTAATATTTTATATTCTATTATTGTTTTCTTAAGATGTATATATTATTATTTTAATAAAATAAATTCAGATTTTAATGTAAAAATGCTTTTGTTTAATTTTAATGCCTTTATTATTAAATAAAATTAATTAGTCTTTATTAAAGAGTTGACTCAAATAATCATGGCATGCTATGTTTCTTCAATTGATCTGAGATAGCTAAAATACATCTTGAGGTGAGTTAAAAACATTTATTATAATTTAATACTATGAGTTGATTATAATTTATTTATTTATTTTAATAATCGGCTCTAGTTTAAGCTACTTTTGGCGATATTAGGATAAATGCAAAGAGATTAATACTAAGAGGGAGGATACAACAGCTCTTATCATTCCCTGGGTAGCTTGGTGCGATAATTGTACATTGGTGATGTAATTTTTTGATTTTTCATAATAATTAAATATGTCATCATTTTTCCACTATTTTGTCTTTAATTAAGTAAAATCACATATATTCTTTGATTATCGGTGTTGTATAAAATGATTTAATGTGACGTCACTGAAAAATATCTACCGTTTATTGGGTACATTATAAATATGTGCTCTAGTAGGAGTTGTAGAGGGGTGGGGACTTAATAATTGGCTAGAGTCTACCTCTAGGAAGACACTAGTAGGAGTAAGTACCGTTATGGCACCTAATGAAAATTTTCACGCTTCCTATTTTACCTTAGTCCTCCCTCTAAATATCTCTTTGGGATAAATGAGACAAATGAACTTGAGCCTGCCTTTGTTTTAAGCTTTTGACTTTATTACATTGACAGTGCATGTCAGTGTTAATTAACATTGCATTTAGCCAAAATCATACTTAAGTGATGTAAAAATACGGAGTTAGCATTTGGAGGAGGTACCCTAGCGGCTTAATCCCATCATTGAGGATTATACAAGAGATATAGTAATTTGACAAAGTAAACTGGGGTTCTTGGTTAGAGCTAAAAGTCTGAACACTGCTTCAATCCCTTATTTATTCAATCCATCACATCACACCACTACATAAATATTTATTTAAAATCATGAAAAGCTTTTTCTAATTATTTAAAATCTTTGTAAAGTAAAATCTTCTTACTTTTCTATATTACATTTGTGAGGGTAATGGATCCTTATGTCTCACCACTATGTGGATGATACATAAGGAACACAAGAGAGCACCAAATTAACTTGTAAACAATAATTTTGTTGTTAATTAAATTTGAGATTGATACCAAGTATTTGTCTTACTTGAAACAAACCACCAGCGTTTATCCATCCAGGCACTGACTATGCTCGATGCTGCTTAACTTTTATGATCCAAAAAATATCATGGATATACATGTCTTATTGAAACGAATCATTGGTTTTCTTATTTATTACAAAAAGGTTGTAAAAAGTTGTACTGAATTTCAACTCATTTGGACTATTTTCTGATTTTTTACAACTTTTTAAAAAAGATACACAAGTCATGTGACAAAAAAAAAAAACTAATGTGGATAATATGATAAAATAACTTAGTACATATATTATACATAGCTATGTACATGTGTGCCAAATTTTAAATTGATTGCAACATTTTGTGCGTCTTATGTTCAAAAAGTTTTGCTAAATCATTATTTCGGGTTAATGACGTCATAAAAAAAATTATTTTAGTGTTTTTCTCTTTGTCAGCAATGTTTTTTATAGCTCGTTTTTTATATATTTATTTAATAATATCACAATATATTACGGTATAATAGTTATTATTAATACAAGTATTAAATTTGTTTACAAAAAACATTATAATATAATTTTTTAAAAAATAAAGTTGGCAACCCTGATATCTACGGCTTGTTTTAATTTTTTACCATGAGTTGTCAAATTTGTGTCATCGGTTTTTTTTTATTTTTTGTTCATTTAAATAAAGGTAGTAGGTAATATAAAACGCATATACGATAACTTTTATAAACAAACGAAAAGTTGCTAATAATCAGAATGAATAAGACAAATAATAAGGAGAATGAACATAGAAACATTGTGGACATTAATGAATTATTAGACCACACGCCACCTGATATTTTAAGTATTGCTTCAACTTCAGTCTTTCCTGCCAGCAAATCTCGCAGTGATTTTAAGTATTTAAAAACTTATATTCAAAGATTGGTGTCAGTTAAAAAAAAATTAAAACCATTAGTGAGAACGTTATCTCTTATATATTTAAATCATAATTTTTATTATGAGTTAAAAATTTAAACTATTTAACTATAATTAACTCTTGTATATTTTTTTCTGCCGTAAGTAGATAAAATAATATATGATACTATGCAGCAAAGGAAACATTGCTGACTCGTTCAAGCATTTGTCTGCATCGGCTCCGCCTCTGCAGGCAAATCGCCATTTGCCTGACTGGCTTCGCTTCGTCAGTCAAATGGTTTAATTACCAGCCTCGGCTAGCGCCTCGGCAGGTAATTTCAATGGCCTGCCCTCGCCTTCGGCTCGGGGACTAATTTATAAAACTCGTCTGCAAAATTCCATTTTGCTGCGTAGTAGCATAGAATACTATTACGAATAGTACATAGACCTAAAGATTGATTTTTGTGCAAAGTTAAAACTCTCTAGCATAAATACACTGGATGTACGTTGATAATAGACACGCACACACATACAGGCAGACAACTTTGTAAAAACCACTTATTAGGAGGCCTTAAAACGTCAGAAACGGTTATTTTCAGTGACATCCCAGTTACGGATTTTTTTGCAAACAATACTTTTTCTATATTACTTTGATATAAATGAGGAAGAGTAAAAATAGAGCATTGGGTACCTTGGTAATTTTCCCTACGACTTCGGACTCGCTTTGCTCGTCCTCAGAATGATTAGCTTAAGCTTACAAAGAAGTATTACTTTGGTCTTGCAACACACCTCAGAATTATTAGGTATCCAAGCAATATATGTGCATACATAATTGTTTGTATATGTATTTCTAGACAAAAATAATCCTTAAGGTGGTCATGAACCCTATTGAAAACCAGGTTGTTGTGACGTCATTAACTCGGTTTGCTAAGTCAGCAAAATTTAAAAAATTGGCAAAATTCAAGGTTAATATTTTCGTCGTGAAAAAGGCGCTGAGTAGAATAAAACCTGTTTGAAATCGATACGACCACTTTAAGTGGTCCATGTTACGACCACATTAACCAAAAAGTCGAAAAACCGTAATAAATTTCCGGAAACAACATATTCATGTAGGGAGTCGTTTTTTGTGCCTGTTAGTATGATGAAAATTGTCTAGAGTCGACACGAGACTCAAACCCAGGGTACCTGGGTTCAAATCCTGGTAAAGACTGTTTTTTACATTGCATACGTTTATTACTACAAAATAATTCTGGCGTGGTGTTCCGCATGTCGGGCGAATTTCCTTTAGAATCTTGTTACCGTTATTTTTCACATATGCGCATAATTATCCTGTTGGTCTTATATTAAACTATGTCTCTGAAATTGGCAATGCACACCATTGCCAAACTAGTTTAATGCTAAGTTGGTGATTTTCTTCAAAGATGTTAGCGCATTTTCATTAAATATATAGAAAACTGAGTTACGAGCAGTGCTTGATTATTGAGTAACTGCTCAAGTTATAAAGTATAAACCGGGATTTTAAGCAAGAAATGGATTGTTACGCACGGAAACACGCCTTCCAAAGGAAATTCACCTAGCATGCGGACCACGGCGCCAGAATTGTATATTATACAAAGAGAAGTCTCTTTGATATTATATTATGTGATCATACTTCCCAGCCTAGTAATTAGTACTAGTCTTTATGAGAATATTAGCTCTATATTTTATCAATATATTATTTGATTTGTCAATTTAAATTTTATGCAAGCATAATTTTGACAGAAGTAAATGATTTTTTTTAATGAAAACAAAATATGTGCAGCACCAATAAATATATACGTTCGCCGATATAGCTTACAAACTAAAACTTTATATGCTATAGAATTTCCGTAATTCGTTTATTATAAGTTTCGCTCTCTGTCGAAATACAGCTCTTTTATTTAATGTAATAAAGTAATAGTTAACTTCTAAAAATGACTAGCAATATCAAAATGAAATTTTATGAATCGATTGACCACCTATGGTTTTCTCAAATTTCAACTCTTTCGGTCTATAGCACACGGTTATACTCAGTTGACAGTGTTGGAAAATAGTATTGAGGAACCAAAGAGGTTGGCCTGAAATGAAATTGTGGGCAAGGTTTAACTTCCAGGAACAATCTCATTGGATTCATCTCATTATTTTTCACGCTGTCAACTGATTATAACCGTGCGTTATACCAGATTTTTATATTTTTTTATGACAGCATAATAGGTTATCGTCGTATTTATGCCAATTTTTTGACTCTAAACATAAACGTAGTGGGAGTTATGCGTGACATAGATACACTTTCAGAACTCAGAAACAGAAACACACACACAGATATCATGATGAAAAACGACTCAAAACGCCATGAAAATGCCTGAAACTGATAAAGATGATAAAACATCGGTTTTAGATTTTTAAGGTGAACACAATACTTTTTCTTATACCGACGGTAATATGTGAGGAAAAGAAATAATGTAGTTCGATTTTAAATTTAAACTCCCGGTTATTTTCTTCTTGTTTTCTACAAGTTGGCCAACTTAACAAAAACGTAACAAAAAATCAGTGAATGTCTCTGACTCCACCAATTTGGTGGAATCATGAGAAACTCATGACGGAACTCATAAGAAAGAATGAGTTAAGTTGATGTTGAAGTAGTGTAAGTAATCCCTCCAAAATAAAAAAAAGTCCAAAGGCGAAGGATAATAAACCATCCATGGGAAGTGATTATCAAAATAGGAATCAAAATATTTTTCGTTTATCAAACCAGTTTGGTGGACAAAACTATTTTGAACCAGTTTGGTGGATAAAACCTAAACGCAATGTTGATTTTTAAATCGGCGGGAATTTAAAAAATTGCCTGTAGTTGTTTACTGTTAAATTTTGTAAGATAGTTTTACTGATTTTTTTTAGTTAATAATGAGTAAATAAAAATAGAATATAGATAGTTATAAGTTATAAATGAAGTTTTAAAATGTTTTACCGTTTCTAGGGTGATGTTTGATCGTTATTTTTCTTTATCAGTGCTTTTGCGTATTCAAGGTTCTTAGGTGGTCTGAGATTGTTGTTTAATAAATCCGGCTTATTTTGATTGTTGAAGAGGGAGATATTCAATCAGGTAATATAAAGAGTATAATCCAGCTTTCCACGTACGTTAGTCTCGAAATCACGATGTCTCGTCATTATAATGTCTAGACTCGAATACACTATTAACTGAACTATGTGTCGATGTTACAGCGTCTCGAGATAATTAAGTGTCTCGACTGTGCTCTGACAACATAGAATCTTGCCAGGGTCAAAATTAAAGTGATGTAGAAATTCATACGGTTGGGGTCGGGGCGGGGGGACACAGTGGTCTAACACCATGGTTTTAGGTGGTTCCGAAAAAACCGGATTAGTTGCATCAACTACCGCACCGAGCGCTAATTTTCACCTTGTGCCTTATCACTATTGTTATCAGTTTTAAATCGATACTTCTATTTATGTTTATAAAAACTGTAAACAAGACAATTTTTATCTTATTCATTGACTTTTTTTTTTTATTATCTTATAAGTATAGTAGAATAGAATAACAAGTAATCTCACTCACGTATTTCGGGCTTGCGATATATCGAAAAATGTCAAACGAAGAAAAGTTTGACCGCTAGGGCTACTTTTAGCGACACTCGTAATCGGGTGAGGTTATGAAAATGTCTTGTTGCCTGTCATGATGAAGGTTATGTTGTTTTTTATTCCTTGTTTACCTGTGTTTATAATAATTATCGCGTGTAAGAATCCAAAAAAGTGTGAAACGTTTGTCTTATTTTACTCTTAATTCTATTGAACTTTGATCTGTTGTTTTCAACAATTTTCACAATCAAAAACATGTGAATTATTTCTCTTTTTGACTCTATTCTATTATCTTTCTTTACGGTGTACCAATTCTAAAAACGTTTACCTTTAATTTTGGGTAACCTATAGTAAAATGGTGATCAGAGGGCGGAGGTGCTGTGTTCAGTTTTGCAATGAAATACGTAAAACTCTAAGGTTTAAAAGGCCGGTTTTATTTACAGTCTCAGCAAAGGTAAGTGGCACTTATAATTAATTACTTTGTAATGATATAGTCAGTGTTCAGGTTCGGTTTTTCATTGAAATGTTGAGAAATTCATACAGAACTAGAGGAATATACCTTTGTTGAGGTATTTTCATATGGCATCTAAAACATAGCACACAGTTAAAAAACAGTTGACAGTGTAGGAAAATAGTTTTAAGGAACCAATAAGGTTAGCGTGAAATTTTGGGTGTAATTTAACATCTAGGAGTAATCTCATTGGCTCCCTCCCATTATTTTCCCATGCTGTCAACTGATTTTAACCGTGTGCTATACTATAAACATTATACAATGTGAAGTAAACTTTTATGACACTTCATGTTACCTTGTTGTTGGGATAGAATAGTATTCATAATACATATCATACAGTTAGAGTCAAATACAAGTAATATAGTTATAAAGAGTCTGACTCTGCCACTGAGAATGAAGCTGAATCCATTGGGTTAAACAATTTTACTCTTTCTTATCATCTGTTTCAATGCTACATCAACGTATGCATATTTCAGAGTATTGCCTTTAAATAATCAAAATTACCAAGCAAAGATATATATATATATATATATATATATATATATATATATATATATATATATATATATATATATATATATATATATAATATATGTATATATATATATATATATATATATATATATATATATATATATATTATATATATATATTATATATATATATATATATATATATATATATGTATATATATTCCTACGATCGGCTATGCAAATATATTACTAGAAATGTCACATATAATTTGTTTGTAACTCGTATAATTTTTTTTTAGAATGTGTGGCAAATGTACATTGAGTGAGAACTAGTTAAGACTAGAGTGGTTTGCGCCTTCCACTTCAAGGAAGAAAACAATATTTGATCCCACAAGGTTGCTACCGCCTCTGGTAATGTATATGAATACTATTACAAAAAGCTATGGCTAAGGATAGGAGCAGTTCTCTCCATGTTTCCAATAAATGTCAGAGGTAAGTATATTGCAGGTAAGTATATTTATGAGGCCAAAATGTTTGATTCATGGCTGGATATGTGTGCAAAAAAATTTGGGTCAAGAGTCCCATGCTGCATTCAAGAGCGATAAACCGGATGAAGGCGTACTTATTGCTCTTAGGGATTTCTATTGAACTCTATACATGCCACCAGGTGATTTAAGATCTCCAGTCACCATCATAGGAGCAACCATTAGACAAGTTGTCACCAATGACAAAATAATAGAGGCAGAAACTTTTTTTGTATTGCTTGAGCTCGTGGAGAGAAGGAACTTCCCTCTCTAGGATGCTCTGTTCATGAAGAGAAGTTGTCTTCATACATCATTGCATTTTATCTTATCAAATACAAGGATGTATCTGATAAGGTTAAGATAGACTCTAGAACAAAGCATGTTAGGAAGGCATGTAAACTCTCTCAACGGTGTAAGCAAAACAAATAAAAGTTTCTTTTAGGGAATATATATATTCAGGTTGCCCCACATGAAACCAACTATATTTGGATCATAATCGTGGAAATACTTTAATTACATTACAAATTATTACAGGAAATGTATTACTATCAATAATGAATTTAAATCCTACTCAGCAAATAGTTGCAATACTCATATGTTAGGAATCTCATAAATGGGCATTTGCTCCAAATCTCTTTTGCAAATTACTGAGTGCTATTTTTGTGTAATGAGACATGTATCATCTTTGAAGAAGCACACATAAAAAGGATAAGCGAGACTTGCAGAGATATTTTTGTGCCTCTATCACTGAAGCTGATAGAGCCGACATATCATCCTGTATCTTTTGCAGGATTATATTATAGTGTGTATCTTGTACAGGAAGATATTGTTTTCTTTCTTATCACATAATTCCTACATAGTACTACTCCTCCTCAATCAAGGCTTTTGAGGTGGAAAAGGGTGTCCTCATCATGCATGTATGATGTACACCAGATACAATATTCAATAATGAGTATTAACTTGGCCATAATATTTGGTTGTAAAATATTAAAATATTCTGCTCCTATCTCTACTTATGATTTTCTTTTTCAGTTATCTGGCCCTAAATTTATGAAACAATGCAGGCAATAAGTTCTTGTCTCTCTAACATTCAGTTTGAGATTGTACTGAAACCTACTTCCTTTCACATTTCCTCAAGATGAAATGATAAATCTTTTCCTCAAGAACTTATTCTTTTGACTTTAGCTTCATGCATCACACATTCAGCCTATGTATATATACTGGGTTTAATTATTAGTATATAATTAAATTTATGGAAGCTCATTTAATGTATGCTCTTCAAATGATACCACCTTGAAGAGGAAATTAAAGCAAAGTGTTTCCTAATATGGATTTGACATACCCACTTATCCTGTTTCACAGAGTGGACAAACATCATGGATTTACAAGTTGGAATAAATTTTATGTTTTTGTACTTAAAGTGCAAAATAGTTGTTAATTTATTACAACATACATTGTTTGAATAAATATATTTCACATTTTTACTATGATATCTGTGTTCCTTACTTCTTTATCACCTTCCAATACCATTAAAATATACATGCTGTTTTCTGTATGTACTGTTGTTAATAAAATTAAAAGCTGACCCTGTAAAATTGTCGTACACATAATAATATGTATATTTATACATATTAATATGTATTATTAATTGTTGATAGGGCATGTGACTTGGCCAATGAAGATATTTATGAGATTCTTATAAATGTATAATAAGGCCTTACAACCAATAAGAATATTTAGTAGTTAATATTAAAAGGCAATGCAAGAACCAATCTACATGGAAACCAGATAATGGGAAAAATCGGACGAGCTAATTATTTTTTTTCTCAAACAAGTAAAATAATTAAGAGCAACTTATGGCTGTAAATTCCAACAGCTAGTACTGGTATATTAAACCATGCCCAGATTTCATATAGGCCAACCTCATTGGTTCCTCAACTATATTTCCCCACGCTGGCAGCTGATGTAATACTATAATAGATTTAATGAAGAGGATTAATGGATTGTCGGTAATAATTATACACAATGTATTGAAGACTGCAGTCCTTGAAAAAGCTTTTATATAAAACATTTACAACTATAGTCGTATAAATAATATATTTCAGATACATACTCACACAAATATATATATATATATATATATATATATATATATATATATATATATATATATATATATATATATATATATATATGAGTGTGTTAGTATAGTCATAAATGATACATGTACAGTCAAGATTCTTTTTAAAACTATATATATATATATATATATATATATATATATATATATATATATATATGACACAATATAATTGTGCGAGAGATATATATATTGTGTCAACTATCATGTTTGCAAAACTCGGTAGTATCAGATGATATATATATATATATATATATATATATATATATATATATATATATATATATATATATACATACAGTTATGATTGCTGGTAGATCTTTTGTACCAAATGAAAATACACTAATCATAATTGAAATTATTATCCAAATAGTCAAGCCATGTACAGAAGACAAAATTTACCCCTGAGGTTTAAAGTAACTATTGAAGGCAACTGGTAATAAGAAATTAATCATTTATGAAGTATGTTACAGTTGCCGGAATTCCTCATATACAATCATATTGTAATTGAATCAATAAATTATGTTCCACCATAGTGTAATTGACAGACCAATGTGTCTGCACAACTTGTTTGTCATTTTCTATCAACAAATATCCAGAATATGTTCCCCTTCTATCAAAAATTATCTGTTTTATAATTTTCCACGTGTAAGTGCTTGCACTGATCTTGCCACTGAATGCCCACTTTTAATGATGCAGAAAATTAATGCTATGAGGCAATATACTTCACCATGATTTATACCTCTAAAATATCAAGAGACTCCTTGAGCAAGAACAATTCATATAATGATCAAGTCCTTGTAACATGACTTTACTCAAGAACACGATAGGCTCCTTAATGTCCTACATCTACTATAGTCCTAAGAAAATCTTATACATCATAGATTTTATTCAAAATTCTCAAATTATACCTATGGTTCCACAAGTTAAATCACAATTGTATAGTGTTTTAATATCATTCTCTTTAAAATCAAGGCTTGAAAAATGTTAAAAAATTAAAAAGAAATTGAAATGAGGACATGATGATAATGGTCTTAGAACGAGTAAAACATAATATGTATTTACTTTTAATGTGAACATAAATTGACTTCATTTATTTGACCAATATACTTGGTGTCAAGTTTCAATACACAGAGTTAAAGTGATGATAAACTTTCACCCTTTTCCCATGGTGCGATGGACCAGCTTTTAGTCAATTCAACAACTACGCCGTAGGTCAGTGCCACAAGTACTTACAAACCGCTTTGCCATTGACGCTCAGCAATGGCCAACTGGCTCACCTATAGGTACAAGTGACGCAGCTTGCCAGTGTAAATTAATTAGTCCATTTATGCTTTCACATTTCTTTCTTTAAAATATATGAAAACCAAAAATGATGTAAGTCACCGATGAAGTACTATATATTCCTCTATGATGTAAATTTTCAAAAAACTTATATAAATTAAACTTTTATCCTAAGTTCTAATTTAAAAATAAGGAAAGATGCTTCGACCAAAGGCAGGACTTGTGGTGCTGCAATGCAGATATTCGGAGGAACTAAAATTCAAGGGTAGAGACAGTGTTCTCACTCCCACCCTTCTCATAGTCCTGTCAAGGTGGGAATCAGAACACTGTCTCTACCGCCAACCCCTCATGCTTACATTACTTTAGACGGAATGAATTTAACAATGAGCCTCAGGTCTAGGAGTTCAAATATATAATTAAGGTAGACTTTAAGGCCTTGGTGTCCTACCAACAATCTGTAGTATCTGTCTAACCCATGGACCCATTACACTATACAGATTCTTTTCAACTTAGCAATAGTTCTCATTTTCAAGAGGTTTTACTTAAATCAATCTTTTGTAACTTTTACGTGTTCTACCAAACTGCAATGGACAAACCATTATCAATCCTTCCCTTTCTACCATGAAATGAACAAATTGCAATCTATATTGATTTTAAAACTATGTAATTGTACTGACTAATTCATAAATGAAGACATGTTAGACTCGGCAACATACAGACAAGATAAATATTATCCACAATTAATACAAAGATTGGACGAAATTCAATACATAAATTCGTGAAAAAACAACGACTTAATAACATTTATAATTTATTGGGCTAATATTGGAATAGAGTTATTGTATTTATTTTACTATAATTTGGTCATTAAAACTAGTCCGAGAGTTCACTAACATTAGAACGTTCTTTATTCTATGATTACACTTCACATTTGTTTACAAAATACGACATCCTGTCATTTTCCTACCGGTCAGCCATTTTGTATAAATATCGAGTAAAACTCGATTAATCGAATTTGAAAATTGGAAGGAGTAATTTCAGGGAGTGAGATCACTTGTTATTCTATTCCACTATACTTATAAGATAATTTTTTTAGAAAATAGGATAACGTGTGTTACGAAAGGTGTGTTATAATGAGACAACGAAGACGTAAATTAAATTTATAATTTCCCGGTTTGATGTTTGTTTACAAACATTTTTGATGTTTGTCTACAAATCATGGTTATCACAATATCAGGTCTACTTAAAATTAACACAGCGTTTATATTTTTATTAAAGCGTTTATGAAAATTATACCTTTAAAATAATTATACAATTTTAACATTGTTAAAGACCCTTTTAAATAATTTTAATCTTGGAAATTGAATTGAATTGAATTGAAAATAATTATTTTATATATGGGGTACAAGGTGAACCGACCTGCCACTAGCGGAGAAAGGGTGAACTTAGGGCAGGTCCATCTAAAGCAGCTTATTTCGGGGGAGTTAGACCACTGTGTCCCGCGCCCCCACCCTCCTGTATAAATTTCAATCTTACGTATAATCAAGACAGGGGTGTCTCGTGACAAATCATTGTCCTGTACAAACTCTACATTTTATCAACACATGTCAAGGGTTAATGATGCCTCGACGTGTGATAGTCTTAACATTAATTAACATCAACAGAAGAAAGAACCCACCCTGTTGGAACTGGACATATTTATTTTTAATATTTTTACTCTGGCAGGATACTATAGTCTATAGGCCCTTGAATGTCTCCACACAATGTAATATTGACAATGGTTCAGTGTAAAGTGTCGAGACAAATGGATATTAAGACCATGAAAGTTGTTGACGATTTATAGTGTCAAAACATTGTGATGTTGTGACTACATTGGATCTTGACCACGGGTCCCTCTGTCAAGATTATCATATGTCAAGGCATTGTTAAACCTTGACATGTGTCTATGTAATGTAGAGTTTGTAAAAAGAATAATGATAATGATAATACCTGTTTAGAGCCTTGTGGCTCATCAGGGATAACCCCTGCGGGAACAACCTCAAGTGGTAGTTGCATCCAAGAGTACTCTAAAGCTGGCGACAATTTATTTGAACAATAATCTTATAGAAACTAATAGTGTAACCTGGGATGCGAACGCCAGACCTCTGTGGGGTCAAAGGTCAGTTTCATAACTGATGCCTTAACGACCTAGACCACGAAGGCGGCTCTGTGTCTAGGTCGTTGTAAATGTAGAGTTTGTAGTCTACAAAAATTTGTGACATGTCACCTTTTGTACTGTTTCTACGTAAGCTCGACACATGTGTCGACATCAAATAGTGTTGAGACCCTGGGAGTTACCTGTGTATTCTATTAAGTTTGACATGATACTTTCAACCCAGGGAGGTTAGAATGTACATTTAAATTTGTTTAATATTACTTGCCAGGCAACTTAATGAATTTTCAGTATTGTGAAATAGAATATAAAAGTGTATACAATCCCCTCAAAAACTTTAGCAAGTTCCATCAAAGAAGGTGACACACAGAGCCATATTTAATTATATATGTCAATTCAAGTCTCATTAATTGGTGGGGTGAATCATGCCACACGGTAGATTTCATCTGTTTCTTAATTCCATATTTGATTTCTTTAAAGTTCCCCTACAAAAGCCTTTTATGTTTTTTTAACCTTTGGTAAATAACTATACTTGTTAATTAAACAATTATTAGTGGGAGTAGTTAATCTAAATCATAATAATGACAATGTCACTGTAATTTTCCACAGATACAGATTATAATCTATACCATCACTGGATTGCTTTATTTACAAATAAAGTAAATAAAACAAATAAGTAGTAAAATAAATACAATATAAGACAAATAACTGTCTTATTAAGCCAGTTAAACTGTAAAACTAGTAAAGCTGTTGATAATTTGGTGAGAAAAAAATTACATTAAGAAACTATATTTTTTTGTTAATTCAATTTTTATGCATGGAATGTACAGCAGCCACAGAAAAGCAATGGATCTTCAAAGCAACTTCGACACTTTCTATTTTAATATCTATTAATTTGAAAATTAACTCTTTGCAGAGTATATACAACTTGAAAACAACAATATATTAGGATTCAAAGTATGAGCGCTAGAGGACTTCATTATGATCAGAATAATAAAATAAGTCTCTCTTACTGTTGACTGGTATAAAACTCAAGTCTTATACCAGTCAATAGTAAGAAAAGACTCAAAACCTAGCTTCATAACATCTCACCGGCACTGATGATGACCTTTAGTTGGTTGAAAGTCGGTTATGCTTTATTTTAAATAAATAATACATCAGGGGAGAGACTTATTTTATTATTCTGAACAATATATTGTATTGAATACAAGGTTCAGATATTAAATTTAGAAACCTATTTGACACAACTGAAAACAACAGATTATTGAAAGGAGAATATAAAATAATAAACTCAACATGTGAAACTCTGCCTAGAACAAAATAACATGTAAATAGAGACAGAGAATACTGGATACTATCCACTAGTGTAGAGGAGATTTGATCAAATGTCTTCCAATGCATCATGTGAACTGTCATCTTGACCATGTTGTCAGGTTATATTTATTATACTATTGCACACGGTCATAATAAGTTGACAGCGTGGGAAAATAGTGTTGAGGAACCAATGAGGCTGGTCGGATATGAAATCCAGATCTAGTCTCATTGGCTCCCTCGCATTATTTTCCTACGCTGTCAACTGATTATAACTATATGTTTACTATAACACCATTTCAACAGTTTTCGAAGCTAATTAAAACTGACACATGTCCTGTTCATGTTTTACTAAACTCAGTAGTATCAAATGATGTCCAATTAAATTTTTTTTCTTCACTTACAGAGGATAATGGGTAGAAAGGTAACTTTAGCTGTTTGTACTCTGAACCAATGGGCTCTTGATTTTGATGGCAATTTTAAAAGAATCCTGAAAAGTATAGCTGCTGCTAAAGAAGCTGGAGCTATTTACAGGAGTGGACCTGAACTTGAAATTTGGTGAGATTTCATCTTATTAATTGAGATAAGTAAAGAAGATTAACTTTAAAGTTAAGACATGGGGTGAAAATTTAATTTCAAGTTTCAGGAAATTTTTTTACTGGTTGATGCAGAGAGAGATGCATTGACAAAGGAATATCCTGTTCTTTTATGAGTCTGTCCTTTTCTGAATATTCTCCAAAAAAGGGGAATATCCTGTTCTGTTAATATTTCTTTCTTAATAAATCTATTTGACAAACGTAGAATCCTTTTTTATTAATATTCATTTGTTAATGAGTCTGTCCTTTTCTGGATATTCTCCAAAAAAGGAGAATATCCTTTTCTGTGAATATTGCCTTGTTATTAAATTTATTTGACAAAAAATATCCTTTTCTGTGGATAATGGTTTGTTATTAAATTTATTTGACAAAAAATATCCTTTTCAGTTAATATATTCTTAAAATGATGTAATACTTGCATGAAATCATTAATTAATATGAAAAAAATGACGAAGTTCCATTATGATACCACGCTATCCAGACAATGATAAGAGCCCTTGTATCCTGTTGTAGTTATATATTGTTGTATGTATGTTATTTTATATTTGTATTCATCTATGTCAATGACCTCTACCATATCTGTTGTGAGGTGGTATGGAAGAGGAGCCCCTGCTTATTTTTTTGACTATGGTTTGCCTACTGTCCCACACAGGCAGGACAAAAATGGCTCCCACTGAACCAAGGCGAGCAAAGCAGGCCTGCCAAGCAGAAGAACCTTGAAATGGTCTTCTTTAAGTCATAGGCATTCTAAAACATAGGGACCAGTTTCTGCTTAATCGAACTTTCCTAAATGGAGTAACTGGCCAATAGCTTAATTATGACATCATCACGAATATACAGTGTGCTACATATATCTTGTTGTATACAGGCATACATCTATAAGAAGTCCATAGCGGGTCTGTATAATGAGGCAATAAAAATTTGCTAGATACATAACCAAACGCCATGTAACAATGAATACTAAAACAACAACTTTGTAAACTCCAGAGATGCCTTACCAAGCATCACTCGCAGAGTACGCCTGCAGGGAGAGGCCACAGAAATTCGCTAAATACATGGTAAAATGCCATGTAACAACGAATAATTATAATAACAACGACCCCATAGAATAAAAACAATGGTGTGGCTCTGAAAGGGCCTTTAGCAAGGAAAATTCACTAGATACATGGCGAAATACCATGTAACAACAAATAATTATAAAATGAAAACCCAACGTACTGTGTGTCTGTAAAATCACTTGCAAATCATTGCAGGATATCCTATGAAATCTTTTGAGTTTTGATACTAAAATACAGTGTGCACTTGTAAATGGTTGTGGGATATACTGTACATTTTTTATAAATTTTGATTGTGAAAGATCGTGTGCCAAATGGCTAAAAGAAATCCAGTAAAATTGATTTATTTTTGATAGTGAAAGACAGTGTGCACTTGCAAATTTTCATAGATAATCTTGTAAAATCTTTTAAATTTGGATTTTGAAAAAAACTTTGCACTTACACAATATTATAGGAAACCTTTGAAAATCTTTTACTTAATGCAAACTGTGTTTAAATGGCATTTAATATGCACTGAAACTGGCTTTAGAAGCTAACTGTTTTTTTAACTAATTTTTGATTATAGTGGGTACACTTGCGAAGATCATTTTCATGAAGAAGATACAGTGAGGCATTCATGGGAAGTTCTGGCGACACTGCTTACATCTCCTATATGCACTGATATCATGTGTGATGTTGGTATGCCTGTTACATATAAATCCTGTGTTTACAACTGTAGGGTTGTTTTCTATAACAGGAAGATATTGTTAATTAGGCCTAAATTATTGTTGTGCGATGAGGGCAATTACAGGGAATCAAGATGGTTTACTCCTTGGAGAAAGGTTACTTTTTCTTATTATTTTGTTAATTTTATATTATTGCTTTTTAGAAATTTGCAGAGTTAGCATAAATTAACCATTTTTTGGAATTTTTGAAAAAGCCATAACTTTGGTTTTAGTCTTTTGATTTTGATAATTAAACACTCTCTCACTCACTTTTATATGACATTTTGTCACCTTTAAAAAATGTTCTCTTCATGTTTTGCACACAACCCACAGGGAACCACTTATTTCAAGAAAACTGAAATTTGTACGATTTTATAAAATTTTGAGTGTGCGCAATCATATGAAGGGGTCCACTCTATATAGGCAGACTATGTTTTTCAAAATGATCATTTTATTTTACAAAATGAGTCACATTTTTGTCAGGCTCTTGGACTATAACCAATAACATTAAATACAGAACAATCTATAAAATCCAAGCTTGGCATAAATCAGAATACTTTTGAAGGCAGTATAGTCTAGTTTCATGTATTAAAAACAATTTAATGTGAAAAGTGAATCTGGACATGAACAGTGCAAAGTTTTGTTTATGATCAGTTGACAGCAAATCTACAAGGAAAATCATTTTATTGGTTTATTGCACCACTAAACTTTTAAGTCAGCGACAGACACTGACTTCAAGTCTGAAGCTATTTATCAAAAAATGTTTTACTGTCATAAAATTGTTGCATAGTGTTCACTTGGGGTACTCCGTCTCTTGCTAATAGATAGCTGTGTGTAAGTCTAGTGAGTACCATTCTCAATCTGCGTGGTACTGTTTCTTTATGTCTGTTTTCTCTATTCTATGTTTTCCACTCTTCTGTGGTCAATTTGATCATTTTGAGTTTATTGTTCCACAAATAATGCCATTTTCTGTTATTAGCAAATAAAGTTCAATTCCATTTGGTATTTGATGATTTTTACCATTTATCTGCTGCTCCATTTCCTTTTCTAACTCTAATGATGTTGTAGATTCGTAAAATAGAGGAGATGGTATTACCAAATGTTATTAGTCAAGCTACTGGACAACTAACTGTTAAATTTGGTGATGCTCTTATAGCTACTAGAGATACAACTATTGGGTATGAAATATGTGAAGAACTTTGGAATCCCTTTAGGTAAGAAAAACCTTATTTGAAATATGAAACCTCTTCAAAAGAGGTTCAAAGATACCTTATGGACATTGTCATGCTACCAGACCCCTTGTGATAGTCATGCTGTACTATCCGTGTCCTCTCTCTAGTACAAGTCTTTTTAATACTGCAGCTTTGCATGTTAATAATGTAAGCTCAAAGTAATCTAATCTAAATATCAATTTAATTTATTTAAAAGTGAAATTTATTCCAGTAATCTATTATCAAAACTTGATTACGGAATAACATAATATTGCACTATATTAATTTTCCTCATTTGTCCTGTATGTATATAGGAAAAGTATTTTACAAAATAATCTGACACTGGTATTTTACCTGATGTATCTGTTTCATGTGTTTTTGAGACCCCCTGAGTGGTTTTTACAATGTTGTCTGTCTGTATTTGTGTCTGTTATCATTGTTGTACTCAAAGTATTTATGCTAGAGAGGTGAAACTTGGTACACAAATCAATCCTTAGGTCCTAGTTGTGCCATTGGGCAAATAATTTTTTATATCATTAACTGGCAATAATAACTCAGCAATATTGATACAACGAGGGTTTGGTGTGCATATAAGAACAACATATGTTCCAAGTTTTATCTTATTATCAATTCTTTTAGCTTTGCTCAATTTTTATCGAAAGACTTGTATAAATTTTTTTAAAAAATGTAAAATAATCTAATTAAGTTAATTTTAGGAAAAATGTATTCCTTAACGTAATAAATAAGTATAACAAGTTTTGTTTCAATATGACTAGTATATCACTGTTTTTTTGGATCATAAAAGTTAAGCAGCATCAATTGAGGTCAGCACCTGCATGAGTGACCACTACGAATGACACAAAAGTATTTACCAAGGAAAATCAAAGCAAGTCCGAAGATGTGTTGCAGATGTTTGTATTCTGAAGATGTGGGATGAGCATAGCAAAATCGATTTTTTTGTTATACATAAGAATGTAATACCCTGCTCATGACTAGTCAACTATGTAATTGAAAAAAGTCCTTATAAATCTTTTTAGTCAATTTTCAATGTTATTGTTACTATTTTTTGGTTGTTTATGAGTTATGTAGTATTCATAGATATTTACTGTATAGAGAAATTCATAAAGAAAGTTTTGAAAGCCTATTATAAAGGTTTGGGTGTAACCCCTTAGTTTTAAGTCTAGAGGATGAGGAAAGTGTATCTCAACTACTGACTGAGGACAAGTTAAGAGAGTTTTTATTTATAAGAAATTTTTATAAAAAGGACTAAAGTCTTCATTAATTTAATTGATATTACAATTTGTAATAGTCCAAAAAGCTCTAAAGTTATAAGAAAGCTGTAGTTTTTTTGTTGTGTTAGTAATTTATATTGATATGATTACGTTAGTGATGTAAATTACAGGGTCGATAGATGGAATAATGTTCCAACGTTACCTCTTAACATGAACACGTCTTTGTTAAATTGTTATTTCCTTATAATCTGCTAGAACAAGCCAAATAGATTATGCAAAATTAACTTTCTATGTTGAGGTACGTTGGCATTGCCAACCAACAGGAGCTATACTGGCATCATTTGCTTCAGGACAACAGCACTGACTGACGGCAGTCCAGGTGAACTAAAGCATGCCATGAAATGAAAGGGTTTTTATTTCACATTTTGAGATACAACTTTTTTATTACTTGAGTTAAAACTCTGTCCCAAATGTTGACTTTACTGTTATGTATAGGTTTCAGTATATATCGGTTGAATTCCTGCCTTTACTGATTTTCTCTGGGTATCCAAGTGATTAAAACCAAAATTAGGGTTTAGATGAGATCTATAATAATCATAATGCCTATTTAGAACCTTATCCCTCATCAGGGATAACCCTTGTGAAAACCCCCTCTTTTTGTAGTGGCAAACGTTACACATAAAAAGTTATCTAAAGTTGGTACAAGTTTTATTTTAATAATAATCAGTAAAACCTGAGATGCGAACCCTAGACCTCTGAGGTGTAAAGGTTATTATACTAACCCTTCAACAACCTCTACCTACGAGCATAGCTTCTACATTTTTTGTATGTGAACTATTTAAGTTATTTAGACCTTTTAATGCTTTTGTTTTTAGTTCTCACATTGAGATGGCACTGGACGGAGTGGAGATATTTGTAAATAGTTCAGGATCTTATATGGAGCTAAGAAAAGCTTATGTTACTGTCGATCTTATTAAATCTGCTACTTTTAAGGTAACATTTCATTAGCTCATCTTAAAGCAGTTATCCGTGTTTACTTTTTATTTACGTATTTAATATTATTTTATTCAGCCACCCTTGGTTACAAAATCATTTATGACATTAAATGCCAATAAAAAAATGTCCTTCTTTAGATTATTACTCCCCTGCTTTCTTTTTATTAAATCCCAGTTACTTCTTATTTACTTTCTTATTCAAGAGAATAAATAAGGCATGATAGGAAAACAATTTATTTGGTTATAACATATTTTATTTATTATTTTCCTCATTTATACTGTTGGTATATAGGAAAAGTATTGTGTTTGCAAAAAAATCCGAAACCGGGATAAAACTGGAATTATCCGTTTCAGGTGTTTTAAGGCCTCCTGAGTGGTTTTCTCAAAGTTGTCTCTGTGTGTGTCTGTTATCATCGTAGCTCCTAGTGTATTTATGCTAGAGAGTTGAAACTTTGTACAAAAAAATTTTTTATGACATCATTAACCCACTATAATGACTCAGCAAAAAATACATAAATACATAAAAAACACGGACATTGATGCGATCTGATTAAAATTTTGCATGCATGCGGCTATGTATAAGACATAGCCGCAGAACATATGTGCTAAGTTTCATCTCATTATCAGCATTAGTTCAATTTTTATCGAATAACTTGTTTATGTTTTTACAAAATTGTAAAAAATCAGAAAATGATTCAATTGAGTTGAAATGTAGTACAAATGTATATCATATGTATACCAATGTATACCTAATAAAAAAAAGTTCGGACCATTACTTAATAAATAAGTACACAAAGTTTCTTTTCAATAAGACAAGTATATCCATAATTTTTGTTGGATCATAAATCTTAAGTAGCATTGAGCATGGTCAGTGCTGTATGGGTGAAGACTGAGAATGAAACGGATGCATTTACTATCTGAGGACAAGCGAAGTCCAAAGACATGTGCAGTATAAATTTGATGAATTTTATATCCTGAGGACGTGCGAAGCGAGTCAGAAGCAGGGAGGATGAGGTAAGCGAATCCCAAGTGATGAGCAAACCCTGTACTCAATTCCTTTAATCATGTTTATTGGCAAAAGTATACAAAATTAGTTTTGTGTGAACTGGAGCCATATTTTACTAGTTTGAGCCTGGGGGGGGGGGGACTTAAATGAGGAAAAATTTGAATTTGATTTTCCCAAGCTACTAGAAATCAACGCTGCAGTAGACCAGTGCGGACAACTCATAAACCAACCCCGGTAGCTTTCCAAAATGACTGATTATATTTAAATTTAAATTAAATTAAGATTGAAATGTATGTAAACCATGGCAACTATTGGGTATGACAGCTAAATTTATTGTTTATAAAATTATTTTTCTCTTCGTTTCTTTTTATTTTATTCTAATAAAAATAGTTTGCTGTTGTCATGTTCTGTATTGGAAACATTCAGAAACTAATAGTAAAAAGAAGTTTTTAAAATTGGGCATAGCACTTACAAATGACAACAGGTAAGTTTACATGTCATTTAATTAATTTATTCTGGTAATCACATTTAATCACAAGTGGGCATCATGTTGATGATGTAATTAAAGAATATTTTTAAATCAACTCGTTCAGGCTGTATTTAATGCTAAAATCTATCTTCTATCACAGACATAATTTAACCAACCTGATTAAATTGTTGAAATTTAATAAATACTTGAATGAAATGTAAAATTACCTGCTATCAGATGAGTTCCGTGGAAGTTTAAAGATGACAAAGGCTGTGCAAAGCCCTTGAGATAGGTATATAAAGAAGGATATAAATCAAACTGAATGAAGACACAATTTAGGTAAGAATGTAAAGAAGTACCTAATTTTCTTTTAATTTGGCAATGCTTAAATAATTATATGATACGATTTTGTTGCATCATATTGTGTTTATTGTGTACTTAAGGGGATCCCGCAAAGAGTGGGGTAAAAATCAATTAAACGGAATATCTCTGGTTCTAAGCAAAATATCAAAATTCTAAAACGGTACTTCACTTCTAATTTTTATTCTGCACATTTTAAGACTCATTTCAACCTTCTTGAGCAAAAAACAGTGGCGCAATTTGAGAACTTCAATTTTTAAAGTAGTTCTCAAATTGCGCCACTGTTTTTTGCTCCAGAAGGTTGAAATGAGTCTTAAAATGTGCAGAATAAAAATTAGAAGTGAAGTACCGTCTTAGAATTTTGATATTTTACCGAGAAACGGAGATATTTCTATTTAAGTGATTTTTACCCCCCCTCTTTGCAGGATCGCCTTAATGTATTGAGTGTATGTTCTATTGTCCCACCCTCTCTGGTGAGGTAGAGGATGTGTCTTCACTTAATACACAGGAGGTCCAGGGATCGCAACCCAGGCTGTGCTCTCAGTTTTTATTGTAAGAAGATTGTGATTAATATATAGCATCAACTTTAATTGAGCACTTTGAGCACAGTCGATTTGGAAACACAATCTGTGACAAAGCCAATAGACCCTAAAAGAGACATTTTTTTTTATAAAGTGATGTATTTTGATTTGTACTTACATTGACAGGCAGGTGGATGCTATTTGTTCAGTAACCTGAGAGGATGTGATGGAGGTAGAGTCTATTTCAATGGATGTTCTTGTATAGCTCTCAATGGAAATATCATATCTAGAAGTTTACAGTTCTCTTTACTTGAAGTCGTAAGTCGTGTTTATTGTGTTTTCCTTTCTAGAAATAGAATATGTTATGATTATTAAAAAGTGATTGAACTGGATTAAGAGGCTGGCCAAAAAAGGGTTCGTCATATCCTGGTACTTTTCCTCTCAACTTCTGACATACTTGGCTTATCATCAGAATATCATGTTTACCAACAAGTGGTATCACTTCTGTCTTGCTAAACTTGTCCTCATGATGTCAGTATTACCCAAACCTTAAGGTTATATTACTTCGGTCTTGTAACACTTGACCTGAGAATTATAAGTTATCCAAATGTTATACCTTATAAATATATAACCTTAAGCATGAAATGGATTTTTAAGCATGGAAACCGGAAACACACATTCCAAAGGAAGCTCTCCTGACATGTGGACCACCACACCAGAAATTCTCTTATAATTTTATGTATTGCTCTAATAAATATATATTTTCTCTTGTGTTCCTTACGTTTTACCCTATCTTATGATATGACATATGTTGAAAACAGTAAACAAAAAAACATAAGTTACAGCCCATTAAAGTTAATTAATTCAAAAGGCAATATTATTAAGATAGCATCGAATATCACAATGAAATTGTGATATCCAACAGCCTCCTCCCTCTGGCATTTGCCTTGAGGAGGCTCATCTTTTGTTTTTTCATTACAATTAGAAAGAAATTTTTTTTGTATTTTTTTATGTTGAAATTGTAAATAGTTTCATTAAGATGGAAATAAATCTAATTTAATTTAATTTATAATACAACACACGGCTAAAATCAATTGACAGCGCGCCAAAAATCTGTGAGGGAAAGAATTCTATTGGTTCAGACCGACCACCCTTCTATCCTCTCCACCTCATGCCAACCTCGGTATAGAAAAAAACCTTTTTCGTAAATAAAATCATAAAAAGGCAACACTGGTTGTAAATATTTGTAACCTCGCATCGCTTTTATTTCCCTCATTGTGCATATTGATCTGTTTGAGTTGGTTTCGTTTCATTCCAATCTGTTCAATTCATCCAATTATTGCGGAGTTGTAATATGATCTGAGTGCGTATATTTGACTCATGGACATTGAAGTATTCTTCAAACATTTCTTGCTATTTAAGTACAGCGCAGAATCTGTGGTCTGTCAACCCAAAGACACATTTTTTTTTTGGAAAATGCCTTGTCTTTCAATAGATGACATTCTTGACTTTTTTAAGTCATGAATGCATATTTTGTCATATTATTTTTATAATATGCAACAATAAGCATTCAATTATACAAACTTGACACAAAAAGCAGTTTGTTTTGGAAAAAAGTAATTATAGCTGATTATTTATTTAAATCGTCAAACTTTTATCATAGAACTATTATGATCCATTGCATTACGTAATTAACAACTTTGACTCCACTTAATTCATACTTCCCGAACAAATTTAAAGCAACACTTAGTTGATAAATTTATATGATACAACAATATTCCTAATTAAAAAGTAAATAAATATTTTTTAAAAAATAAAAAATAGGATATCAAATAAAAACAAATAATAAAATTCAAAACATGACCTGACTTTCAGTGTTGCCAGAGTGGAGAATTTTTTTTGTTACTTAAAAGAAGGGATTTTTTTGTTAAAAAAAGAGGGTTGAAAGCATGAGATTTTGGCGGACTGTCAATTGACTTTAGCCGTGTGTTGTATAATAGTAGCATAATTTTATGTTTGAATTAGCTAAAAGGCGAATTTCTTGTTGTAGGAAGTAGTAACATCTACTGTGGACCTAGAGATGGTTAGTAGTTACCGAGCTGATAAGAGATCCATGTGTTATCTCAGCGGACAAAGTGAGCCTTACCCTCGGATAGATGTTGATATAGCCTTATGCAATAAAGATGTATTTGTACCTCTGACTCCTCCTATTCAGTGGGTATATCACAGCCCTGAGGAAGAAATAGCTCTAGGACCAGCTTGTTGGTTATGGGATTATCTCAGGTATGTTATCACAGGTAATAAAGATGTATTTGTACCTCTGACTCATCCTAATCATGACCAATCAGATTACCAAAGGGTGTTTTAGACGATAACATTTAAATGTTAAATTTAGAGCATAACAAGATGTGGATGAATTAAAAAACTACACTATTTCTTTAACGATCTGATACCAATATTAGTGAATTCCGGATATTTTATAAAGAGCTATCGTTTGACATGTAAGACTACTTTTATCTAATATACTACAATTACAATATACCTACAATTTGGTTGACCAGAATACATTATACTTCCTGACTCTAATTCTAATGGAGATATCAACAAATATCTACCCCCACTAAGTCAACTACCAGAAGTTTTAATTACCAACAATTATTTTGGCAATCGTCTTCCTTGCCAAAGTGTGTTTTCTACGATAACATTTGAATTTTAAATTGGAGCATACCATGATATATATTAATTCGGAAACTGCATTATTTGTTAAACAATTCAATGCCTTGCTTAAGCTTACTTAAGCTCTTGGTAGCTAGCTCTAACTTGAAATTCAAATATTATTGTAGAAAAACATTCTTTGGCAATCTGCCAAAGAATGATTAATGATATAGGGATTGCTATACTGGGGAGACGATTGCCAAAAAAATAATTGTTTATTCAAGCTCCTAACAGTTGACTTAGTGGGGGTACTAATATTAATATTTTGGCCATAGCTTAATAAGAATTTGTTGGAGTGATGTATATGAAACCTATCACCTGGTACCAGCCTGTAATTATTATAGCGAGTTCGAAGTAGGGAGGATGTGAGTAGCGAATCAGATGAGGTGAGGAAAAGTTCTGAGGTACCCCGTACCCGAATGTTTTGATTTATTTGTTTGGACTCTATTAACAATAAATTGATTATTTTTTTAGGAGGTGCAGACAAGGAGGATTCTTTCTTCCGCTGAGTGGTGGAGTAGATTCCTGTAGTTCTGCCTGCATAGTTTACTCTATGTGTAGACTAGTTGTTAAATACTCCGCTACCTCTGGTATGTATGATCTGTATTCAATTCCCAGGTTTACCATAGAAACACCCCGCTGCCAGTAGGATCAATCAAATAGGTGGGACATTGTCTTTAATATTTTTATTTAAAGACCTGGTCACATATTTTTTCTTGAACAAAAATTTCATTAATAGTGTCATCGACGAGATTATTTCACAGAAGTTAATTTTTTACCATTTAGTTTATGATTGTCAAGTTTAGGTCATTTTAAGACCTCCTAAGTGATTTTTACCAAGTTGACTGTCTGTTCTCATCATATTTTCCAGTTTGTTTATGCTAGAGATTTGAAACTTAGTACAAAAATAATTTTTCAGGTTCATTTTTGAAATATACTTTCTGGAAAATATCTTTTTGACAGAGTAAGGGGAAGGGGGTGGTACAGCCTTTTCTCGAAGGTTCCATGACCTTCTAATTGTTTGCGAAGGTCCGCAACATCCCCTCTTCTTCTTATCTCTCAACCATTATCTGATCTACCCATGTCCTTTAAGTCAGTTATGTTTTTGTTAACTCTACAATAACTATGTTTGCTTATACGTCTACTTTACTCAAAACAATATCTTTTTTACTATCATTATTGATTCAAACAAAATTATTATAACATGAAAAAAATTATTGGATCAATTTGACATTTGGCAACTATATTTTCATGTGTATAAGATCAACAAATGTGCAAAGTTTCTATTCATTATCAGCATTAGTTAAATTTTTATAGAATATTTTAGTATATTAATAAAAATTGGGTACGGGGTACCTAGAAACTTTTCCTCACCCCATCATATTTGCTACACTCCTCCTTACTTCAGACTCGATTCGCTCGTCTTCAGAATATACAAGTTGTTAAATTTACTGCAACACGTATTGGGATTTGCTTCGCTCGTCCTCAGACAGTAAATTCTTCTGTTTCATTTCCAGCGATCACCTACCTAGGCACTGACCACACTCGGTACAGCTTTTATGATGCAACAAAAATGATGGATATACTTATCGTATTGAAATGTAACTTAGTGTTCTTATTTTTTACGCAATGTTATACACTTGTGCCAAATTTTAACTCAATATGATTATCTCTCTCTGTAAATGCTTCCATGAATGCTTAAGCAAACACCTTAACCCTCTAGTACAAACCCTTTCCTCAAACACCCTTCCTGATAATCATATACGAGGCCTGAGGAGGCAATGGCCTCGAGACCAGCTATCTTTATGCATTTATAATCTTAATTCAGCTATTATGATATATTATCTTATTTAATCAATTTTCTCCATTTTATATTAATTTAAATTAACTCAAGATTTGATTATTTCTATTCTATTTCCATATTTTACCTATAAAACATATTTAAGTACATGTTACTTATCTCGCCTTAGTGCAATTACTGGATTGTTTCTCTGACATGCTTTTACCATGACACAAAAACAACATCAACCCTATACTTGTTGCAAAAATTATTGTTGTATTATTCAATGAAAATTTATTTAAAAAAAAAGACGTATTAGAATATAAATTGGGTGATTTCCATTTTCTGAGGACGAGCAAAGCGAGTGGTGAGGATGTATTATATTAATGAAGTGAGGATTATTTATATATTGAGGTAAAGTTCTGAGGTACCCCATACCTGTTTTTTTTTTTACTTTACATTATTTATACATTGGTGTAAAGGAAAAGTAATGTGATAGCACTTAAATATGAAACCTTGATTTCACCTGAATTATCTGTGGATGTTCTTTAGACTTCCTGAGTAGTTTATACCAAGCATTGATTAAATCATTAGTTGTTTTGGCAGAGATTTTGTGGTATAGACTCACCGTGATGTTTAATAAAATAACACACTAGAATTAAAAACAATTAATATATTGTCAACCACAATAGTATAAAAAAATTATAACCGACCGGTTTCGACTTTAAGTCATCATCAGAGCTGTTTACAGACTAACACGAGGATTTAACAGCAAAAATTGAACTTTTACAGTCTATCGTTTAGTTTAAAAATCCCCAAGGTCTTAAGTATTTTGGGGATTGGCCAATCAGAGAAGCCGCTGCCAACCTCTCACTTAAAACTTAAAAAGAGAAAAAAATCCCTACCACAATAACAGCTGTAGGGAAAAAACCTTCTTCCCTGCAATCGTTCATTTTGTTTATGGTTCTTCTTTTGATTTCATCGTTTTGAAAACTACTTTCAAATTAATCTTAAAAATGCTATTTTAAAATAAAACTACACAAAAGAAATGTAAAAAAACATCACCAAGAAAATACGGGTAAAATAGCCTGATTTGTTTACAGAGTTATTTCCTGCTCCCTTCTTGCAGGGATTTTTTTTCTTAAGAATCAGTGGTGTCTAAACTGACCTGTCAAGATTTTTAAAATAAACGATAGACTGTAGAATAAAATTTGTATTGATTGATCCAGGTCATGGAAGGTTGAGGTATGCTTTAACTGAACCTTTGTCAGTCTGTAAACAGCTCTGATGACTTAAAGTCGAAACCGGTCAGTTGTACTTTTTTATACTATTTTGGTTGATTATATATTGTTTTTAATTCTATTGTGTTTTTTTTATTTATCATCATGGTTATACTAAGCAGGTGGTATAGTTGTTTTAATTGATTAAGAATGAACAAAACGAGTCCAATGATATTGCATTATAAATTAGCTTTATTTCCATATTCTAAAGACTAGGGAAGAGAGTACAAAATTGCGAAGATGGATCCTATAAGGTCATGAAAGTTCTGAGGTACCCTGTACCAGATTTCTATAAAGTTTTCCTTGCATTGTGGAGGTTTGTTTGTTAGTTATTCTGATTGTTGCTATTGTTCACAGAAGAGGTTGTAAGCAGTGTAAGGAGTATAGTATCAGATCACAGCTACACACCTACTGATGCTAGGGAACTATGTTCTAGAATATTCTTTACTTGCTATATGGCTTCTGAGAACTCTTCTAGTGATACTAAATCTAAAGCTAAACTTTTAGCTCAACAGATAGGAAGGTTAGCAGTCATACTATTTGTTTATATCTTGTTAAGATCGCTTAGAAATCGGCACAGAAAACTGGTTTTAAGGATATTCTTATACAGCATTGTTTGACATTTTACTAGGGTTAAGTTATTAACCCTCTACCAACCGTGGCATGGGGATTTACCACAAAAATTGAACTTTTAGATTAATATTTGTATTGATTGTCCAGGTCACGGAAGCTCGGGGTATGCTTTAACTGAACCTTTGTTAGGATATCATTGAGATAATAATATCATTATCAGGTGGGTCATAGTGAGACACAATTATTTATGAATATTTTTAAAGGTGTTCTTTAGTATAATTAAAATTATACTAAAGAAACCTAGCGACTATACTACTAAAGACTTATTTACAGACTTCCCAGTTATGACCGTAAAAAACTTTATGAAAAAGCTTTACGTTAAGCTTTAGGTTGGTACCATACAGGTACTTTGGTGACATAATTTTTTTATTTTCCTCATATATAATTATAACTTCACACAATATTACATTAATTTGGGTTTTTATCTTGAAATAAGTAAAAATTTAATAATTAAATTATAAGTAAAATTTATTTAAACTAAGTTTTAATATTATCTAGTGCATAAATTCTTTTCTTGTGTTGTATGAAGTGATTTAATGTGACGTGACTGAGAAATGCCTGCCGTTTGTAGGGTGGATTATACATTTTTTAAGCCGATAGAGGTTTAGAGAGGTGAGGAGTCTAGTATATGTAGAATAGGAGTTAGTAGTATAAGTCTTTAGCTATTGTTATAATCCTTCTTTCTGATTTCCTTTGTCTGGTTCCCAATCTCCCTTGCTAGTGTGCCCATTGTTCCCTTTGATTTTTTTATGCTAAATACCTATATTCTTACCCTTATTTAGGATTTCCTTTGTTGGGTGTTTTAATAATACACCTATCTTCTAAGCTTGTGTGCCCATTGCTCATTTTTCTATGTTATCCCTCTTATCCCCCCTATCTAGTTTTATTTGCCCTATATCTGATGTGTTATCCCCCTATCTAGTTTTATTTGCCCTGTATCTGATGTGTCTTACCCCCTATCTAGTTTTATTTGCCCTATAACTGATGTGTCTTACCCCCCCCCATCAAGTTTTATTTGCCCTATAACCCTGATGTGTCTTACCCCCTATCTAGTTTATTTGCCTATAACTGATGTGTCTTATCCCCCTATCTAGTTTTATTTGCCCTATAACTGATGTGTCTTATCCCCCTATCTAGTTTTCTTTGCCAGATGCCTGACGGTTCTTATCCCCTTATTTAGTTTTCTTTCCCTTGTAACTCATGATTGTACCCATCTTATTATATATATTTATATATATATATATATATAATATATTATATTATATAATATATATATATATATATATATATATATATATATATATATATTATATGTGTTTCAGCTATCATTGTGACATCAATATATCCGGAGCAGTCACAGCTATGTTAAATATATTTTCACTAATCACCGGTATGAAACCTAGATTTTCTGTTAATGGAGGGTCAGCCAGGGAGTGTCTTGCACTACAGAATGTACAGGTGTGTGATATGTTTTTTTGCTTATTTAAATCTAAACCAAATATTAACTAACTATATAAAATATAAGCAACATGAAAAGTAAACAAGGGACTGAATTAGATCAATATATGATTTTTCTTTATGTTAAAAAAATGTATTTGTGTCATTCAATCAAACTTGAACTATTGCTGATAATGATATGTAACTTGGCACATATCTTGGTCTAATTTAGAAACTAATATGTTAGTGCATTCTAGAAACAAAATATGACATCATTAACTAGCAATACTGTTTTCAGTAATTTTTAAAATTCATAAAAACAGGAAATTTAACACACATGTAGACAGATGTGTGTTATGAATTTTTAAAACTTTGGCTGAGTATTGCTGGTTAGTGATGTCATAAAAAAAAATATTTTCTATATAGTACCAGACCCTAAAAATTGATTTTTTGTATAAAGTTTAAATTTTCTAGCATAAACACGCCGGGAGCTATGATGATAATTGTCACACACTCACACACACATACAGTCAAATTTGTTAAAACTACTCAGTAGGTTTTAAAAATACCTAAAATGGATGATTCAGGTTAAATCCCGCATTTTGGAGTTTTTTTCCCAACAGAATATTTTTTACTTTTCCTCATTTATTCCGTAGATATATAGGAAAAGTATTGTGTTTGCAAAAAAATCCAAAACCAGGATGAAACCGGAATTATCCGTTTCAGGTGTTTTAAAGGCCTCCTGAGTGGTTTCATACAAAGTTGTCTGTGTATGTGTGTTTTTGTCTGTTATCATCGTAGCTCCTAGTGTATTCATGCTAGAGAGTTAAAACTTCGTACAAATCAATCTACTGTATTTGTGCTATTCGGAAAATATTTTTTATGACGTCATTAACCCGCATAATGACTCAGCGAAAATTGGAAAAATCATAAAACGCAGAAAATGATGCAATCTAATTGTGATTTGGCACGCATGGGGCTATGTATAAGACTAACATATGTGCTAGTTTTATTCTTCTTTTATTCTTATTATTAGCATTAGTTCATTTTTATCAAATGACGTGTACGTTTTTTTTTTAAATTGTAAAAAATCAGAAAATGATTCAATTGAGTTTAAATTTTGGTACAAGTGTGAACCTTTACTTAATATATAAGTACACTAAGTTCATTTCAATACGACAAGTATATCCATGATAAAAATTAAGCATTTTATTATATAAAAATTTAGCAGCATTGAGTGTGGTAAGCGCTGTATGGATGACCGCTAAGAATGAAATGGATGCATTGACTATCTGAGGAGAAGCGAAGCTAGTCCGAAGACATGTTGCAGTGTAAATTTGGCCAATTTTATATTCTGAGGATGAGCGAAGTGAGCCCAAAGCAGGGAGGATGAGTGTAGCAAATCTGATGTGATGAGGAAAAGTTCCGAGGTACCCTGTACCCATTTTTTCTTTGTACATATGGTATAAATGAGGAAAAGTAAATATTAGATTAAATGAAGAAAGGATTTCTGTATTTGATTAGTTTTTGAATTTTATACTACTATATGGCTGTGGTATATCTTTCCACATGTTAAAAACAGCTGTTTTAATAGAAGCAGTAGGCATCCAATTTTAGATGGAAAAAATACCTACAGGTACTTGGATGGCGTCGCAGGACAACCATAGATAATAAAACCTAAACGTACCTAAAATAACCTGACTTACTCCCACCTACACATCGCCCCCTTGCAGCTGTAGGGATATTTTCTACCCTTTTACTCTGTTACAAGTGTTACATTTTCTCCCTTCCAGCCGATTTTTAATATTAATATTGTATTAATATTGTAAAAATCATTATATTATTAATATTGTATTAATATTGTATTAGTATCATTACATATAATATTGTATTATATATTAATATTGTAAAATCATTATAGTATTAATATTGTAAAATCATTATAGTATTATATTGTAAAAATCATTATAGTATTAATATTGTAAAAATCATTATAGTATTAATATTGTAAAAATCATTATAGTATTAATAGTATTAATATTGTAAAATCAGTATAGTATTAATATTGTTTGATTACTAGGCTCGAGTTAGGATGGTGCTGGATATCTATTTGCACAGCTAATGTGGGCTCGAGGCAGACCAGGTGGGCTCCTGGTTCTTGGTTCAGCCAATGTTGACGAATCACTCAGAGGATATCTTACTAAATATGACTGTAGTTCAGCTGATGTCAACCCTATAGGAGGCATCTCTAAGACTGACTTAAAATCTTTTCTGAACTATGCTGCTAACAAGTAAATATAAATAATAATTATAATAAAGATAAATTTACTAATAATGTTAAATTTTGTGGTTTATTTATAGATTTAGTTAAAGCTTTTGATCTAGCAGATCACGACCTTATAATTAAACAGTTATAAAGAATAGGCATACGAGGAGTAGTCCTATCTTGGTTGTCATCCTACCTGAAAGGTAAAGTCTTATGTGTAAAAGTCAATGGCAAGATAATTAGGCAATTGGTTATAATAGACAAAGAGCCCCAGGGGTGTTTTGTTAATAAAAAGTGTAATGGCTGGAACTGGTCTCAATTTTTCGTAAATACCTTCCTGAACAAGGATCTGCAATTCTGCCGACTCGTATCGGATGGGTGTCCCAGGCAGAACGCACTTTAGGGTCAAAGGTTCTGCTTGGCCACCCATCTGATACAAGTCGGCAGAATTGCAGATCCTTGTGTTCAGGAAGGTATTTACGAAAAATTGAGACTGGTTTCAGCCATACACTGTTTGTTAACTTGGGTGGTAAATTTGACCTGTAAAGTGCGCTCTACCTGGGACGCCATCCAATACGAGTCTGCAGAATTGCAGATCCTAGTTCAGGAAGGTATTTACGAAAAATTAAACCGTTTCCAGCCATTACACTTTTTTAACAAAACACCCCTGGGCTCTTGGTCTATAAGTTCTGGGGTACCCAAGGAATAGTTGTTGGACCCATACTGTTCCTTATATTAAAAGACCAACTGCTTAGGCTTCCTTTAAAGGAAAATTGACTGGCTTTGCAGACACCTACTTTTTCGAAGCAAAAATCTATCGCTGAGCTTATTACCTGCATTGAACATGGTTTGAAAATGTTAGGTATGGTTGAGCAATAATTGTATGGCTTTAAATACATGAAAACTGTTAAAACAAATTAAAATTTCATTCTCCTCAATGTATAGAAGTAAATTGTCAGTGTCCGTCAATAAATTCTTGTGCAACACAAAATATCTTGGCTTATATTCTCCACTTTGAATCGGAAATGCCACAATACAACACACTAGATCTAAACTCAACTGATTATTAAGAGTATTTAGGAAAATAAGAAACTTTGTAAGTTCAAAAATTCTAAAACAAATCTATTATTCTTAGTTAACTCTTAATTGACTACTAAGATACTTAATTAACTACTAAGATAATAAGACTACTCTAATTAACTTAATTGTGGGGAGGTGCTTATAACCCCTTGTCGCACAAAATACATTTTATTAAATTGATCTATTTTAAAGGTATCCGGGAAAAAAGTACACGGGAAAAAATACAGGAAAAAAGTACAGGAAAAAAACACACTTTCCAGTGTGTTTTTTTTTCGTATACTTTTTCTGTATTTCTTTCCTGTGTTACTTTTTTCCTGTTTTTTTCCTGTGTACTTTTCTTCCTAGATTCATTTTAAAGACATACAACATAAGTCATATCCACATTTAAAAGCATGAATTATCCCCCCCCCATGACTTCCCTGCATAAGTTAAGGCTAGCTCAATTATATTATATTAAGCTTGGTATAATCCAAAATTTAGGAATAACTAGATCAAATCGGATAACTATAATAAGTTGTACATTTGGTAAATGACCAAAAAAATGCACCAAAAAGCCAATATTTTTTAAGTATTTCGCTGACTTTGCTTAAATCAACCATTTTTTGTGTTTTTGAAAAAGCCATAACTTTGGTTGCAGTTATCTTATTTTGATGAATAAACACTCATTTTATCGGAAATCGTATCAGCTTAAAAAATGTCATCATCTCACAACCCACAGGGAACCATTATTCCAAGAAAACTGAAATTTGTAAGATTTTTTAACATTTCATGTTAAAAAATTCATGGCTTCACACTGGATATTTATTATTATTAGAAGATGAAGTTTACGTTTATTGAAATAAGAGGTTTCCTGTGCTTTATGTGTAAAACATGAAGAGGACATTTTTTAAGCTGATACAATTTATGCAGTCAGCAAATATCTTTAAAAAATATTGGTTTTTGTACATTTTTTTGGTCATTTACAAATGTCATAACTTTAGTTATAGTTATCTGATTTTGATGAAAAAAACACTCGTTTTATAGAATTTTTATCAGCTTTAAAAAAAGTCTCTTTGTGTTTTGCACACGACCCACAGGGAACCTCTTTTGCACGAAAACTGGGATTTGCGATTTTCTCATATTTTGAGCAAGCGCATTCATATGAAAGCCTCCACTCTGGATAGGCAGACTATGCTTTCCCTTCATAATTTAAGGTATATATTCAGAAAAATTTGGTTTGAAGTAGTTCAAAAATGAGTCACAACATGAGTCCATGAGAGGACATTTTTTAGGCCTGGCACTTAAACTAAAGGAAATATTACTAAAATACATTCTTTAAAGGTAATAAAGTGAAGACAATAGCTAAGTGAAAAATCACAGCTCAAATTCCAGAAATGTAAAGCTTAATTAATTTTATATATATATATATATATATATATATATATATATATATATATATATATATATATATATATATATATATATATATATATATATATTATATTATATATATATATATATTTTATTGAAGCAAAGCTTAGTTATTTTTATTGTGAGTATTATGAATCCTATAATATCTACTTGTTATAGATTTGAGTTAAGCATCCTACATGACATTCTCGCATCACCTCCTACAGCTGAGTTGACTCCTCTGTCACCAGATGGCAGAGTAGTGCAGACAGATGAGCAAGAGATGGGTTTAACTTATGCAGAGTTATCTACCCTTGGCAGAGCAAGGAAGATTGATAAGTGCGGACCTTATGCTATGTTTTCTTATTTATCTTCATCAGTTTGGACGGATAGAACTCCACATCAGGTAATATTATTGTCCATAAACGCTGGATTCTAAGAGACGAATAGTCCTCTCTTACTGCCATCAGGATTTGCATGCTAAATATATATACCATGTGCACCAGACCTAACAATACAGTGGAATGTGAAATTATGTCAAGCCAAAAGGAATTATACTTAAAAGAAGAATTCATGTAGAATAACATAGTGACGAAGGGTCTGGAAGTGGTACAGTTTCCGTAAGGTGCTTTAACAGTACTTTTTTTCTACCTAGAGTGAGAGACTAGAGGCACCCCACTCCTCTAAAACCCCTATCAGAGCACATTTTATAATGCACCCTACAAATGGAGGCATTTTTCAGTGAGGTCACAGTGAATCACTATATACACCACAGATAATTAACGAATATATGTCATAGAAATGATCACAACTTATTTTAACTTATTTTAAATTAATTTTAGACAAAATAGTCCAAAACATTATGTAATAATATTTATGTGTAATAATAATCAATACGAAAAACAAAAAATGACGTCACCAATGTACAGTTACGGCACCAAGCTAGCCAGGGAAAAGAGCTGTTGTATGCTTCCTCTAAGTATTAGTCTCTTTGTGTCTAGCCATCAGGAATGATGAATTCAAAGGATGGGACAGCTCCTAAATGTAGTTTAGCATTTTGCTTTTTAAGAGAAAAATGTTTTATAAGCCAAAAGGTATAAATTACAAGCCCTAGCGTCTCACACAATTATATTGAGCCTATTACAAAGAGAACCTGCTTTGATTAATTCATTAATACTACTGCAAGATTTTGGGAAAATAGAAAGCCCTGAAATTTTTAAAAAATTGAAAATGTAATTATTGGTTTATGTTCTTATGACCAAAATAAGGTATTTTTACTTTTGTCAAATTCTTTTTTAAAGCTTCAAATTTGAGTTGAAATGTCAATTTGTACATTTTATAATTACAGCCAAAATTACAGTCTTAGATAAAAATATGCGAGGGGCACAATGCCTTGTTTTTTTATCTCTAGCACCTAAAAAGCTCAATAAAAACATAACTTTCAATTTAATTTTTCTATTTTATTTTACAAAATTCGGTGTTGCATGCGACACCCAAAGTTAACTATACCACCAAAAAGAAGTCCTTTTTACACAAAAAAGTTCCCCAAGTGTCAGTAATTTATGTTTAATAATTTAAAATTTAAGAGGGAGGAACTTTTGGACCAGCCTGTATATTTAAAAGTAACTTATTTAGTAATGCTATTATTTTCAATTTTAGTAAATTTTCTTTTTTAATGAGATATTTGATTCTTCTATTGAAAAACCACCGTTTTTGAATTAAATACCACAACTAACTATTACAAAAACTATACATTTTGAAATATCAAAGGAAACCTTAATTTTGATTCAGTTTGAATTGGATTTTTAAGATAAGTTATACTGCCAGGGTGGCTACATCTCATGGATTCTTATACTGTACCATAACCTAGATGATAAGTTGTCAATATATATTAATGTTACTTTTCAGGGAAATGGAATATTAATGGCAAATATACTCAATTTAGTCCTTGAGCTGAAAGTGAGGGCAGGTTATAAAAATTACCTTGATAGGTTATCCCGAGGCTCGTAATTTATGATTTACCTGCCAAGGCAAAACCCAGACAGACAAAAATGCTAATATTTTTTCTAATAACGCTGGAGTCAGAGTTAAAAGTTTATAAAAGCACAGAATTATGTTTTAAAACGAGTTTAACAAGTGAATCACTGCAACTATAGTATAACATTTTTGTATTTTGGCTGTTATTATAAAATGTAAAAATTGACATTTCAACTCAAATTCAAAGCTTTAAGAAAGAATTAGCAAAAGTAAAAATACCTTATTTTGGTCTTAAGAACATAAACCAATAATTACATTTTTAATTTTAAATAAAAATCAGGGCTTTCTATTTTCCCAAAATCTTGGAGTATTAATGACTGTAAATACCTTGAAATGGGCTAAGGTAATTAATCAATGTGACGTCATTAACCCACAATAATAACCCAACGAACATTTCATAAAATCACAAATCTTATATTGTGTTTAGATTGAGCTGAAATTTTTTACACATGTACTACTTTGTATGTTAACTAACACACGAAGTGTCAATTTATTATCTGTATTACTTCTGGTTTTATTGATTGGGATATATTATATAATATATATATATTTATAATATATATATAATATATATATATATATATATATATGTAATATATATATATATATTATATATATATATATATATATATATTATATATATATATATTATATATATATATATAATATATATATATATATATAATATATATATAATTATATATATATATATTTATATTATTATATATATATATATATATATATGTGTGTGTGTATCAAACAAAACATTATGTCATTAATTGACACAATGTAAACAAATCAAGTTTTTTCACTCTAGTATAACACACGGCTAAATGAGTTAACAGCGTGAGAAAAAAATACTAGGGAGCCAATGAGGTTTATTTCTGGATGTTAAACCTCCCCCACCATTTCAAATTGGACCAACACTATTTCACTATCAACTGATTTTAGCCAACTATAATACATTTGAAAATTCGCTTATATCAAGGCAGTATGCCTCTTATATAAAACCAGTAATATGACGAACTGATAAAGTACAACCAATCATGTTTACTTTGTGGCCGCAGAGCCAAAATACCTATATCAATCTCTCTATACTCACTTTTGAGCCCATTATGCACGATTAATTAAGGTTTATTAATTAGCATTTATTTAATGTTATACGTTTATTTGATTTTATGATAAGGTAGCGGAGAAAGTAAAACATTTCTTCAGGTGTTATGCTCTGAACAGACACAAGATGACTGTGGTGACTCCAGCTGTTCACGCGGAAGCTTATTCACCCGATGATAATAGATTTGATTTAAGACCTTTCTTATATCCAGTCAACTGGTCTTGGCAGTTCAATGCTATTGATAAACAGGTCTGTATTTTTCATAGTAGTTTTAATTCTAATGGTTTTAGAGGGGGGGGGGGGCTCTAAGCCTCACCCTAACATTGCTATGTATGGCATATAATTTAATTAAAAAAGGGGCCTGCGGCACCTGACCTCTACATGGCCTCAGAGCATCACTCCTGGCCACCTTCTTTTATAGTCGCTCTACCACGTGTAAACCTTGATAAGATATATTTAAAATATAAATTTTTGGAACCAGGAGTCCAAGGTGAATCCATTTACCACTCCCTTCCTCTATATCTGTCGTAAAAACAACCTCACGACGCTCACTTTATAATGAAATTAATGAAATGCACTAAAAACACTTCGGGGGGGGGGGATAAAAACTACAAATTTCTTATACTTATTTTACCCGAGTATATGTTTTTTGTTTAGTGCTGTTTTGCACTAAGGACCCACCTGAGTGTTTTAATACTCTGATTTATACCCTTGAAAGACCCAAAACCTGACATTTACTAATTGGTTTAGTTCAAATTGGTTATGTTAGGTAAGGTAAGAACTACCTAATGCTTGTAGTTAATGGTGCCTGCCAAAAAATCATGGTGGGAACGCACTGCTACCAACGATGCCAAAATTAATTGCCCTTGTTGAGGTGATGTCTTAGAGATATAAACATTACCAGTAGTCCCCTTTAACTGATTAATTCTAGTGACATGTTACCGAAGAGATATATACTAGAGGGGGCATAGCCTATCTCAATACATTGAGAGGCCTGAAACATATTTTTGGGGCTCTCAGGGGCTCTTGTAACCTCATTGAAACATCCTTCAAGAGTTAGTTAAGGTTATAATGTATCAATTGTTTTTGGCATCCCGCACATTATCTGTGTTTATATTTATTTTAAACGTTCTGTAATTTTATTCTGTTTGTTTGATTATATTGAAATTCAAAGGTAGTCAGGTTATTTTTCGATTTCAAAATTCAACCAATAGAGCCCCTCTAGTAATAATATCTCTATGCACGTTAAATCATTACTAATGATTTATCAAACTTCTATAGATTAATGTCGCTTTTTTAAAGAAATATTTGTTTTAAACTCATTTTATTTTTATTTTACACAAAATAATGATCATTCAGTGTTGCCAAGTTTCAAGTTAGGGAACTTTTTGTCCGTAAAAAAGTGTTGGCACTACCATTTTTCAACTCGAAAACTACCAACGCCAGGTGTCGTAAACGTCTCAATATACCATAAGTAATACCCATGAAGCTTCAACTGGAAATGTTGGTCGTTTATCTCTTCATTACATAAGTTTTATTACAGTTACATTAACATTATTACATTACATAAGTCTTCATTACAGTTGTTGGTCGCTCCCTATTTCATAAAATTTACCATATTAAAAATGAATCACAGACGGACTCTACATGCCACTTGTTTGGCCTACAATATTCTAAAAACAGGAGAACCAGCTTATATTTCTTCAATACTCTATTGGAGGAGGGTCAATAGCAATGTCAGGAAGAAAATCCTCAACACAACACAAGCAAATTTGAAAAATGTTTCTCAGGATATTTCCCAGGCCTTATTAATAATATTCCTAATGTAATATAAATTAATTGTAATATATAATATTAAATATAAATTACATTTATTACAGAAAGATAAACATATTAATTTGTACCTTCATCATTAATATAAATATCTCATGTAATGAGCAGTTTACTGTATTATGTTTCATACTTAATGCTAAAATCTCATTTATCAGACTTAGGATAAATGTTTGGATTGATTCAAATATATTACTAATTTTTTATTTATTTATTCTTTTAGTGCTTTACTGATAGTATTTTTGCTGTATCTTTTTAGTGCTGTACTGATAGTATTTTTGCTGTATCTTTTTAGTGCTGTACTGATAGTATTTTGCTGTATCTGTATCTGTATCTTTTTAGTGCTACTGATAGTATTTTTGCTGTATTTTGATGTATCTTTTTAGTGCTGTACTGATAGTATTTTTGCTTTATCTTTTTAGTGCTGTACTGATAGTATTTTTGCTTTATCTTTTTAGTGCCGTAGTTAAAAATGTTAATGAAACTGCTCGTGACCTTGTTAACTATAAAGTTTTCCCCCTTTTTTTAATTAGTTGTTTATTTATTTTTAATGAAAGGACATAATGGGAAATAAAAAAATTGAGGAATAAAAATAGGGAATTTTGTATATAAAAAGTGTAATTATATTTATATCATTTTTTAAGTATATTTTGTTCCCTAAGAAAAAAATTATGATATCATATGGTGTTAATTTTTGGACTCATGACTTTAATTTTTAAAACAATTAAAAAAGTTTTCTTTGTACTTTTTTTTAATTACAACTTCATTTTTTTTAACTTAAAGATTATTTAAGTTTCTTTTTACCTTTCTTACTTTATTAATACTATTTTGTTATCAATTTATTGTTGTTTTATAAGAAGATTATTATGAAACCATCCTTTTAAGGTCAGTCGCCGTAGAACAGCTGTATGACTGAACGACTAACCTATTTTTTTCGTCCTGCTATTTTGAATGCTAATATATTTTTGTAATCTGTTGTAAAAAGATAAAAAAATAAAGTTTTTATTTATTTATCTTGTAAACATAGAAAAACTATCTGGAAAATATTCCTGTAAAAGAAATTTTCAGGAAAAAGGTTCCCTTTTCTATATGGAACCAGTATATTCAATTAGTACATTCAATATTTCATTGCTGTATTGTAATTCATCAATGTATAATATAATTGAAGAATATAATAATAATAATAATTATTATTATTATTATAATAATTCTTGAAGAAGAATCAGCTACCATTGATATTTGCTGTTGGATATTAAGATCCCTGGACTGGTTTCGGCTTTATGTCATCATAAGCTGGCGGGGCAACACTCAAGCTCTCAGGTGCACACTTTCCTATGTAAATCCTCTCCTACTCCCTTCCTTATCTTTAGAGGGCTCATTGGGACTAGAAGTTATTCACTGATATAACTTTATTAGTTGAGAGCTCGAGTGCTTCCTCGCCTCCTGATGATGACATTAAGCTGAAACCGGTCTAGGGATATTCAAATCCAACAGCAAGTATCGACGATAGCAGATTCTTCAATTGCCTCTTCAATTTGTGGTAAATATAACCTCTTTATAATATAATTATGTGGTTTTGCTGTTTGCAGGTGCAAGTCATGGTTAGTCAGTCTAATTCAAATTCTAATACCCCAGTTGACCGAATATTTTCATCTAGCAAAATACTTCCTAAACCTAGATTATCCAAAACTAATAATGGTAAGATTTAATATTTTTATCTGGATCCTATTCAACATAATTGAGCCACCTTCATGGTCGAGGTCGTTAGAGCATTAATATTTATACCAACCTTTGACACCAAGGAGGTCTGGGGTTCGCAGCCCAGGTTACACTCTCAGTTTATACATAAGATTGCATCAAATAATATATGGCCAACTTTAGATTATACTGAGAGCGTAATAATGCCATACCACCGTAGGTTGTTCCTGCAGGGGTTATCCCTGATGAGCCACAAGGCTCTAAACAGGCATTATTAATATTATTATATTATTAACATATAATAAGTTATTAGGCTTAGTCAAAGAGCCAGACCTGAAAAACGTGACTCATATTGTACTTCTTTATACCAAATTTTATTGAAAATATACCTTAAATGATGATGTAAAAACATGGTCTGCCTTTCCAGAGTGGAGCCCTTCACGCTCAAAGTTGTATAAAATGCCAAAAATTTTAGGTTTCTTGAAATCATTAGTTCCCTGTTAGTGGTGTCCAAAACTTTAAGTGGACATTTTTTAATGCTCATAAAATTTCCAATAAATTGAGTTGTATAAATTCAATTAATCAAAATTGGATAACTACTACTAAAGTTATGATAATGGCAAAACTACTAAAAGATGCTGATTTTTGCTAAATCATTTTGTGTACAATTTGTCATTTTGCAAATTATATAACTTTGGTTGTTGTTGTATAATTTTGATTTATAAACACTCTATTTATTGGAAATTTTACGATCTTTAAAAAATGTCCTCTTTAAGTTTTGCACACAACTAAGAGGCAACCACTTATTTCAAAAATAAGGGTCTGCAGGGCTCTAAAGTTTGCGTATCCCTATTTTAGACAATATTTAAATCAAACAATAAAATAAAAATTTACTATAATAACATGCAAATCTCTAATATACATTATGGGCCTGTTTCACAAAAGTAACAGTCTTGTAGTTACAAAAATTGTAAAAAACAACTTGTAATGACAAATTTATTTGTGTTACCAAGGATACACTTGTAGATTTGTTGCATTTTTCTATTTAAAAAACATTTTCTTGTCTATTAGAATTAGTTGTAACATTCACTGGTAAAATTTCTATCTAAGTCTGAACCTAGGTAGACTGAGTTACAAGTTCATTTTATTAATTAAAACTTAGTTTGATCTTATTTTTGATTTTAGTTTATTAGTAATCTAGTGCTCTAGATTTTGTAAACGTTTTTATAAATATTACTTCTCGTATTTTAGAAATATTCACTCATATGAATGAAACTGGGATTTAATAATATTTTTGACTAAAGTGATAGAAATTTATACAGTAGGGGTTGGGCGGGGACACAGTGGTCTAACTCCCTGGTTTTAGGTGGTTCCGAAAAAAAACAGGGATTAGTTGCATCAACTACCGCACCGAGCGCTAGTTTTCACCTTGTGCCCTTATCACTATTGTTATCAGTTTAAATCGATACTTCTATTTATGTTTATAAAAATGTAAACAAGACGATTTTATCTTATTCATTGACTTTTTTCTTTTTTAGTAGCTTATAAGATATTTTTTTTAGAAAATAGGATAACGTGTGTTACGAAAGGTGTGTTATAATGAGACAACGAAGACGTAAATTAAATTTATAATTTTCCGGTTTGATGTTGTTTACAAACATTTTTGATGTTTGTCTACAAATCATGGTTATCACGATATCAGGTCTACTTAAAATTAACACAGCGTTTATATTTTTATAAAAGCGTTTATGAAAATTATACCTTTAAAATAATTAATACAATTTTTAACATTGTTAAAGACCCTTTTAAATAATTTTAAATCTTGGAATTGAAGAAATAATTATTTTATATATGGGGTACAAGTGAACCGACCTGCCACTAGCAGAAAGGGTGAACTTAGGGCAGGTCCATATAAAGCAGCTTATTTCGGGGAGTTAGACCACTGTGTCCTGCCCCACCCCTACTGTATAAATTTCTACATCACTTTAATTTTGACATATTGTTTACAAAAACTGTTGTTGGTTACGATAAATTGTAATGATATTTGTGAAACACTTGATTTTGACACTTATAGTTACAAGTTGTTTTTGTACATAGTTTGTAAGATTTGTGGGGGAGATAATCAAGTTTGATTGGAGTGACACAAATATGATCATTTCCTAGGAGATTGAAAAAATTTAAACTTGTAACCTACTAGTTTTTTCTAATAAAATTGTATAAAAACCTCGAGTAATTACCAGTATACACTTGTACATTAGTGAAACAAATTTTTATAATAATTAGTAAACTTGTAGCTTTTTGTAGTATACACTTTACTTTCGTAAAAACGGGGCCCAGGTTGGTGAAAATTAATGCTTTCTTTATCCATAGACAATTATTATATTTTTGATTGTTAATTAATTAATTAATTGTTAATTAATATCTAAATGATTGTTTGTAATTACATTATTTGATTTTTGTCAATAGGTGAAGAAAAGCCTGGGGTTGTTGTTTAGATAATGGTAGAGGTGCTATTTAGTAGAAATGATCCAGCTGGGTGGATAATAACAGGAGACAATCACTGGTATCTGATTAGTTTGATAAATTAGATAGATTACTTGAAGTATTCTTTGACACAGGTTATCTGTGTTATTGTTTACCTTCCATAATTTTATTTTATTAACAATATCTTGTATAGTATTTAACTACTTACGAACTCATATTGTAAATTCAATATAGAAAACTGTTAGTTTGGTGTGAGCATCAAAATTAGGACTACAAATCTGGTATGGGGTACCTCAGAACTTTTCCTCACTCTAATCAGATTCGGTATGATCAACAATTTGGACTAACTTTGCTCATCATCAGAGTATGAGAAGAAGTTAATTTGTATTGGAGTAGATCTTCAGAGTCAGTTGGCTCATTCTCAGAGCATAGTTATACACATCCATTTTATTCTTAGCAGTCACCTATCATATTCACCTTCCTTGATGCTGCTTATAGTGTTCCGACAAAACCATTGATATACGCAGTATTGAAATGAAACTTAATATACTTATTTATTTCGTAAAGAGATGCTCTAGAGCCAATTTTCAACTAAATTTGATTTTATTTTTGGTTTTAATTTAATGAAAATTTAACAGTTGTGGATAATGTATCTTAGCACATTTGTTATTATAATTTAGAAATGTAATTTCAAAATTGTTCAAAGTTGTGTTTTATGAGTTTTTACTTAGTTTGTTTACAGTTAAAGATGTCATAAAAAAATTCATAATGCACAACTAGACTTAAAGATTGATTTTTTGCACCAAGGTTCAACTCTCTTTCATAAATAAACACGCTGGGAGTAGGTCATAACAGACACCAATAATAGTATTTAATCATCAAAACTTAAACGAGAAATAGTGATAAACAGAAGATTGCTACGAAAAAAAAAAGATTACAATTAAAGAAGAAAGTATTATAATTATTCGTGAAAAAATGCTAAAAATGATACAAAATGAAAATTTAAAAAAAAGATAAAAGAACCACATGTTATGAAAACAAAACATGAAAGCGGTGTGGTGCATGTTTAGAAAATAAAGAGCCATAGCAGGGTACTGTTATGGTAAAAAAAAAAAAAAAAGAAGACACCAATATAAATATAGAGACAGACAACTTGGTAAAACCGTTCAATAGGTCTAAAAACGCTCGAAATGGATAATTTAGTAAGAATCCTGGTTTAGGATTTTTAATCCAAACACAATATTTATGTGTGAAAAATACTTTACTATCTTATGTATTATTGAATGTAAGGCCAGTATAGTGAGTGAAGTTGTTCTAGTGCCTTATATTGTAACTATATTTTATATTATTCTTCTAGGCTGTGAAATGTATCTTTTTTTTTTTATTGAAGCTACTATTTTTACTGGCGAGCGAAGCAAGTCAGTAAAAGGAGCTGAGGTAAAAAAAGTCATTCACAGATATGTATGCTATTTCTTCTGAGGTAAAGAGTAATAATAAAATAAATAACATTTACAAAACACTTGTATTACTAAATTACTACCAAACACTGTTAATAATACTTTCTATGACATACATACAAATAATTAATTCAATTTAATTTTGATTGTAAAGTAACAAGAAATAAATAACAAAAAGAAAGTTATACTGTTAAAACAGTGTTGCTATCTAGCGGAGTTATGGCTGAACTACAACAAGAATGTGGTCTTCAGCGCTCCTCGTGGCATATAGATGAACCTCCAGCTGAACAAAAAAAAATTGAATGCCCTACAGAAAAAAAACTTCTTTTTACAGTGGGTACAAATTTTGTATTTCACATTCTGTACCTACAGCAATGATAAGAGCTCTTGTGTCCTTCCTCTAGTTGTATGTCTCTTTGATGTAACTACAATTGATTCATAGGGTATAGTTTTAATCACTGTTGATTATTGTTATAATAATTATTTATTGTTATGTTGATTTTAATATTTGTTTAGATTTTAATTTTTTAATTAAAAAAAACTTATAAAATGGAAAATAAAAAAACAATTTAGTTTATTTTTTTTAATGATTTTTTATTATAAAATTACAAATATAAAATGTGTGTTTACAATCGCCTTAAAAATATTTAGAGATGGACGTGAATATTCATGTAAGGATTCTTTTTTATAATTTACCACATTACCACCCTTTTTCCACTTATAATTTTATAAACAATGATTTAGTGGACAGATATGGTTACAGAAACGTTCTATAATTTTTATGTTTTATTTAACTCTAATATTATTTATCTATATTATTTTATTCAAAGAGAATTATTGTATTACATCTACCGTCTCCATGGGGGAAGTTAAAGTGACAGTATGTACTAACATTTGACACCACAAAAGTTTGGGTTTAATTTTATGCCAGGTTACTCTACCCTCAAACTTTTGAGAGTTAAGACTGTCAACTTTAGATTACATTTCGTGTGCAGAGGTTGCCACTACCACCTGATGTGATTCCTACAGAGGTTACCCCTAATAAGACACTCTAAACAGGCATTATTATTAGTATTATGTATGAAATTTAAAATGCTCAATAAATGGTTCTTTTTCTGTCAACAGATGTTTTGTTATTAATTATGTTTGTTATTCAAACTTTTTCCACTCCACTTTTTCATTCTTTTTTAAATCTTTTGATGGTAATATACCTCCTTTCCCTTTCATCTTGTTTATATGACCTATTAGACAGCAGAGATTAGCTTCCTCCTAGGAGACAGTGATAATAAATAGTAGTATAGTATAGTATAAATAAATAGTAAAGTAGACATAATACAATACTCTTTCAATAAAATAATATAAATGAATAATATTAGAGATAAATAAAATATGAAGATTATAGAGTGTAGCTTGTGCCAAAACTAAAACACTAATCTCTCTTGGTATAGCTATAGTCTTTCTTTGATATGTTGTGTGATGGAGGATATTTTAAGTATTTAAATCCTATTATTTAGTAATAGTATGAGTATAAAATGACCTAGGTACAATGAGCTATTTTCAGTTGTCATGCAAGTTGTATTTTGTTTTATATCCAAACTTTTATTATTTTTCCTCATTAGTACCATGGCTAATGTGGTTTGATTTGAACCTTAGTATATTTTTCCTCATTAGTACAATGGCTAATATAATTTGTTTTGGACTTTAGTATATTTTTCCTCATTAGTGCCATGGCTAATATGGTTTGATTTGGACTTAAGTATATTTTTCCTCGTTAGTACAATAGCTAATATAATTTGTTTTGGACTTTAGTATAGTTTTCCTCATTAGTGCCATGGCTAATATGGTTTGATTTGGACTTTAGTATAGTTTTCCTCATTAGTGCCATGGCTAATATGGTTTGAATGGACCTTTGTTTATTTATCATGGTAGTAAATTTTTTACATTGATTGTCATCCTTTATTCATTAAAAATATGATTGTCTGATTTTTATTATTATTATTCCTTCAAAAGATACATGTGTTCAGCCACAAGCAATATTCCATCTCTAAATTATTTCACAAAAAATACCTTCATATGACAATAAAAAAAATCATTTATTTATCTAACATGTGAGGTGCTGGTTTTGGGTTCTAAAATCATTAGCATGAGTATAGAAAGGATCTCTGTCATACTTTGATAAGCACTCACCTCATGCCTAACTGATTTTAACCATTTTAAATAATAAACATAAAAACCAGGCACCAAAAATAAAATTTCCAATAAAAAGAACACGAATGTCTCTAGATTCTGACATTATGTATTAATCTGACTCGTTTTTAAATATTCTTTTATTGAATTTTAAGCAAATAAATTTAACACAATATTGCGTCAACTACAGTATGTTTTGCAAAAACTTGGTAGTGTCGATATGATAAATAAAATTCAAATAGCAATTTAATATTTCTTCTTATAACTCATTTCTTGTGTTCAATTTATTGGAAATTTTCAAAAAATCTATATTTCCTAAATCTACTTTTTTCATTTCTGTAAATTAAAGAAATAATATTATTTGGGAAAAATGGGATATATATATATATATATATATATATTTATATATATATATATATATATATATATATATATATATATATATATTTATAACTTTCCCAATCCATGTTTTACAGAAATGAAAATAAAATTTTACTACCATCTAATAATATAAAATAGAAACTTTTGATTTTTGACATTAATATTTAATATATTGAATCAACAAATGAATGAATACATTAATAAAACTACAATAATTAGTTAGCATTATTCATGTTAATTTTTGGGGGGGGGGGGGTGATAGAAGGAAAGGAAGAAGTCTACTAACTCTATAGGGATCCTGTGTAAATAAAAGGGGACACAGTGGATCACATATCAAGTATACCATGTGGTTTGGCCCCTTTAGCTAACTTAGTTAGGAAAAGTGTTCTACTTTGTGTCCTTGTAAAGGCATGTTGTATTATCCACTGAAGGGCCGTGCTTTTAATACAAGTTTCTAGCTTTAACTAGAAACAACACATGCTTCACTGCAAGTGTAAGCTTTCCTATTCTTGAAACCTCAAGAGTAAGCTTTCTACTCTTGAAACCAAGAGTAAGCTTTCCTACTCTTGAAACCAAGAGTAACTTTCCTACTCTTGAAACCAAGAGTAAGCTTTCCTACTCTTGAACCAAGAGTAAGCTTTCCCTACTCTTGAAACCAAGAGTAAGCTTCCTACTCTTGAAACCAAGAGTAAGCTTTCCTACTCTTGAAACCAAGAGTAAGCTTTCCTACTCTTGAAACCAAGAGTAAGCTTTCCTACTCTTGAAACCAAGAGTAAGCTTTCCTACTCTTGAAACCAAGAGTAGCTTCCTCTCTTGAAACCAAGAGTAAGCTTTCCTACTTTTGAAACCAAGAGTAGCTTTCCTACTCTTGAAACCAAGAGTAAGCTTTCACTCTTGAACCAAGAGTCTTTACCTTGAAACCAAGAGTAAGCTTTCCTACTCTTGAAACCAAGAGTAAGCTTTCCTGCTTGAATTGAATCCTAAGAATTAGATACTAATTTATTATATTTTTATCACGCTGTTGTTTGGACTTAATAATAGATTATTGTTAAAAATATTTTTTGTAACTTTGAAAAAAAAATCTATGATATATGTCAAACATAGCGTCATAAAAAATTACCTAAATATAATGATATTAGTATCAAATTTCTTAGGATTCAATGCAGTTTCTAAACTGTAATACTTCAGTTTCCTATAACATAAACGTTTAAAGTTACCAAAAGTAGTAACAAAATTACTATGTTTGGGTAATAGTAATGTATCATGGATAGTGATAAATTTGATCTTGCAAGAGCCAGTTTACTGGGAGTAACATTTTTAAAAGTTTTGGACCATGTTTTCTCTTTATTTATAAAGGATTTATAAATATTCAATTTGATGATTCAATATTCTTTGGTGGCATAAACTTAAGAAATAAATGAGAATCAATATTTTGATTATAGGAAATCACTTCATCTTCTTCAAGCAAGTCTTCATCTTTCAACTTTTATTTAAAGTTAATATTTTTTAAGTTTTATGCCACTAATGATAAGTTTTTCTTTATGAGAGGAATGTATTTCACGATGGACTTAATTAAATTTTTAATTAATACTTAAGCATAAGGAAGCAAATGCTAAGCAATTAAATGCAGTTAATCCAGTATAATATATGTACTTGAAAACAATATATAGGTGCCAAGATAACATTTGTTGTGATGCATTTAAAGAAGAAAAGGTTTAACAGGGTACATGAAACAGTTGGTTATTATTTATTAATTAAGTCCATTATGAAAATTTAATGATATCACAGATTATTAAAGGTTCACTGATGTTAGTAATAATGTATATTATGTCGAACTAGATGTATCAATATCAAGAGCTTGCCTTATCAAAAACACAAAAACTCTGAGGTGGAAACAATTTTACTGGTTATCGCACCAAATTCAAGATGGTGGATCTTATTTGTGGTTAATCCTCAAATTATAAACTTTTACGATTTTTACTTTCCAGCTTAAAATATTCCTTATCATGAGAATATCAATAATTTTACTTATTTGTTTCGTATAATTTTTTTGTTTTAATTTTTTAAAAAGAATGTTATTTTTTTATTTTTGGTTGAGTGAAACCTTTTTCGACTGAGGTAAAATTCTCCTTTAGTTATGGTTGAAGGAGGGTCTGAGATGGTTTCTGGATCCATTGTTGAATATAGAAGAGGTAGTTTTGCTTTTATTTTTTTATCTTTGCTGTTACAGGACTTTAGTTTTAATGATGAGGACAATTCATATAAGCACTTAAACTGCATTTTAGAATCATTCGTTACTTAAGGAGTATTATTCCTAAATATAAATAATAACCATAACAGTGAATACCATACTACCTTTATTTTATGAATGGTAATTTAAAATATTAGCTCTAATTTTCATTTTGTTAGTTTAAACATCTGTGAACCTTTCTTGAGGTTTTATTATTTTATTTGGTATTGGTGATCATAGACACCTTTTAGCAATATTACCTGGTGATTTTTATTCGTTTACACTAAACAAAAAGATTACTTTAGAACAGTAATTTTAAGCTGTCTTAAAGCTTTCAAACTAATCAGAAGATCTCAAAATATTGAGTTTACATCGTTTTGTTACCACTCCAGTTCTTAGTACCACCTAACCATGACCAATTGCTTGGTATCTTTGCCAAAATATGTCTGATGATAATGTGATATAGGTTTAATCAATAGATAGTTTTTTGAATGATCCCTCCATGCCGAATAGATCATCATGAGTTTTAGGTTTGCCTGGTCTCTTAGTTTCATCAGCCTTAAGTTTCTCTTGCTCTAGAAACCAGTCTCTGTAGCTTTCTACCTTTCTCATCCACTCGTCTGGAAAAAAAATTTAACAGTTATGTGAGTCCAGGCGTTTAACACTACTATACAACTACGTGACAGTACATCCTAGCTACATGAAGAAAGAGTGTCAACGCCATTTGTCGTTTACACTAAAGGTCGTTTACCTGGCTGTACACCTAAGCTACAAAAATATGTAGCTAAGATGCCCAGTCGCGAAGACGTCCTTTTAAGAGTTTTTGATATTTGAGGCAAGAACACTCTTTTGCGTTAACCCAGTAGCATAAACTTCCAATTCTGTAAATACAATATAAGTTTATTTATGAGAAAAATCAAGAATGGACGTTTCTGCTACTCTTTTAAGGACATATATGTACACAACTTTATATAAGTTCCTTGAATAGTACTTTTTTCTTCTTTCAAGTTTTAACAAGAGTGCTTCCAGTGCTACTCTGTAATTACTTAACTGGGCGTTTTAGTTACAATATTCATAAGAACAAGACCTTTATTGATTTCATTAAGATACAAAAATTGCACAATAGAAAAAGTCAGAAAATTGCATTTAAAAATAATAATAAAGAAAAAAATATACTTATTTATGGTTTTTTACGAAAATTGAACCACTCTTTGAGTGTGTAAAATGGTTTTTCTAATAACAAGGATTTTATTTCTTTTTAAAAAAGATTAAACTCGATATATTTTATATTAGAGGGAAGGGAGTTGAATAATTTAATTCCAAGAATTTTATGTCCCACTTCCGATTTTCTTTAGCGATGAGAAGGAATCTCTAATATATTCTTGTTTTTAGTGTGCTACCCATGATAGTGACTATTTATGTTAAAACTATTTAAATTAATTTTTATATACAATAGTACATTTATATACATGTTATAAATGGTCATTAAGTCTTGTTTTTAAATAATCCTTTACAATGATCATCATGCTTAGCTTTAGTAATGATCCTAATGTACATTTTCTGTAGCAACAATAAGCTTGAAAAAAAGTGCTTCATAGTAAAAAAGTTGTCTGTATACACATTAGCGTAAATACAAATACTTAAATTTTAGTGGAGTTGACCATTTTTTATTATAGAATTTTTACAGAAATGTACGCCATGCGACTGTACATTTTAGTTAATGTAGCGCAAATGTACAATTGCATTAAAACTTTCATTTTTAGCTAAAATAAATGGTTGCATTGTTGACCAGTCGTGCCAAACGAATCCTACCCTGTTATGTTAGTTGTTGTTTGTTGGTAACCCTTAGAAAAAGAAAAGAAAGAGTATCTAGAGAAAAGAGTATCTAGAGAATATTAAGTACAATACTATAATTATATAAAAATTGGTCCAATAGATGGAATGGTTTAATACTTACTATGCATAGAGTCAATTGGTCCTGCAGAGCCTCCATATTCAGTTGGTAAGACGTCCTTCGGTATGAAATCGTATAGAGTTTCCATGTTACTATGAATGTGAATCTGCAAAAATTTAATGTGAAATCAAATTTTAATATTTTTTAGCCTATATTCAGAAATAATTGTTATTGAGGCATGGTGGCCCCTGCTTGTATGATCATAGTTATTGTACATTTTGGATTAGTAGTTTTCAACCTGAGGTTCCCAAAATTTATTTTAAGGAATCTGGGAATCTTCTCTTGAAACTCTATATACTCTCTACTGTGGAGCATCATTGCTAAAGTCCCATGTGGATGGTTGTTCCACTGCTGATAGCCAGGTTTTCAGATAATTTGAAAACTAATTAGCATAGTCTAATGAACTAGGTTAGGAATAAGGTTCGTTGTATCAGTTTGCAACGGATTTAATTTGATTTAGAAATCATTTTTTATTATTTTACATTCTTTTGTTCCTTAGGTTAAAGCAGTTCTACTTCTTAAGTTTCTGTTCAATTAATTTATGACCAGTTTATTGATTTTTAATATTTCAATTTTAAAAAATAATTCTTCTTACCCTCTTTTTAATTTTCTCTTTGAGGAATGGTTTGACAAAACTTAGTATAGTATCTACTAAAGGCGATACATTCACCACGTGAACTTCTTTCAGCTTCACTGGGTAAGCTTCCTGCAATTTTAAACAAAAAGTAATTAATGCATTAATTTTTTTTTAAATTAAAGTGATGTGAAAATGAGGGGTTGGCAGTAGAGACACTGTTCAGACTCCCACCATTTTCCCTATGGGTGCAATGGACCAGCTTTTAATCAAGGGGAGTATAGTTCAGCTACTTCACTTTTTAGCTGTTGCTAAGAAATGGCCAACAAACCTGCCAATAGGTTCTAATGCAAAAGTATGTAGAATCTATTTGAAAGGGCCCAATTTAACTGTCAAACGCCACCAAAATAAAAATCATAACCTATGCAGAGTTTTAGATACAGCCATTTTTGCAGCCAAAGAAATGTTGAAAAAGCACTTTTTAATTTGATAGAACTTTTTAAAAATTATTTTAATTAAGTTATCAGAACAATAAATTAAGTTTCTTCACTGATGTAAATATTTATTTAAAATAAAGCATATTGAGTTTTCAACCAACTAAATCATCAGCGCTGGAGGTATTTAAGGAAGCTAGGTTTTGAGTATTTTCTTACTGTTGACTGTTAAAAGGCTTATTAAGTCTAATAAAAGTAAAGAGTGAGAAAAGTCAAAAAACCTCACTTCTTTACATCTGACTGGCACTGATGATAACCTTTAGTTAATTGAAAGCTGGTTACGCTGTATTTTAAATAAATATTTACTTTAGTGGAGGGACTTATTTTACTATTCTGATCACGATAAATTAATTTAATACTTAGTTTAAAATAAATCCATCTTCCCTAATGTATTTTTAGTACTGTTCTCTGGGATTGGTAATAATGGTTTATTGAGGTTGTTACTGTACTATTACTAGATAGTGATGTATTCTAAAAACTCATTTCAATTAAATAAAGTAAAGAAAAAATAATAATTTAACCCATTTTTTAAATGTGGCCTCCAAATTATTTTTTTTATAGTTACTTATGGGACAAGGGTTGGAAAATAGTTAAATTGATTCAGTTTAAATCTCCTTTTAAGGGTGGGTGGAACGCGAACTTAAAATGCTATCCCACGTCTCTCGTACGTAATTTTTAAGATAGAGACGTAATTTTTTTTTTAATTTAAAACTATTAAAATGCCAAAGGGTACCTAGTTTTTATTTTTTTGAATTTTTTTTAATCAAGCGTGTACGCGCTGGTTAAAATCAAAATTTCATTTTAACTTCAAATTTTAAAATGTATTACTAGGCCCCCTTTATCATGTGACTTAGAACTCAAAACCAAAATTTCAATAAAAAATATTAATTTTTCAAGGCGTGCTAAGCTGGCGAAAATAACGCGTAAAATGGGATTTAGTTCCAGCGTTATCGATAGATGTCAGTCATCAGGTTTTTTAAGGTATACTCGAACTTATTCTACACGTCAGAAGCAGGAGTAGGCGGAGCTACCTTCGCCCCTTTTCAGTCGGCTAGGTCTTTCCTATGTAAACCATAACTTAATATTATTATATATGTCAATCATAATATTACAGTTAAAAAATATATGAACACATATGTATATTCATAATTTACAAATGAATACAACATTATTTTATTTATAGTGTTTAAAATGCTTCAATAAGTTTAGTGGTAAATATAGTTTGCAGTGGCGTAGCCAGGATTTAATTTCGGGAGGGGCTGAATGTTAAAATTGTATATGTATAATATAATAATAATAATATATATATATATATATATATTATATATATATAAATATATATATATATATATATTATAAATATATAGTATATATTATATATATATATATAATATATATATATATATTATATATATATTTATACTATATAATATATAGTAATCTATTAAATATAAATATATATAATATATATATATTATATATATATAGTTATATCTATTATATATATATATATATATATATTATATATATATTATATATATATATTATATATATATATATATATATAAATATATATATATATATATATTATATATATTATTATATTATAATATATATATTGTATATTGTTGATGTTCAATTATTTTTATATCTTTCAATTTCATTATATTTTTTTTATATATTATGATATTTATATTATTTTTTGTAAAAAATATATGTTATGTAATTATTATTTTATAAATTTTTTAGGTTTAATATTTTTTGACACATTTATGCGGGTTTAGGTTATGTAAAAATTCGGGGGGCGGGGGGGCTGAAGCCCCTCGCCCCCCTGGGCTACGCCACTGATAGTTGGATTGTAAAAGGTCTCATTAACTTATTCGTCTACTACATACAATTAACAAGGCATATACAATTAAACATACAATATATGTCAATCATGAAATCAATATACATTCTGACACTAGTAAGTCTCTAACACACAAATTGAAATAGTTTTTATTAGTTTTTTACAATCAGTATTTGCGAATCATTTAATTGTTTGATGGAAAGCAAAATTAAAAAAGATTTAAATTACTTTATTAATAAAATATGAATAACTTTTAAGTAAATCAAAATAAAAGTTTGTTATAAATATAAAATATTTTGAATTTGGCTATTTATTTCATTTTTTAGTAATTCCATTATCATAGCAACCTAAGCTATATAGCATGCACTATGTTTTTTAGTCTTATTTAGAGATGTCATAAATTAATATACGTGTAATTAGTGTCTTAATTGTATATTTGGTGCAAAATTATCAATAAATGTAACTAGTAATGGTTATATTAGGAACTCACGTTAGTGGAATACATAAATAAAATTAATCAATGACATGCTCGCAAGTTTGCTATTTAGAAACGCAGCGCGTTCCGCCCCGCAAGTCAAGAAGAAAAATACCCCTTAGTCAAAAAACCACTTAAGCTGCCAGTGTATAATAGTATACTGTACGCAACAAAATAGGGTTTTGTAGGTAAAACGGCTATAGGACATAAATAATATAAAATATCTTAAGGGCGTGCCTTGTAGATCAAAAATAAAAAAAAATCATCCAAATCGGTTTGAAAATTATATTGGCAAAACCTCCCTTCCTGCACTTTTTGTTTGACGCACTACAGCCTAAACTACTGAACGGATTTTACATATATGAGAACTTTGGTTCGTCTTATGTCGTGTGTTTCTACCTAAAATCTTTAATTCGAACATAAGCTGTCGCGGAGCGAAAACTAAGCTAGCGAACGATACCCCTACAGCCTAAAGCTTTTTTGATGTGTACTTTTTAGATGATGCTCATGTGTATTCCTACAGATGTTTTTTTAAACTACTGAGCGAATTTCGCACGGCCATGAGTTACTACGAAACACATGTGTTTACGGTACGCGGAGCGAAAAACGAGCCTGCAGCCAAGAGTACTGACAACATTTTGATATGTGGTGACTTTTGAATTTGTCTTACGCTTGATAAAATCTCAAATTTAACTTCCTGTGCTTAAACACGGAGCTAGAAACTTTAGCTAGCGATCGTACTTTTATTTAAATTGACCCATCTGCACTCTTTACTAATAAATGGATTTTGGTGTTGAGGACTTTTAAATTTTTTTATGCCTTTTTTTTAGGCAACATATAAATTCATTAAAAAGGGCTCTCTTCGCTCGCAAGAATGCAAAAGCTATATATATAAAAAGAGGCTCTCTAAGCTCGCAAAAAGTGAAGTGTAAAAATTAGGTACACTAAAAAAGGCTCATTTCGCTCGCTAGTTAGCTATTAATATATTTGTGAGGGTATAAAACATGACTCGCTACGCTCACTAAATTGCTATAAATATATTTGAAAGTATTAAAAACGCTCACTGCGCATTCGCAAGATTGCTTCTTATAATATTAGATAAAAAAGGCTACTGTTCGCTTTCACTCCCTTGTCATTATATTCATGAGTAATATAGCAATAGTAGGCGTTCTACCTTCACTAAAATATGTAGTAATATTATTTGCAACCTAAACTAATGCACAGTTTACTATATTCTTCAGTCCTACAATAGAATACACGAATAAACATTACGTATAGTGACAATACTTGTATTTAGGAGTAGTGTAGGTTTACAAATTCACGAAAAATAAATATATATTCATTGCAACCTGATATAGATATTCATTGCAATTTGATACACCACATTTTGTTTAAAAAATATTTATTTTTTGCGCGTGCGCGTATGTGCAATTTGGAAAATGCTAAAATTAACTGTTGAAACTTTTTATCCGAAGAATTTCAATGGCCCGTATAGGGCTTTTTATGAGCATTTTTCATATTTTTAGGGCTCCTCCTATGGGTTAGTTGGAGGGAGGGGGACAATTTTTTGGTGGTTTTTTGCATTTTGAAAAAGCGATGCATATTACACATTTTTAGCGTGTAAATATGTGTTTTTTACACTCTATTTGTGTGTAACCAGTATTTAAATGCATATTAGTGTTCTACCCATCAATACCTACAATAGGATACCCACATGATTTTTAAAACAATATTTATTTTTTTGCGAATGTGAGCATTCGCTTATAAATCGACAAATGCGCATGCCAGATTGTTGCTCTATTTTTCCTGTTGTTGGATAAAATAGATGTATACCAAATTTCAACTTTCTAGCTATTGAGTTCCCGAGATGAGAAATCGGACAGACAGACGCTCGACAGAAAGTATAAGGTTTCGAAGATTATCTTCGAAATCCTAACAACAAGCTTTATTTAAAAAAAAAATTTTACTAGAATAACTGTGTCATATACTAATAAGTGAACGAATTTTAGTTCGTATCAAACAATAAGTACAGTTATTATACGTGTAAGTAGGATAACGTCTCATCTCGAGACAAAACGAGATAAGACTAATATAAATCGTGTAAGGCGGTGGCGTAGAGTGGGAGAAGGCTGCTCCACACACCCCCAACTAAGGAACGCCCCCTATTTATACTACAGAGTAGTTTTCTCTTCTAGCGCATTCTAGTGGATAAAAGCGGAACCCAGGTCAGGTCCCCGACGCTGAGTTCCTTTTCCAATCCCACCCCACCTTAAGGCAAAGGGATAAACTTGCTCCCAAGGCTCTGCAGAGGGAGATGAGTATCATTTTGGCTCCCAAGGCTCTGCCGAGGGAGTTGTCTAACATTTTGGCTCCAAATGCTTTGCTGTGGGAGATGATTTGAGAGATAAAATTCTCCATCTCTGTTACATTTAAATTTGACCTATGACTAATTAACTAATACGAACAGATATTTCAAAAAATAATAAGATAGGGATAATACAAGTATTCAATGGAAAGTGTGACTTTCAAGAAGTAAGTTTTAAAATAGTTAATGGTGAAGTTTTAAAGTAATAAGTAAATATACAAATATTGTTAGTTTCAAAAACTACTTTGGCGTAACTCCAACTGTAAGTGAACAGTTATAGTTATTCATACAGATACCTCTAAAATACCACTCTAACTCCCTTAAAATTTTCTGATAGTCTCTGAAATTAATTTTAAACTCCACTTTATTGTTACTGATTTACCTGGACACAGATAAGGAACTTCTTGACAATAGCCGGGGTGAACTTGGCAAAATGAGAAGCGAAGTGTGTTGGTGTGGCTATAGAAGCATCTAGTATATAAACATCACCGGCTACCCCTGTCGTTTCTTCCTTTAGTCTGATATCTCCTATCATGAGAACAAGTTTCATAGCTTCAGGTACAGATGGAATCTCAATAGAAGGATCTAGACCACGCAGTACTATGATACGTCTACCGTTATCTGGCAGGCCTGGTAGAGGTGGGATGTGTCTGTACAAATATTTAGGTCGTAATTAATAAGTGCATGTATGCATTCTAACTAAAAAAAACAAAGTTAACAAAGCTGTTTTTAGCGAATTTTCAAAGAAAAAATAGTCATTGAGGGGAGAGCGGAGGAGGTGTATATTTTGGAAGGGGGATTTACTGATCAAGATATATATATATATATATATATATATATATATATTATATATATATATATATATTATAATGTATGTACGAGATTTTTTGTTCCTAGACGTTTGGGACAGGAAAACTTTCGAATGCTTTCTCGGATTAAAATGAAACTTGATACTTGAGTTTTGCCAATCATCTGGCACATGTGTATTATGAGATAATCATGGTATCTTCCTTTTTTCTGTTGAACGTAATTTTTAAGGCACTTAGACTTCTGTGTGGGTTCATTGTACCCAACTGTTTACCAAGGTATCAGTAGTCTTCATATTAATACGTTAATCTAAATGTATAATCACCTACATTGCAAGTAAAATGTACGTAAGTCCATCTATTGAGTTATCCAAATTTTTTTTTTACATTAATTACATTAATTGTATTTATATATTTCATCAAACTAAATCAGCCTATGGTTGATTGTTTTAGCGAATTTCCTTCGGAAAACGGTCCGAAGTCGATACGCCACTCTAAGTGACCAAAAGTCGAAAAAACATAGTAAATTACCGAAAACCAAAATGCGCTAAAACCTTTAAAGATAACTGACTAAGCTTAAGATAAGTAACTAAGCTTTAAAACTAGTGCAAATAATAGTGCGTACTTCTAATTTAGAGGATAGTTTTGTACGACCAACTGGATAATTATACGCATTTTCCTTTTGGAAAATACAGACCAAAATGAGTTACGAGCAGTGCTTGACAATTGGAGTAACTGCTTAGGTTCTAAAGCATGAACCGGAACCATGCAATGGGCATGGTTCTTGCATAAGCAAGAAATGGGTTGTTTAGCACGGAAACACGCATTCTAAATGAAATTCGTCCGACAGCGGACCACCGCGCCGGAATTATTTATTTAGTAGTTGTAAACTTATATAATGTGAGAAACTATAAAAATTATCATTCCAACCAGGATTGTTGTTATGCACGGAAACACGCATCCAAAGGAAATTCGCCCGACATGCGGACCACCGCGCCAGAATTATTTTTATTATTAGTTATATAATAACTCTACGTCTTTTATTATTAGTTATACTAACATTTTTTATTAATTAGTTATACTTTTGATTTGTGGATTAAAAATCAATTTTGATTTTAAAGATAAAATCCTGGAAGGGATTAATTTGGAGCGAAATTAATTCGCTTATTTGACTTAACTAAAGATGCTTAGCTCACAAAGAGTTGTACTTTTTAGACATTCATGCTCTATGTTTGATACTTACGTTACTTTCATGATGTCTTGGATCTGTTTCCTCATTGGATCTCTGTCAGCAAAGAACTCGGGAACTGCAGATCTCATTGTAAAATACATGTCTAGTTTTCTTTTAGTCTTCTCCAATGAAAACTTGCATCCTCGCAGGAAAGTCATTATTCTTTGGTCATCTAAAGTAAATAAGTTAAAAATAAATTAGAGCTCGTTATAAGGTTCCTAGAAGCCAGCAAGGTTCCAGTTAAGTCGTTGTGTTAGAAGTATCTATCTTTGTAAAACAAGGTGCTATGGGCCCTAGAAGCCTAGGCTTCCAATAATGTTATTTTGTTGAAAGTATCTCGTTAAAGTAGCTGACATGTGCTCTAGAAGCCTAAACTTTTTGTAAAGTTATCATTTTATAGACGTGTCTGTGTTAAACAAGCTGCCATGGACTCAAGAAGCCATAGTACATTTTAGATAGAAAATATCTATAGTACGACGCACAGTTAAAATCAGTAGACAGTGTGGGAAAATAGTGTTGAGGAACCAATAAGTGTGGCCTGATTTGAAATTGAGGGCGTGGATTAACATCCGGGAATAACTTCATTAGCTCCCTCGCATCATTTTCCCACGCTGTCCATTTTGCTGATTTTAGCTGTGTGTACTATAAGAGTTCGAAATCTTTTGATGTTTTTTTCCTCTATTAGAAACACCTTCAGCCCCTGAAAGCATTAAGCATTTAACATAACCAGCAATTTTACGATATTATCTCCCCTAAAAGCTAGTGTTCACGCTTAGACTTCCGAGGCTATAGAATCGAAATACATATTTGCAAATTTGATAACGCGCCTGCATATAGAAAATAGTTTTCCAGAGGGCTGACAGTTACCTATAATAGTATATGTATGCATCTACTATATAATATTTAGTTTATAGGGTCTAATAAATCCAGGAGTCCGAATTGAGTCTAGAATCCAAAGGTACATCCAAAAAGTTGACTAGTTTTTTTACGTTGAAAGAATGGTAGCGTAACGTGCTTTTCCCTTAACGAATTAGTACGTTAAATTGATGGTAATAGACCAAGAGCCCAGGGGTGTTTTGTTAATAAAATGTGTAATGGCTGGAACCGGTCTCAATTTTTCGTAAATACCATCCTGAACAAGGATCTGCAATTCTGCCGACTCGTATGGGATGGGTGTCTCAGTCAGAACCTTTGACCCCTAAAGTGCGTTCTGCCTGGGACACCCATCCCATACGAGTCGGCAGAATTGCAGATCCTTATTCAGGAAGGTATTTACGAAAAATTGAGACCGGTTCCAGCCATTACTCTTTTTATTAATAAAACACCCCGGGGCTCTTGGTCTATAGCTTTTATAACTTATTATCCTTAATTTACCCACAAGCTCTTATAATAGCATTAAAATTTTGTTGTTCCTGTGGGAAAACCATATGATGAATTCATCCACCGTCATTTATAAATAAATGTGATTTCAATAATTTGTAAGTTATCTTCTATCTGACGTCACTTGTCCCACTATCGAACCACTTACCATCAAATTTAGGTAGATGAGGCTGCTTTGTAAGCCAGTCTTTGATATGAGCTAAGTCAGCATCTCTTGTGGATACATCTTCATTTAATTCTCCTCGTATCTTGAGCTGTTGCTCGGGTGATGGTTGTACCAGTGTCATATCTAAACAAAAAACAATAGTTACCAACTTTTAACAATAAATACCGGAATTATCCGTTTCTAGTGTTTTTTGGCCACTTATTGGCCTCCTGAGTGGTTTTTTTAAAGTTGTCTGTCAGTATATGTGTGTGTCTGTTATCATTATAGCTCCTAGGGTATTTATGCTAGAGAGTTGAAACCATAGAGATTTATAATAGAGGGGGATACCCTATCTCATTATACAGTGAGAGGCCTGAAACATTATTTAGGGGCTCTCAGGGGCTCTGTGTAACCTCATTGAAACCTCCTCTAATAGTGAGTTAAGGTTATAATAAATCAATTGTTTTCGGCTTCCCACACATTTCTTGTATTTTGGTTTGTATTTTTAACGCTGTACTGTATATGTTACTGAAAGTTTTACTGATTATTTGATTGTATTTTATTAGATTATTTATGTATGTATTATTATTATTGATTTATTTATTTATTTATGTATTATTTTATTAGATTGTATTCTTAGCGATTCTTGATTTCTTATTGTATTACTTTTTCGATGTTTCAAAATTTAACCTATAGGGACTCTCTTGTTTAATATCTCTATGGATGAAACTATGTAGAAAAATCAATCTACCGCTGTGGTTATGCTATTTGGGAAATCATTTTTTATGACGTCACTAACCTGCATTAATGACAGTGAAAATTTCGAAAAATCATAAACGCGGAAAAATGATGAGATCCGATTGAAATTTTGCACGCATGTAGCTATGTATAAGACTGCCATATGTGCTAAGTTTCATCTTATTATCAGCATTAGTTCAATGTTTATCGAATGACTTGTGTACGTTAAAAAGAAAAAAATAAACAATCAGAAAATAATTTAACTGAGTTGAAATTTAGTACAAGTGTGTTTACGTTTTAATACAGCAAGTATATCCATGAATTTTTATATTATATTTATCTTTTAAATACAATAATGAACGTTTACGTCGAACTTTTATTTCACTCCTATATTACTTTTTGATTAAATAACTTTTGGCGTATTATTTTTTTTAGTGTAACTTTATTATTATGCAAAGAAATCACAATTTAATTAAATATATTTTTTGTTTGAACTTTAAACTATTAAAATATTAACTTTGTCCTATTCATGACCTATAGGTAATTAACTTTAAAATATTTTTTATCTACTCACGGCAGCAAAATTAGCCATTACTGGACTGTTTTTAAGCTGCAAAATGTCATTTTACCTACACTGTCAAACAATACGGGAAATATTTTAAAACAGTACGCAAAATGTTTCAAAACAGTACGCAAAATGTTTTGGTAATGAAAAAAGTACTAGGGAGTTATGGCTCATTTAAATAACATGGGAAACAAGTCAAAACTCCCTAGGCGGGAAAATGAATGAGCGCAGGTTATTATTTTACAAATTATTGCGTGCATTTCGGTATTGTTTTATTTTGTAAACTATGTTTTATTCTAGCTTGTTTCTAGTATGTAACTTTCTTTATTGTTACTTATAATTACGATATTATTATTAAATGTTTAACATTTGTTTATCTAATAATCAATTTGTTTTGGAAACAAATTGGCAACACTGATAATTTTGGCATTAAATTAAATTATTTACCAGCTGTTAATGAATCGACAGATTTTTAATGTTTAAGTCGTCAGATTTTGTATTTCATGTTGTTATATTTAGTTTAAGTATATAAAGTTACAAAAATAGAACGTTATCAAAAACTAAATCTGTAAACTAACGTTAAGTCACTAAAACATAATGAGTGAGAACAACAGTGAAGTGAATAAAGATGTCAACAAACATTGTTGACATTGACGAGTTATTGGACCACACTCCACCTGATATTGTCAGCGTTGTATCTACTTCAAAGTAGTCTTTACTGCCTGTAAAATCTCGCAGCAAGTATTTAAAATAATCTCTTGTGTATTTTTTCTGCCGTTAGTAGATAAAATAATATATGCTACTATGCAGCAAAGGAAACATTGCAGACTCGTGCAATTAATTACCTGCCTCGGCTTACGCCTCTGCAGGTAATTCGCCATTTGCCAATCTCGGCTTCGCCTCGTCTGTCAAATGGGTTAATTACCTGCCTCGGCTTACGCCTCTGCAGGTAATTTCCATAGCCCACCCTCGCCTTCGGCTCGGGGGCAAATTTATAAAACTCGTCTGCAAAATTCCATTTTGCTGCCTAGTAGCATAATATACTATTATTGTTTAAACTTTCTTATAACCAAAAGTGAACCTTCACTTTAGAAGACGCGATGTTTTGGCGGGATCAGTTATCACGTAATCTCACTCGATCGACTAAACAAATACGCTGTAAGAACCGTGAAGTTAGTTGACCGTATTGCATACGTATGCAATACGATCGCCTGTTAAATACGCTGTGTGTACGTAGTAAATGAAGAGAGTTGCCTCTGGTCCCAGGATTGAGGCCTGGACTCACCTACAAGAGAAGTAAATATACGTATTTTAAATTCTTTCTCTATATGAATATTAAAGAGCGATAGAAGGAGGCTAAAGTTTTAAATAAATCTAGACGGCTAAGAAGTTTTTTGTATGGACTAATAGATTTTGAGTCGTTACTCATCCGCTATGTAAAGTACTGCTTGAAGAAATCGAAAGTTACGAATTGCGATTGTAGAGGGAGTGGCTAGTTAACATTAAGTGTGTTCCTAAAGTCATAAGCCAGCAACACATATTAACCACGTATTTATTTGACTGAGAGCTGGATGTGACTGTTCCACACACGATGCAAGCTAGAAGCTTGACTCAACCTGTTATTAAGATAAACCTATCATTATAACCTGAAACTCGACTGTATAACCTCAACCTATCATTAAAATTCCTTGGATTCGACTTAGAAGTTGAACCATGGCTACAGAGGCTTAGTAAACGTCAGAAGCTTTAAGTTCGAGAATTTAATTTTTAAGAGTTCACTTTCCACTATTAGTGGTATCTATTACTAATAGTTAATTTCGTTTCCAAGATCGCATTTAAAGGCGCAAAAATGACAGCCGTTGTATTATTGCAAATATTATAATCTTTATCACATTTTTATGATCATTCCATTCTTGTTACTAACAAGAGTGGTGGAACTAACTAACCAAGAGTTGTTAAGCGACGTATTAATTACAATCTAGAGCTAAGAGTATTATTACTAGAGAGGCCCAATTGGTTGAAATTTGACACATCAAAAAAGTGATCTGAACGCCTTCGATTATATCAAGGTTACACCAACCATAGAGATATATACTAGAGGGGGCATAGCCTATCTCAATACATTGAGTGGCCAGAAACATCTTTTGGGGGCCCTCAGGGGCTCTGTGTAACCTCATTGCAACCTCCTTCAAAAGTGAGATAAGGTTATAATAAATTTATTCATTTCGGCTTCCCGCAATTTGTTTGTGTTTTGATTTATATTTTTAAAGTTCTACTATATAATTTATTGTAATTTTGTACAGATTATTTGATTTTATTGATAAGCGAAGGAGTTCAAAATTTAATCTATAGGGCACCTCTAGTAATAATATCTCTATGATACCAACCATCGGGAGGTAAGTTTGCCTTAAAATTTTGGACCTGCGCAATTAATGATTGTTAGCGCAGTTCGTACCAAGCATATACAGTTGGTTTGACATGTGTTTTGTATTATCTCTTTATTTTTTTAGTTCTTGATGGGGTGACTTAGTGCGTCAGTCCCTTTATTCCTTGTCTACGATTGATTTATTATAACCTTAGCACAATCTCGGAGGAAGTTACAATGAGGTTACACAGAGGCCTAAGTCAGAGCCTCCCAATGTATTGATATTAGGTACGTTCTCTCTAGAAGTAAATATCTATGGTTACAATTCACTTTTGGTTTCACAAACTCGACGAACAGTTAATATTGTTCATTCAGGTAAAAACAGACACTTTGAGTTTTTTATATCTAGTATTAGCTTGAAAACTAAACACTAAAATATTTATTAGAATACTAATATAGGTACACCCAGTGCAACTTTAATCGCATACGTTTCGTTTTCTCGCAAACCCCATTTTTTTGTACAATCTATTTATTTTATATAACTTTGTATTATTTTGTACAACATATTAAAGTGTATATTTATTTATTTAAACCCTTACAGTACTCAAGCAAACCATTGACGTATACAGTTTTGCCAGTTTTTTATTTTTATAAAAAAATGAAGTGTACATCACTTAGTGCTATGAAACCGAGTGACGACATATTTAAATTATCTTCTAGTTTCACTAAGTTTAAAGTAAAAGTAGATACGGATTACGTTACTCAAGTAATTTGTAAATGCATTACAAAGCTTCGTCGTGTAATTGCGGTCGAGTAAATCTTTTTTTATAACCTTAGCACATTTTTATGTCGAAATACTGATATTTTTACCTTTTTTCATTTTCTTAAGATTAATACATATTTTTTGTATTTTATTTAATTTCCTTAAGACGTTTTCGTAATAATTACTCGACTGTAATTTAATATCTTTTAAGTTTTGAAGCTTATGAGTCTCTCGTTTTCTTTTGTTTTTTTAAAAAAATCGGGTATGGGGTACCTCGGAACTTTTCCTCATCACATCGGATTCGCTATGCTCATCCTCCCTGCTTCGGACTGTATATTGCCCGAAGCAGGGATGAATGGCTGTATATAGCCATTCATAGCCCACTAATGAATGGTACCCCATTTATTAGTGGAAGTTATTATTGTGTTACTCATGTGCAATTTTAAATATTTTTTAAAAATACATCGTATTTTGTTTATGTAATAATAGCAGTAATACCCGAGCTTCGCTCGAAAATATTTTATTTATCAAACAACAAATTATTAATTGTTCCTTTAAGGACTATACAAAAATAGAAGTTGTTAACAGCTGAAAAAAACAAGAAAATTCTTTGTTTAAGATGGTTTTGTCTATCTGGCGATTCTCAAGCCGTGCTTTATGATTGCTTGGTTAGTTCCTTGTTTCTATAAGTTGACGATCAAAAATGGAATTCTTAAATCGTGCGTTCTGACTATTAATGATAATGCAATAATATTCTCAACAAAATCGGCCATGAATTAAACAATTCAATAAACGCCAATTATTTTAGAACGCAGAATAGTATTATTTAAGATATATAAATATTTTTTAGACTCAAATGGTGTTCATTGTGAACAGTCAGTAGTATAATTGAATGTTAAGTCAAGATCCATCGCTTAGATTCAATCTGTTAGCTTTGAACATTTTTACACTTACCCCTATTATATTATTTTAGACTCAGTCAAGATTAGTCAAGATTATTCAATCCCCTACTGTTATTTTAGCCCTGAATTAAGATCTGACATAGTTTATGACTCCTTCTGTTGTATAATTAGTATAAGTTTAAACTTTAGTCAAAATCTTTTAAGTAGTTTTCGAGTTATAAATAAAAATAATATTCCTTGGTTGCATCCCCCGGTCAACAATTTTTATAACTGTGTATACTCCCCCATAATTTTAAGACTCCTCCCGGAGGAAGAACCTCTGAAAGAAACGCTGCATATACTCTTTGGTATTAATGGGTATATACTTCTATGTTAAACATAAATATGTTAAAAAATTAAGATACATACCTTTCTCTAGGTATCAACGGTCTCTTTTATTCTTAAGTTAAATGAAGTTACGGAAATGTTTTTTTCAAGTAAAAGCAATTGAAACTAATCCTTTATTTATCAATTTAATAATTTATGAAGCAAGGTTAACATTTTATCGTTAGTTATATCACTTAAAGTTTTATATATTAATCTTCACTTATATGAATTTTGATAATTTTGACTATTTTAAACAATTATCGTTATAATTATTTATTAATTTTAATTTTCACAATTATGGATTTATTTTTTATCGTTTCATAAAATATAAATTGAACAGCCCATATGAGTGTAATTAAGTAGTCAGTACAGTCAGGTGGTCAAACAATGTTATCACATTTGCTGATAACTTTAAAGTTATGTTGTTAAAGTGGTGAAATTAACCGATCAAGATAACTGTCATGTCAAGTTAATACTTAGTGAGACTTTATATAAAAGAGGCTTTAATTAATTATTATAAGTGAACATAAGCATACTATTGCTTAGCCAACCTGTTTGTGCCATTTGATTAATTATTATAAGTAAACATAGGCATACTATTGCTTAGCCAACCTGTTTGTGCCATTCGATTAATTATTATAAGTGAACATAAGCATACTATTGCTTAGCCAACCTGTTTGTGCCATTCGATTAATTATTATAAGTGAACATAAGCATACTATTGCTTAGCCAACCTGTTTGTGCCATTCGAGTGAACATAGCATACTATTGCTTAGCCAACCTGTTGTGCCATTCGATTAATTATTATAAGTGAACATAAGCATACTATTGCTTAGCCAACCTGTTTGTGCCATTCGATTAATTATTATAAGTGAACATAAGCATACTATTGCTTAGCCGTTTGTGCCATCGATGGTCACTTACCTATTTAAGGGCGCACTACTATAAAGAGATAATACCTCGAACCATGGGCGTAGACAGGGTTGCCTTAGGGGGGGGGGGGCATTATATATATATATATATATATATATAATATATATATATATATATATATATATATGTATGTATGTATATGCAAATAATTAAACTTAGGTCATGTTTTGCTTAAAAAAATAAAGCACTTAAAGTACAAATTAAAACTAGTTTTATTCAATTAAACTTAAAGAATAAAACAAAATATATATTATTATTGAACTGAACTAAATATGGCGGACATATTAATTTTTATTTTACTAATAATATCACCACAAAGTTAATATATCGAACTAATAAAACAAATTTAATTTTGTAAGACAAAAGTTACCTTTTAGCTCTAAATTATTATCAAATTAATTAATTATTTTATAAATTTACAGTTTAAATTAATTTTGCCTGAACCATAGTTTTTATATAATTTTTGCAATATCCCTGCTCGGCTAGAAGGGGGGGGGGCCCTGCCCCCCCATTGTTTTGGTTACGCTAAAATTTCTTTGTGTTTATATGGTTAACCCGAAATTGTGCCCAAGTCATGAAATGATAATAGTCATATTATTGTTTCGGAAAGAACGCACTTAAATATTTCAAAAATAGTATTTTTATTATATTCGCCACGCATGGCTGTTTAAGAGTAATGTATTCGTAATGAAACTCGCAGACAAAGCTTAAGATGAAAGAAACAGACATTTAAATACAGTCAGTATCAATGCTAAGTGTATTATGAAACAGCGTTGCCTTACACCTTCACCTTCTACATGACGTAAATTATTTCCTCTTAGAATCATTCAGCAGGAAAAATGAAAGTTATTATATTGGTCAACACTGCGTCCCAACGATTATATACTAAGGTTGACTCTTGTCTGTGATTATAATTATGTTTAGAATAACTATAAAACCATTACTTCAATATCAAGCAGCATACACCGCTAGATATTACGATATTGACCATACATTTTACTTTAATCGTATTTTTACACCATTAAAGTAATAGTAACTATATTAGTAATTTATTATAACAGCAAAAGCAACAATTTATATAATGATTTTAAAAAATAATTAATATTTTATAATATATTATCATATTTTCTAATTATAACTTCTTGTAATGTATACAATTTTTAATTATTTATAGGTAGATTAAAGAAGAAAATTTTCTGTTTATTTACATTAACAACGTTCAAATAACAAATTTACATTAACAACAGAGTTGTTTATTAATGTAAATTTAATTCAAAAATTTTGAAGTTTTCAATAATCTACCTAGAATTTAATTCTAAACAGTTCAATAATATATTTGTTAATTTCAATTATTTATTTAATTTTTTAATAATTATTTACTTGTTTAAGAAAAATAAACCAGCTCTTTAACTACTGACTTTTATAGTTTCTTATGTTTTTATTTATTTCTTTTTTAAATTAATTATTTTTTATGTATTTTTTTTATTTTCTTATTTTTTTGTATCAACGTATGGGAAGCTCGACGGCATCTAGAGGAAGATTTCATCCCTCGGAATCAGTATTTTATTTATTATTTATCTATTTGTTTTTTTTATTAATTTTACCTCTTCTACTACTGAAGGCTCTTGGAAAAGCATTTTTTTAATTATATAATTATACTTTTTTATAATATATTTGCTAATACGATAGATAAAATAGCAATAAACTAAATATTTTTAGCGGTAGAAATAAATTAATTACGTTTTTACTAAGAGTTAGATAAACCTTGATTCACCATTCTCGAGAGAACAAATTTCTTCTGATTCTATATTTTTTTTAAATTAATACTTTTACTATTTCTTCACTGACAGTAATTTAATTATCATTTTATAATTAACTCATTTTTATCTTATTATTTTTTAACTATTTCATTATTTAATGTATGTCCTATTTTTTTATAGGAAAGAATTACAAAATTACAATTCAAGAATCTTGTTGAAAGTAATTTATGCATTTATGATGCACATAAGAAAACGGATGTCTCAGTGTTTATCACTGATAAACATGAATATCTGCTCATAGCTATAAAAACAAAGAAATTAAAATAATATTCGAGTAAGATAGGAAGATAATTTAGTATTTTTACTTTTCTTCATTTATACCGTAGGTATATAGAAAAAAAAATGTTTTTGAAAAAGAAAATACGAAACAGAGGGCAAACAGGCTATGAGCAGATATTCATGTTTATCAGTGATAAACACTGAGACATCCGTTTTCTTATGTGCATCATAAATGCATAAATTACTTTCAACTAGATTCTTGAATTGTAATTTTGTAATTCTTTCCTATAAAAAAATGTCACCGGAATTATTCGTTTCAGGTGTTTTTAAGACCTCCTAGGTATTTTTCACTATGTTGTCTGTGTATGTGTGTTTGTGTGTGTATGTGTGAATCTGTTATCATCGTAGCTCCCCGTGTATTTATGCTCGAGTGTTTGAAACTTAGTACAAAAAATCAGTTTATAAGTGCGGTTGTGCTGTACGGAAAATATTTTTTATGACGCCATTAACCCAACAATAATGACTCAGCAAAATTTTTACAAAATCAAAAAACACAAAAAATTATGCGATCAGATTGAGATTTGCTAGGTATGTGGTCATGCATAAGAATAACGTATGTGCTAAGTTTCATTTAATTATCAGCATTCAATTTTTATCGAAATTTTTAATCGAAAAAAAACAATTAAATTGAAATTTGGTTCAAGCGTATAACTTTACCTAATAAATAAGTACACGTAAGTAGTACCTAATAAATAAGTACATGTTTTGTTTCAATACGACAAGTATATTGCTTTGTGGTGGATTATAAAAGTAAAGCAGGATCTGTACCTGGGTGGATGACTGTGTGGAGGAAGGAATGAATTTACTATGTGAGAACGAGCGAAGAGAGTCCGAGGACGTGTTGCAAAATAAATTTAACGACTTGTATATTCTGAGGACGAGCGAAGCGAGTCCGAAGTAGGGTGGATGAGCGTAGCGAATCCGATGTGACAAGGAAAATTTCCGAGGTACCCTGTAACCCGTACCCCATATTCTATGCTTAATCTATCTGTTAATATATGATGACGTTATTTTTTGTAAAAATATGATAAGATGAAGTTATTTTGCTGTTAAAATATGATAAGATGAAGTTATTTTGCTGTTAAAATATGATAGGATGAAGTTATTTTCTGTTAAAGTATGATAAAATGAAGTTATTTTTCAATCAAAAGGATACTATAGCTTAGAAGTGTGCATACTTCATTCACTATGACTATGAATGTGAGTGTGTTTGTGTGTGTACTAAGAGTATAAATGTGTGATCGGAAAGGTACTGGATGAATTTCGATTGTATATTGTCTATAAAGCTGCCTAACCTGTTTATAATATACTCTGTACTGTCTATTTAGTTATTATCATCACATTCTACTATAAGTATGCAATAAACTTTACACTTAACAACTTTCATGTCATTGTTTAAGTTTAACTATACATTATAGTTTTTTATACCCTATAAAATATTCATATACTTATTATTAAGTGGAAGAAGGACATTTCTAGACTTATTTATTAGATGCCAATTTAATTAATGTAGCATTTGATTGAATACATTTAAGGTTTGTTTGCTGTGATGTGTGCATGTTTAATTGTTTTGTGGTGTCTCTTACCTTATTTTATTTACTGTTAATTAACTTATTATTAGGTATTTTAATTTTTAAAATTAGTTTAAATACGTATTTAAACTAATTTTAAATTATTTTAGTATTGGGTTTAATTTAAACCCAATACTTTCCCTGTATCCTAACGGAATATTTATTTATTTATATATAATACACAAGCTTGCGCTTTTTTACAAAAATACAATACATAAGGAGTACATACAATACATAGGAATAAATGAGGAAAAGTAATAATGTTCAATCAGTGTCATTATATTTGCAAACAAGTAATAATATGGCTGAGGGCCATATGTGGGGCTCACTTCTCGTTGTTGTAATTTATAAATTATTTAAAAACCCTTAGGTAACGACCATACGAAATATTACTAAAGGAGGCATAACCTATCTCAATCCTTTGGTAACGACGATAGGGAGCAATATTCTTCAATTAAAGTTATATATGAACCAAGTAGAGAAACTCCTGTACTAACCTGTGTAAAAAACTTCAGACATGCGTGATCAGCTAATAGCTGGCTCAAAAAATAAAAATAGCATAAATTTGAATGACTGCGCATGCGCCTTGTAATGTTTAGGTTTTTTTACCTTATTTGATTGGCAACCCTGATAACATTAGATGAGTTCTTCTTTTTTATCGGTTTTCGATGGGTTTTCGTTGTTTAATATGTGCGTGATATTTTAATGATTTTGTACTAATTTCTGTGAAATAATTTTTACAATTATGCGATGAAAGAAAAAAGAAACTGTAGTAAAGGTAAATCATATGTTTTTATTAAGATTTGAAGAAAATACAGACGACAGTGTATTGCTTTAAATATAACCTAAAATTACGATTACTTTAATTACATTCAAACATTTTAGGTTAAAGTTGTTAAATTATAAATTACAAGTAATATTTGAAAGGAAAAACAAATATCACTCGCAAAATGTACAAGTAGTAAATATACCTAAATGTATAAGTTAGGTAGTGCACACAAAAAAAGTTTAATTAGCCGCTCGTTTTAAGTAATTTAAACAAACCTAGTATTTAAAGATTCGCACTGAAACCCCTATTGAATGCGACAAAACGTAGTTATTATACAAATTATTAACTGTTTATACTAAAATGTACAAAGAAATGCAATAAAAACAAAACTTTTGAGTATCGCAATAAGTTTGTTTACATTTAAAAGGGTAAAACAAGATAGCTGCGCCCTTAGGAATATTAGACCCAACTCCCTGGTGGACAAAATGCCAGACTGAAGTCGCATTTGTTTCCCAACTTGGTTTATATATTACTTTATCTTAAATATTCATAAATAAAGACTACCAAAAAACAAAATAATAAGCAGAGAATAATAACATACTACTTTGACTCAAAATAATTCTCATTTAAACTTGACCTTTTTAAAAAACCTTAATCTCAAACATCTTTTCCGCTCCGCGCCATAAGTCATCTAATAAGATCTGGTATGACATAAGATCTTGATATTTTCGTCTTGATTACTATACTTATAAATCACATTACCTATAGATCTTTGATATTAAGAGCAATAAAAAAAGTTTATTACGTTTTTTTATTGATGTTTAAAAAACAATTTTTAATACGTGCGTAATATTTAATATTGTGTATTTTATTCATTATATTAACAGATGTATGGCATAGGTAGTAAGAAGATAACAGATAACCCTGTATTATTTGATTTCATTTTTTACCGGTAATTTTGTTAATTGGGTCTTGCCATATTAATGGATGTATGAAAATTGATGATAAACTAATTTTAACCAGTACGGGCTATCTGTGATTTTTAATACTCAAGGCAAATAAATGATTTGGAAGTCTTCAAGTAGTTATAATCAAGAATGATGGTACTTTATCAAAACAGGACATTTGCAGTAATTAAAAGTAATAAAAATCTGAAACCAAAATCGTGTTTTAATGGATACGTAAATCATAGGTTCGAGTTGGGTTTTTGGATTCTTGTTTTTCAAGGATTCCCCCGTGACGTTAATACCATCTTGACGATACATTATACTTATGAGTTTTAGCCGCAAAAGGTTATTTCAAGATTAGAAATATTTTATTACCTCTTTTTAGTATGTTATACTTTTATTATGTTTCAAACGGAACTTTTATTGAATTAGAAATGAAAAGCTAGGGGATCAGATTGTTTCGATGGTCAAGGTCATCATGTATACCAACCTTTGAATTTGCAAAGATGTGGGATTCGCAACTTTTGTTCCACATTTCTATCAATTATTATAAGATTATTTTATTTTATATTTTTCACTTATACTTCTCCTGACTTATACCGTAAGTTAGTGTTTGCTCTAAATGTCCAAAACCACCTGTTTCAGACGTTTTTAAGACCTCCTAAGTGGTTTTACAAAATTGTCTGCCTCTCTCTGTGTGTGTGTGCCTCTCAATCATAAATTATAAAGTAGGTTACTTCTATAATCTAAGGACAAGCAAAGCAAGTAAGTCTGAATGGTGAGGATGAGCGGAGCGATTCTGATTTTTCGTTAATATTTACTTTTCAAAAAAGTCCAACAAAATATTTGTCGTTATGCTGTTATCAAGCAAATTAGTTACAAATCTTGTAAAATATATTAACAAATATTGGTATGTGACGTCACAAAATTGATTTTTCTATAAAATTCAATCCTGTCTATGTTAGATTAAATCTTGTTATATTTAATCTATTCTATCTGTTAACTTAAATTTTGTTAACTTCTTAAGTTAGTCCAATGTCAATGTTAGTTTCATAATTTAACAAACGAAAATTAATTTTACTTATATGTCTTAATAGCGTAGGGAACTAATATGATTATTTAGAGTAACTTCTATAACAATTTAACTGTAATTTCAGCGAGTCGATCTTTTTGTGTAACTTCAAAATAGAGAATAAAGTGTACAGACAGTTTTAACACTCGAGTGCTAAAAGCAAAAACTTGTTCTGATAAAGGCAATTTTATATTTAATTGCCTGGAAGAAAAGATGACTAAAATAAGCTAGTTGTATGCAGACGTGGTTGATAACTAATGACCAACCTCAATGGTGTAATAAGAACAGGAGCCTTTGGAAAATACTTTGGAAATTCGCGTCTTATTACCACGACTTAAATTTGTCTTTTACTACCACGTTGGCGTCTTATTACGCGTCTTAAAATCTCTTTTACTTTGGCGTCTTTTACTGTCTGCGTACCGCGTCTTATTAATCTGTCTTTACTACGCGTTGCGTCTTTACCACTTTGACTCTCTTTTACGCGTTGGCGTCTTTTACCGTCTTAAATCTGTCTTTTACTACCGCGTTGGCGTCTTTTACCGCGTCTTAAATCTGTCTTTTACTACGTTGGCGTCTTATTACCGCGTCTTAAATCTGTTTTTACTACCGCGTTGGCGTTTTTTCACGTCTTAAATCTGTCTTTTACTACCGTCGTTTAAAATCTGTCTTTTACTTGGCGTCTTTACCACGGTCTTTTACTACCGGCGTCTTATTACCTGTCTTTTACTACCGCGGCGTCTTTTAAATCTGTCTTTTACTACCGCGTTGGCGTCTTTTACCTTAAATCTGTCTTTTAAGCGTCGTCTTATCACCGCGTCTTAAATCTGTCTTTTACTACCACGTTGGCGTCTTTTACCACGTCTTAAATCTGTCTTTTACTACCGCGTTGGCGTCTTATCACCGCGTCTTAAATCTGTCTTTTCCCACCGCGTTGTCAGTCTTTTAGAACTAGTCAGGTTATTTGTTGCCTTTGTATAACCTCATATATCCTTTACTTAATATTATTAATTTCGTCATCTTGCTATCTAAGCCGGATAAAACATAGTAAGATGGTGATTCAATTCAGGGATTTATTTTTGAAATAAGTTCATCACTTTTATTTAATTTTTTTATGAGGGTTGAAAGGATTAACTGAGTAAAGACTGTTACGATATCTTTTCTACTCTTGATTGTATAAACGAGTTATAACAAATAACACACATGTATTTTTGTAAAACGGCTCACTCCGAAAATCAGAAATAAATAAAACGAATTGTTGGATTTTATGTAATTACGTAAATAGACAAATCACCCACTGTGTCAAGGGTACCAACAGAAAAAAAAAACAATTAATAAACTATGAAAAATTATTAATATCAGTACAACTCTTTTTACAGTAATTTCCATTATAAGATCACTTATAGACGAAAGTAATTATTACTTGTAAACGTTAATTACGCTAAGGATGTGGGTAATAGATTGAATATTATCTAAGTATTTCCTGAGACTATGTGGTACCTGGGTATTGCAGGTTCAACCTGCTCCGCAGAACTTGACCCTCAGTAAAAGACTAAGAATTAACTTATTTTATTATACTTTTTTAATGTTGTCTTTATGAGGCCAAGGCTACCGTAAACATCTACTTGTTTTAATGACTTTTTAGTTGCGAACTTTTAATTTTTGAAGATATTAAGTAAGGTACCATTATTTAGACTTGAAAAGGAAATACTTAAAAAATACTTAAAGCTCTCATTCAATAACATTAGCTTTGGTGTTAATACGTCTTTTATTTTATTGATAGTTAACTTATATTATTGTTAAGAGCAGAAGTTCTCAAAGAAATCACCTTGTGGTTCCTTTCTTTTCTATTAATGGTAAACCATTAGTAATGAGTGGTACATGTACCACCAGTGATACATGTACCACTGGTGGTACGCGGAAAATTTGACACCTTTTTTCAAAAGTATGAAAAACAAAATTTAAAAAAAATTAAAAGAAGCAAAGTATTTTTTGTTTAAAAAGGGGAATATTTTTAGTTTCTTTTCATCGTATTATTCATAATTATTATTAAAAACAAGAGGCCAAAAGAAGGGTAAAATATTTTATGACCAGTGGATTTGATAGGCAATTTTATGATCTTTAATTTTTATCAGAAATATATTTTGCATTTGACGCATAGTTTTTGAGTTATGGGCGAAAAACAAAAAAAAACGAAATAAGTGGTTTCCCTCTTTTCAAAAAGTTAGCACAAGGTCTACGAGGTCGAAAACTCAGCAAGACTACTTGGTTCCTGGACTAATTGTAAACACGTGAATTTTGTTTTGATTATTTCTTCTAAACATGTCAACTACGAGAGACATCATAGTTTGACTAAAATGTATTCTAAATGTCATATCTATTGATAAAGATTGAGGTCTTTCGGTGGTGACCGCGTCAATGTAGATGAAGAACGTTTCGCTTCCACTGTAGGAGGCATCTTCAGGGATGTAGCACATCATGGATAGAAACACAATGCTCTACAAAATTGAACAAAGTTGAGTTTGTTCACTGGTGTTCAGTTTTGTAGAGCATTGTGTTTCTATCCATGATGTCCTACATCCCTGAAGATACCTCCCAGAGTGGAAGCGAAACGTCGGATTCTTCATCTACATTGACGCGGTCACCACCGGAAGACCTAAATCTTCATGACAATAACCGCGGAAGCCTACGCCGTTTAATATCTATTGATGCGCTCCTAAATCATCGACAAGATAACTAACTACTAATTTAAAAAAAATTCTCCTGTTGAATAAAGAAGAGACTGACTCTTTAATAGATATCAAAGAGTCTATCTTTAATATCTGATCTGTAAGATTTATCTGTCACCTTTTTTTTATTCAACGGCTAGCACTGATGATGATCTCTTGTTAGGTTGAAAGCGCTTTGCTATAAAAAAATATATTTTTGTGGAGAGACTTCTTCCTCTTTTATTAGGATGAACTCCATTAACGCTCACCTTAGTTCTTTCTTAGAGAGACCTTATTGGTTGAAATTTCATTACTAATCAATACTAACCATCAGTTACCAATAATGACCACACTAAAGTAACAATTGCCCTAACCTTCTTTTATATAAATGTATAAGGTTTAACAAAATATATTTGTGGGTTATAAAACGTTATTGGTGGTAATTTTTGGTTATAGTAGTTAATTTTGGTTGGTGGTGGTTATTTTTGGTTGACGGTGGTTAATTTTGGTTGGTAGTGATTATTATTGGTTGTAAGTAGTTGACATATACAGACAAAACGAATTGGGGGGGGGTGATGATAGGGAAGACCAAGTAACTAAGTCTCAGTGTAGCTATTCAGCTAAAATTCCCCTGAATTAAACTAACTGCTCTTGGCGAGGTAATTAAGATTTAATTACTGTTTTAATCAACTATATGTTACGGCTATGTCCATTAACCATGACCATTACCATTATTTACGATAAATTATTTTTAATTACATAAACTAAAAGATTTATAAGTACTATAATGATCATCGTTGAACTATCATCAAAGCATAGCATTTATCATCAATTTTTAAAATTACATTTAACGAAAATATTAAAATTAATTATTTAATTTATATTCACGGTAGTGAGTGTAGTAAATCTATGAGCTAATCACTAACTATTAAAAATTAAGATTTCCTCAAAGTATTAAGTTTTTTTTTTATCAATTATTCCTATTTAAGTGTTGTAAAAAAGATGAAAAAAGGAATCAAGTAACAACAATAGAGTTGATGACTTGTAACTTCCCATTGGTAATTAGTTAAGTTGATCATTCCCTCGGCTACGCCTGAAATGATGAGATATTTAGTGTAATACAAAATCATAAATTTTGTAATTAGAGTCGTTGCCACATTAATTATTACTAATTATTGTCAATTAACGCTTTGTAATTTTTTCGGATGTATTTTCGGAGAATAACTTCGCACAACGTCGTAATTTTATAACTTCATGATATTTATGAGAATTAATATCTTTGTTTTTTTAGATGATATTATTATAGCATATATCATCTAAAGAATCATGAAATTTAAAATTTACAAAATATAATTTTAGTAATTCTAAACGTGAAAATGTGAATACTAAGAGTATTAACATTTTTAACGTTATAAGATCCTCATTATAATCCCCATCAAACACCCTTGTATAACATCCGTTTGATTTGTGGGCAATCATGAAACTGATTATCTAAAAACTATTATAGTGCGCTCTTAAAAAATGATCTACTTATGCCTTATTTCGATTTCTCTTTGTAATAGAGGCTTCTTTCAATTTCTTTCATTTCATTTGCTTCTCAATTCTTTCATTTCAAATTTATAGTAAGGAAAAGTAAAAAAAAAAAAAAAACAGATAAATACAATTTTGGTACGGGGTACTTCAGAACTTCCTCATCGCATCGGATTTGCTACGCTCATCCTACCTACTTCGGACTCGGTTCGCTTGTCATAAGAATATGCATTTCGCCAAATTTAAACTGAAACACGTCTTCAGACTCGCTTTGCTCGTCCTCAGATAGTAAATACATTCGTTCCATTCAGCACTGACATCCGTTGTTTTAGTACAGCGGTCACCCATACAACACTGACCTCGCTCAATGCTGCCTTACTTTTTTATTATCCGACAAAAACCATAAATATACTAGTAGTAGTAAAACGAAACTTAATGTGCTTATTAATAAAGTAGTATACTTTTGTGCTGAATTTCAACTCAATTAAAATTTGATAAAAATGAAACTAATACTGATAATGTGATACGTTATCAGGCTGTCAAATCTAAATCCGATCGCATTATTTTTCCGACCTTTATGATTTTTCAAAATTTTCGTTGAGTCATTATTGCGGGTTAATTACGTCATAAAAATATTTTCGGAATAGCTCAACTAAAGCGGTAGACTGATTTTTGTACTAAATTTTAAACTCTCTAGCATAAATACACTAGATGCAACGATGATAACAGACACATATACAGACAATCAGCTTTGTGAAAAATACTTAAGAGGCATTAAAACACCTGGAACGGACAATTCCGGTGACATCCCGGTTTCGGATTTTTGTTGTAAACAAAATACTTTTCCTATATACCTACTATATAAATGAGGAAAAGTAAAAATACTTTCATCGAGAGGAAAGTACCTCGGCCTTTACAAAGCCAGTTACAAAAAAGGCGAAAATTGTATATTTGAATATACTTGGTATTTCATGACCGAATTGACCTTTGGTTAACAATGTCGTATTGTTTTTCGTTACGAAAATACCTTAGCATAAAATAGCTTATATTAGTCTTTGCCCAAGCATTTAAAACTGCCTTTATCAGAACAATTTTTTGGACGTTTTTAATTGATTGGGTTTTCACTTAGTAGTTTTAATGATTGTGGTTTTACCTGGTTATTTTTTATTGGTTGTGTTTTCACGATTGTTGTTTTTAATGACTTGTTGTGTTGTTGTTTTGATCGTGTTTTCAATTGGTTATTTTGAATTGATTGTGTTTTCACTTGGTTATTTTTAATTGATCGTGTTTTTTTTTATTTTTAATTGTGTTTCACTTGGTTATTTTTAATTGATTGTGTTTTCACTTGGTTATTTTTAATTGATTGTGTTTTCACTTGGTTATTTTTAATTGATTGTGTTTTCACTTGGTTGTTTTTGTACTTGGTTACTTATTTGTATTGGTTGTTTGTACTTGTTTAGTTTAACCATCTCCATTTTTATTGCACAAAACAAAATCTTCGCCAATGATGTTCGGATTATTTAAACCTGCTAGCTTTATTAAATTTCAGTGATTTTTCTTTGGAAAGAAGGGAGTAATGATAAAAGAGGTAGTGAATAAAGCGATCATTATAAATAAATCGTATGCAATATTATAAGTCGTTACGAAGGCAAGATCGTTAGTCAAGCCCACTCAGTATAGTCAAATTATTGAACTACTTACAGACTTACTTAAAGACTTACTCAAACAAGACCCACCGAATTCAAGTTGCAGTAAACCTTGACTTAATTCATACAGATGTGTCATGCAAGGCTGTAATAGTATTTACTTATATAATCGAAAGGTCTCAATCATGACAGATATTTGATCTAAATCTGTCATAAAAATCTATATCTCCGTCTTTCATAACTAGCCTATTATTTATAACTATATGTGAATTTGTGATACTTAATGGTCATTTATTACCAGTAATGTGAGTTTATAAATCGCAAGAAGCTAGGGAGTAAAATAAACTCTTTCCTACGATTATTTTATTATGTTTCTAAAGTAAGGCCGTTCGAACCTAAAGTTGTAAGTCCCGAGGCGTTGCCGAAGTAATTATACAATTTATTTCCAAAATGCAAAGTGAAATCGAGGGTAAGTTATTGGTTTATTACTTGGCAATTAGTTTTAGCTGAAAAATCGTTTGAAGCAATAAAAAATTGTTTTAAATATTTTGGAAGTGGTACCTCAAAATGAAGAGGGGAAAGACTAAAAGATAATATGTATTGGATCAAATTATTTTTGGGGCTAACTTTAAGGGATTTTAATGGAGGTATATATATATATACGTTCAATTTCGGCACCGGAGGTCCGGGTTCGCAGCCCGGGCTATGCTCTAAGATTTATGAATAGTATTGTATTAAAAAGATTTCGCAACTTTAATTATTCTCAGAGTGTAGTAGATGCTACCCACCTGAGGTGGTTCCCGCAGGGTGAATACCCTGATGGGCCGAAAGGCCCTAAAACGGGCATTATATATATATATATATATTATATATATATATATATATATATATATATATATTATATATATATATATGTATTATGTATGTATGTGTGTGTGTGTGTTTGTGGGTTTGTGGATGTTTATGCGAGTTTTTTAGATGATAGTGGGTAGTTTCTGTCCTCTTGTCGTTTATAAGATTTGTAATATTAAGATTTTAATTCAGGTTTTCCATAAATTTTGTTCCAACAATTTTCAACAATAAAGAAGAATGAACACAATACTTTTTCTTATATCTACGGTAGTAAAAGTAATATAATAAAATATTTTTCTAAAGAAATTTACATAGTCAAACATATAAAATATATAATACCTACAAATTAACATGTTTCTCACAATAGAATTGTTTACTTACTACAGTTCAACCGTAAATTATTATTTTTCTATTTTATTTTTTTTTAAGTTTAAATGAAAATTTAATTATATTTAAACAACAATATTTCGCTCTTCATCACACAGAGCATTTTTAAGTTATTAAAATGAATAGTTAGACTGTATTAACTAAATATTTTGTAAAAGGCAAAAAGAAAGATAAACGAGCATCCAAAAAATTATTAAAAACAAGATTTCGAGAGTCGAAATATTGTTGTTTAAATATGAGGACTAAATTTTTTTTTGTCTCTTAAGCGCCCGAACACATTACTTATATGGCGACCAGTACAGTTGATAATGTACTTATTTTTTTAATTATTATGATCAATTAAGTATACTTATTAAAATATTGACGTAATTAAAATAAAATCAATACCTAAAGAATAATAAAGTAATATGATAAAAGAAAGAATAGAAATAAGAAATTCATTTAATATAAAATTTCTAATAAAACTTATAAGGATAAAATAAAATTAATGAAACAAATTTAATTGGAAGAAAATTTTAAATAAGGATGAGTAAATTTAAAAATAAAATAAATAAAAAAAATTATAAATGATAAAAGAAATTAAAATAAAAAAGCTACTGTATTGAAAGTACATATATAATTAAACAAAATTATAAAATTTGTTACATCTGAAGTCATTAATTAATTGAACTACAAAAAAACTTACTTGATAAGTTAAAATGATTTCAAATTGATGTTAGAAATTCAACGAAGTCAAAGAATTTTCGTGAGATATGGTTACGTGATATTGTGGGCTGGTGTTTCACCGGGACGTAATGGTGCGACTGACTGATGTACTGTAAGCTTTGTATTATACACCCCTACTTGAGTCATTACTCTTTGGTGGGGCTTCCTTCCCCAAGATAATTTGCATCGTTTTGTAAATCTTTGTTTAGATTTGAAGATTTCAACACGGAGTCAAGGACGACACTGTATAACTGACTGAATGAAAAATCACCACTAAGTTCATTACTTTTTACCTTTGTATTCTCAAAGTTTACTTTAAAAATTAAATTATTTTACCGAAAATCGTTTTCTTAGTTTAAGTTAAAATATATCTAACTATATTATATAATACATACATAATATATTTTTATATATATATATATATAATATATAATATATATAATATATATATATATATATATATATATATATATATATATATATATATATATATTATATATATATATATATATATATATTATATATATATATATATATATATTATATATATATATATAATATATATATATATATATATAAATATACTTCATTACATATCTCTACATTATTATAAAATTCAAAGGAAATAAGTGTTTTCACAAATTAAAAAAAAAAATGTTTAAAACTTTTTACATAAAAAGAGGTCGTCATCAGTGTCACATGTTAAAAAAGGTAAATGCATAAGCTGAAAAAAGGCAGAATAACTTAATATTTTTTGTTACCTTACATAAATAAGGAAATATGATAGGCATCTTTATACTGTATTTATCCCATGTTTAGTTCTTATGTTTATTTTCTTCAAAATAAAACCTTTTCTTTTAGTAAATTTTCAAATAAAAATGAGCTTATAAGGTTAGGCATGAAGGGGGTAGGATTAGGGGGATTATTTCAAAGGGGAACTCACTATTCAAGAATATAAAATACACACACACACACACACACACACACCACACACACACACACACACACACACACACATATATATATATATATATTATATATATATATATATATATATATGTGTGTGTGTGTGTGTTTGTACTTTGTTTTTAATTATCTTTTGAACAATTTTATTGTTGCTCTTAACACCTTCTTTTGGTCTGAAACGGATTGAGAGCAAATAAAAAATACAATGAGAAGTTTAATCACTAACTTTTTAGGGAATAAAACTTGAGAACATTTTTGAGGTCAAAGAAGCAGTATGACGTAAAATATAGCTGTACCCCTAATATTTATAAGTGGGCATGACCAAGAAACACCAATAATTCTATGCTGCCTAGAAACTCTGTAAAACGTCTAGAGTTCACAATCTGGCACATTATTTTTATCTAGTAGTAATAGAATTGTATAAGAAATTAAAAAAAAGTATAAACGTTGACACAAACTAAGATTTATCATAAACTAATTAACGCCAAAGTTATTGTAGAGAATTATAATTGGTCATTCTTTTATATGTTAGTTTTATTCAATTAAAAACAATATATTAATTTAAATAATGCAATATTTTTGTTGTCATTTGTTAGTGATTGCAAAATAGCGGTAGTTTATTGCAAGACCGGTGTGGGATATGGAGCGCTAGTTGTCAGTCGGTTACAGTTGGCTTAACATCGTAAACATTTAAATAAATGTGTTTACAATGTAGTAAATTAGCAATAATCTCTATTAGAGTCTCTGTCCAAACAAAAATGCACGTTTAACAATTTTGAAAGACAATTCTCTGCCCTGGGGTTTCTGACTAAAAAAATTAAGTACAGGGTACCTCCGTACTTTTCCTCATCACATCGAATTCGTTACGCTCATCTTCCCTACTTCGGACTCACTTTGCTCGTACTTAAATATACAGTTCGCAACATTTTTACTGTAACACGTTTTCAGACTCGCTTCGCTCGTCCTCAGATAGTAAATATATCCGATTCATTGGCAGCGGTCACCCATACAAAACTGACCACGCTCAATGCTGCTTATCTTTTTCAACAAAATCATGGATATACTTGTTGTATTAAAACGAAACTTTGTGTACTTATTTATTACGTAAAGGTACACAGTTGTACTAAATTTTAACTCAATGGGATTTTTTTCCGATTTTTTACGATTTTTAAAAAACGTACACTTTCTATCAAAACTAATTTGATAGAAATGAACTAATGCTGATAATGAGATGAAACTTAGTAGATATGTTAGTCTTATTCATGGCTACAATAATGCGTGCTAAATCTCTAATTGATCCCATTATTTTTTCGCGTTTTATAATTTTTCAATATTCATGAATCATTATTTTTATGACTAATAGAGTCATTATTGCAGGTTAATGACGTCATAAAAATATATTTTCTGGATAGCACAACTGCATCATTAAATGTATTTTGTACAAAGTTTTAACTTTTGCTTAAATTTACACTAGAAGCTTCGATGATAACAGACACACACACAGACAGACAAAGAACTTTGTGAAAACCACTCAGGGCCCTAAAAACACCTGAAACGGATAATTCCAGGTGTGACATCCCGGTTTCGGATTTTTTCGCAAACAAAATACTTTTCCTATATACCTACGGTAAAAATATTACTGGTGCAATATTATTGAAATGAAATCCGCTGTTGGGATTTGAACTTAGGATCAACTGGAAAATTCTTAGAAGATTTAAGAATCGGCAACAAAATTAATATAATCGTGAAAATATTATCAATGGTTTTTTAATTTTTTTTCCGTACCAACCTAAGAATAATACTATATATAGAAGGAGCACTACTGTTAACACGAAAGCAGTTGACTCATAGAGATATATTAGATATTTGTTGAATTTTGAAACATCGTAAAAGTAACCTGACACATTCGATATCATTATCATCAAATAAACAGAAAAAAAACAGTAAATATATAGTAGAATGTTTAAAATACAAATCACAACACAAACAATCTGCGGAAGCCCAAAACAATTGATTAATTATAACCTCAACTCCTCTGGAGGAGGTTTCAATGAGTTACACAGAGCCCCTGAGAGCCCCACTAAAAATGTTCAGGCCTCTTAATGTATAAATAGGCTATGCCCCCTCTAGTATATATCTCTATGGGTTGACTGGCGCACTTAAGTAATGCTGCCAACATAACAAAATAAAATGTTTTTTTAACGAAGTTGGCAAAATATTTCCCGTTGTTGAAGTATTTAATTAAATTATTCATTAATTCTTCATTATTTATTAATTATAAATGTATAAAATGGTTAATTATAATATTTTAAGTATAAAAATGTATTTGAACGATTATAACAAGACAAATTTTACTTATGCATTATCGAGATGGCCGATATGTGATGCGTGTTGTGTTTACTTAAAATAATACAATCATTTACAGAGGAATATTTTTTATTATTCTACGACTTTTTCTCTCTCGTGTTTATGAAAAAATATTGTTTTTTGAGATATACGTAATTGAGCACTTTATTGGACCGTTTTTAGGATGAAAGCCAATCATTATTGTTTAGGAGGTTATTTAGTACTTTTCACCTCCGAGGACAATAATGAATGTAAAAAAACTCCTAGGACGTAAAAGTAATTCATATGTTGCCGCATTACTGAAATGTAGCGTGTTCAAAAAACAATCTGTGTTAACCTTCATTTGTTTCTGTTTTTGTTCGTAGACTAATTTTTTCGTTTTTAAAAGGTTTCTAATTGACAATTTTGTGTGTTATTTGTAAGCTTTTACATTTTGAGTAAAAGTGTGAAGCATGGATGAATTTAATGACGGCGATAATATGGAGTTAATAATAATTGGACGTTTTTTTCAATTAAGTATATAGCGCAGTTTAATGATGCTTTTTTATTATTTTAATGAGTGCTACTCAAAAAAAATAGTGTATGCCATCCGGCTGAGAATGTCTTTATGTCTTGGCAATTTTTCCCGACTCGCTTCGCTCGTCGTAAATCTAATTGCCGTGACATAAAAGAACACACTTATCAGCCTTATGGCATAAATAACTATTATTTATTTCTAAATTTTATTTGGAATTCCTCCTGTTTATTTTATTGATAAACTTTTAAAGACATTTATTTAATATGGTGTTATGTTCTGGTGTTAATTGTCACAAAAAGTCTGAAGGAATCTTGCGAAGAAATTCGACCATGCCGTATAGAGCCCGACTATTACTTTTGGTCTTACTTTGGCTCGTGACGGAACTACGATACTCAAAATTGTTCCCCAGAAAGGTGTTTATTGGGTCTAAATAGAAAAAAATCTCTCTGGAGTCGATAAGAATACTATAAAAAAATAATAAACCAAGGCAAGAAACGAGGAAATTTGAAACAAAAAATTTTGGTAAACAAAAAAAGGTCAAAAACAACAAATCACGAGTAGATTGTCGTAGTCAATGTTTTTGGTGGAACTTTTGAAATGAACAGAATTATATAATAATATCAGTACGTAGTCGATAGGACTAAAACCCAAAGACAAGGGTATTAATCTTGCTTTCGGTGATAATTTTTGTTATGTTATAAATTCAAAACAATGGCTGGTCTATAAGGTTGGCGAACATCCTTTGAAATTGCTTTAGTGCACACCAGTCCAGTTCTGGCTCAGATTTAGTTTAAGCTTCATTGTCGGAACTCTGGCTCAGGTTTTAGTTTAAGCTTCATAGTCGGAACATCTTCTAGTTCTTCAATTTTCCTGGATTTTTATAAAAAGTAAATGCGCGTGTTTATTCAATAGATTGTACACAACTATGCTCGCGCTTGCTTAATCAGTTTTGCACAACTTTGTTTGGGTACTCGTACTAATCAATAACTAATCAATCGTAATCAATCAGTTAATGTTAATCTTTAAAACATTTTAGCAAATTTTCTCTGAAAAAATAGAAAATTTACAAGCATGTAGCAGTGTTACTGCTCATACTGAAAGCATAAACCAAATAACCGGCACACAAAATGGATTGGTGACCAAATAAGCAAGCATTCTAAAGCTAATTCGTTCGGTTTGCAAACTTCCGCGGCTGATTTCTTCATTTATACTGTGTTTGTTGCGTGTAGCTAATGATTTTATTATGTTCTACGATTAATAAATAAATACATTATTAAATAACATTATTGGTTAATTATAAATTAAAATAGAATAAAATATTTTATAGTACAAAGACGTAAATGTAAGTTGCTTCTTGATATAATAATATTGATTAAACCTGCAACACATCTATATATTGTCAAACAATATCTTATTAAAAGTAAAAGTAGAAAAGAAAAGTCAAATTCCAGATAATATAAGAAAATGTTAGTTGCCCCTTGATAAAATAATATTGATTAAACCTGCAACACACCTATGTATTGTCAAACAATATCTTCTTGGAAGTAAAAGTAGAAATGAAAAGTCAAATTCGAGATAATATCTTATAGAAAATGATAGTTCCGTAGACAGATAATAGAAGTGATAGTATGTAATTTGGTAGTTTCGATCTTGCCACTTTCTGGCTCAACACTGATTTATTTAAATATTTTTTTGATATAATATTGACCAATTTCATGATGATACAAATGTCGATAATGGTAATATAGACCGAGATGATTTTATAAGGTAAGATTCGTTAGGCACGACTGGTCGACACACGACCGTACATTTTACTAAAAATAATAGTTTTAACGCGACTGTACGTTGCGCTACATTAGCTGACATATACAACGCGTAGACGTCCATATCTGTAAAAAGCCTCTAATGAAATCAAATAAAATATGGTCGACTCCGTTAAATTCATCTAAAATTTAAGAATGTGTGTTTACGCGAATGGTTGTTTAAGCCATTTTTTATTTTACAAATATTGTAGCTAAAACGCCCAGTTAAGTTATTATAGTGTAGCGCTCTCGTTCAAACTTGAAAGAATAAATAAAACATGTACTATCTAATCATCAGTACTATCTATCTCATCAGTTTTTTGGATGATTCTGTCGTGTTTTTCTTTCCGTTTTACACGGCTCTTTTTTTATCCAATTTTATTAAGTGCATTTAAAAGAAAAGTCAATGTAAGCATGTATTTATAATGCTAAACTATTTTAATATGTTCATTTTTGAATTAGCTAAGATATTATTTAAACAAAACGTGAGATAAATGCGAGGTTATAAAAATAGCAGAAGCGGTGAGTCTGTGAGCCAGAAGCGGTGAGTTAACAACAGTTAAGAAAATACAGGTCTCTAATAACTTATCTAAAACTTTGAATAATAGATATAAAACTAATCAAGAGGATTTGGTCATCAAGGCTTCTTCCACGTCTCTTGAGCACACTTAGGACTCGATAATAGATGTAAACTCCATAAAAATATATTCTCAAGCTACAAGCACCCCTAATGCAATCATCGGAACCAGCAATCAAAGTGTTGATGCAGAGGTTTATCAGAGCCCAACGGAAAAAAAGACTTGGAGGGATAATAGAGAAAATGATATACTCTAATAAAAAATCGAAAATAATTGGGAAACAATCTTCTAGAAAAGGGTCTGAAAAGACAAATAAGAACTCAAGCTTGCAGCAAAAGGATGAAGCAGAGCTCAACAAGAATATTTTGTTAGATAAAGAGGCAAATGGTTCATTTGGCAACGATAATGATTGTGCTCCGATAGACAGCGATAAGCAGCAACAGCCAAAAGACAATAATCAGTTGCAAGCAAATCTCCCAGAACTCCTTAAAGCTACTTAAAGCTACTTTAGCAAAAAGGAGTAGAGTTGGGCTTCTATAGAGACAATAACTATAAAATATTGGCAGATGGGCTAATAACGGCAATCTTACTATTGAAGGAAAATCATAAAGCATTTAATGAAGTTCAGTTTGGGTTACTCATAGGGAAAATTCTGTTAAACCAATTCTTGTTTTTGAAAAAAATATCTAAGGCAGCCTTTTTGATACAACTTAGCAAAATGGAGCATGTAAAGACATTGGAAAATCATAACGCAATAAAGAAAATTTTAATATCAGGCTTTTAATTTACCAATAAAGCTTCAAAAGTTGAGGGGGTTATATCTTTAGACCCGAGCATAGATTTAATGCAGGTTGAGGAAATGTGTAGTGAATCACCTTCAGCAATAACTCATCTTCAGAGAATGTGGAGAAGGTACAGGAATGGTGAAGAAGACTCACCTATACCAATAGACAAAGTAATAACAACCCTCTATAGCAGAATTCTACCAAAAGAAATAAAGATATGCTACATGATTTTTGTAGTAGAGGTCAATAGGGAAAAAGTTAAGCTCTGCTATAAATGTTTATATTTTAATCATATAGCTAAATTTTGCAAATCTAGGATTAAATGCAGATGATGTTGAGGTGGATACGAAATTAAAGATTGCACTACAGAGGAAATGAAATGCCTTCACTGTAGTTCGGTCCAGCACTTAGCTGGGTATAAATACTGCATTGTAATGCAAAGAAAATGAAATGCAAAGAAATTCATTATTCCCAGCTGTAGCTGGGAATAATGAAAAAATCAACTAACTTAGCAAAGTACAAGCGGTCGAAAATAATTCAAAATTAAAGCAAAAATTTGAACAAGTCATGTCAATTAGGGAGCGCAAGAAAAAAGCCAACGATAATATAACAGAGGTTATCAACATAGAGAACTTATTGAAAAGAATTTACAGGAATTTTGTAGAAGCCATATCAGCAGTTATTGAAAAATTACCATGACATGGGCCATGTTACAATGGAATGCAAGAGGTTTGGGATTTAAAAAAGATCTACTTTTAATAAACTTAGAAAAGAAAAACATTGATATAGCAATTATACAGGAAACTAAATTAGGACAAGACCTACATTTGAACTAAGCAAATGACAATGTGATAAGAGAGGACGTGCAATCAGGTTTAAGAGGGTTTGCATTATTAATTTTATTATTTGCATTTATTATTAAAAAACACATTCCTTACAAGATTGACAAAGTACCACCAGGAATTAAAAATGTAAATGTTCAATGTATAAAGGTATATATAGACAATAAATGGCTTAAATTAATAAATGTATATATCCCGCCTAACAGTAAGGTTGATATAGAATTTAGAGGAATGAAGAGCACTACTAAGCGAAATAGAGACGCATCCTGGTTTTATTCTAAATGGGGCATACATCCAAATACTGCAAAGTTTTGCCACGCACAAGCCTTAAGCTTATGTGACTAGTAAGATCTTATTTATAAACAAATAAAATTATGAATAGATGTAATAAGACGTTTAGAGCCTTTTGTATGATTGTATTGTGTATTACTCTGTAAATTATTTTTTAAATAAATTATTATTATTATTAATATACAATGCAACGATAAGAGCAAAGTTAGAATATGACGCTCTGTTTTTGTGCATCTGGACAAGAGAATTAAAGAACTACAAGTTATACAAAATCAGGCTGTTAGAGTCATCGGAGGTTTTATAAGAACAAGTCCAATACAGGCGATGCATGCAATTATTGAGCTTATGCCACTTCAATTAAGGTTGGATAACATAGCACAAAGGAGCTACCTAAAGCTGTATAAGACAGAAATGATTATACATGACAAAGCACTGCAATTGCACAGCTATTTTAAACATAATTATAACAGTTTTTTAAATAAAAATATAAAGCTAAGTGTGCTTATTGTGAACATGCAGAAAAAGTATAATATCATAGAAAGTAACTATAGACAGGTTTATCAAATTGAAACGGAACCATCTATAGCATCTCAATTTAAGGGAATTATACCTGGTATAAGCAAAGGAAAAACAAGCAAATTAATAGCAAAACAATTAACATTAGATTATCTAAGGTATTCATTATATGTTATATGAATAAATAACATATAATGATGGAACACTATCCAGTTGTAGAATAGCATATTATTTGTAACATAACTATGTGTCTTGCTCAATGATATTGTGTCATACTTGTTATATAGTCTCAATTGATATTGTTATACAGTGATATTTTGTTATACATGTTGTTTGTTACACTGTTGTATCAGATTTTGTAAAAACAGGAATAATTCTTTTAAAAAATACAGCACAGTGGATGATTTATTTAAAATATTTTATTTTTAGATGACAATGGAATTTATTGTTGTGTATTCTGGAATAATAACAATACTGTCAATTTCGTAAATTTAATTTGTTTTAGACAATATAAAGAAGTTTATATCCATTCATCTGACAGACCAGTCAGCAACACACTTCGTCTTTAACCCTTACGTCTTCTGAATTCTCACATTTCTGAATTTCTTTTTTTTTATTTATTCTTCACTCCTTATCTATCTTGAAAGGAGTTTTAAAAGGAAATAGTGCTGAGTTCAACCGAGAAGCCTATTAGCAAATTCCCTTTGGGAATAAAATTCGCTAATGGGATAGGCTTGATGGCAGAAGTCAAACCTCGGACCTCGACACAAATCCGTTTCAAAGGTCCCTAATGACAAAAACATACGTTTCGCAGAACTCTATTTAAACTCATTCTAAATTCAATGAGGCATAAGTGCCTGCTCTAAATTCATAGTAGAGCGCCATTTTTCCTTTGGTTAATGAAGGAAAAATGGATAACTAGTTTTTCTGTGGAAAATAAAACAGAAATTATGGTACTCTGTGCCGTTTTAGGATGTCCCAATACAGCTCGAAAAGCTACTAGGGGCTAATTTCCAAAAGATCAAGTAAAGATTTGTGAAAAGGTGGGAGGGGGTCATTTGTGTTTCCATTTTTCACCGCTATTTTGGGGGACAAGCGCTAGTAAGGTGTCAAAGGCAAAAAAGGGAAGTCAACAATCTTGCCGTATAGTGTTAAGAAAATCTGTGTATAGTCCAGGAGCCGGACCTGAAAAATGTGAATAATTTTGTACTACTTCAAACTAAATTTTTCTGAAAATATACCTGAAATTATGAAGAAAAAACATAGTGCCTATCCAGAGTGGAGCCCTTCATATAAATGCGCATGCTCAAAATATTAGAAAATCGCACAAATTCCAGTTTTCTTAGAAAACTGAGATGGAGTTCCCTGTGTTCAAAACATAAAGAGAATATTTTTTGAAGCTGATAAAATTTTATACAAAACGAGTGTTTAATCATCAAAATCGGATGACTAAAACCAAAGTTCTAGTTAACTATTTTAAAAACCAAAATAAATTAACTATTTTAACTATTTTTTACTAATTATAAATTTTCTAATATTTTCAGCAAGCGCATTCATATGAAGAAAATATTATTAAAGGTACAGAAAAATTTAATTGAAAGTAGTACAAAATGAGTCACATTTTTTGGGGCTGGCTCTTGGACTATAAACTCAATCAGTTCGGCAATAGAATCGAACGAAAGTGTTTAAAGCAGGGATCTTTAGTAAAGAAGATGACGTGCTAAGTCGATTTCCCGAATCACAATGGATGACGCGCTAATTGATTTACCAATCAAATGGATACGCGCTAAGTTGATTCCCAAATCACAATGGATGACGCGCTAAATTGATTTCCCGAATCACAATGGATGACGCGCTAAGTTAATTTCCCGAATCACTATGAATGATACGCTAAGTAATATTTCCCGAATCACAATGGATGACGCGCTAAGTTGATTTCCCGAATCACAATTATGATACGGTAAGTGGAATCACAATGGTGACGCGCTAAGGTTGATTTCCCGAATCACAATGGATGATACGCTAAGTATATTTCCCGAATCACAATGGATGACGCGCTAAGTTGATTTCCCGAATCACAATGGATGACGCGCTAAGTCGGATCGCCAAATCACAATGGATGATACGCTAAGTATATTTCCCGAATCACAATGGATGACGCGCTAAGTTGATTTCCCGAGTCACAATGGATGACGCGCTAAGTATATTTCCCGAATTTTAATGGATGACGGGCTAAGTTGATTTCCCGTATTACAATGTGAGCCCATGGATAATAAAAACTAAAGAAATTAATAAAGTAACATAAAAATCGATGCTCTTTCTAATATTGTAATCTAAGTTAGTCTATAGGTGGCATATATCCCTACACATCGCCCTTTTACAAACTATTAGTGAAGTTAAGATTGACCTGAAATCATGATGCTAGCAAAGTTATAGAGGAAAATTAAGAAGTTAACTATGCAATTAGAAACTCTACTGTAAAAGTCAACTATAGCGACTAGCGATGTAGTTAAAATATTAATAACTATCTATATCTGCTAAGGGACTCAGGATCGTTTAACTTTTTAACAAATTTGGATTTTAATTAATAAAAGATAGATAAATGTATGATCGAAAATTTTAGGTCTTCTCTAATGGTTTTCAAAATTACAAGATTGTTTTCTTGCAGGAAAATTTATGTTATATGGTTTATGACATTCAAAATCGGACTTTCTTATTTTTACTTTTCCCCATATATACCACGTATAGGAAACGTATTGTGTCCGCAATAAACACAGTTTGACTTCTTTTGTCAGCGAAACTCGGATCCGAATTAATAAAAAATATAACGTAATAATAAAAATTTTCAAAAAAAGAGATAAGGCTAAAATGTACATTAGTGCGATCAGGGTTTGTACATTTAAGGCACCCGTTTCCAAACATGGCCTTGTACATTTAATTAAATTTCCAATACGCTCCGTTGTTACTATATAGGTTATAAACACAGTATTTTTAAAAATATAATATATTATGTTACAAGACTGTAAAGAAAGTCTTTTACATGTTTGAGTAATAAATTACTCAAACATAATTTTATTTGAGAAGTACTTATTAATTCTATAAAAGGCTGCTCTGTCAAGGCATTTTAAACAGATTTTTTGAAATGATCTATTGGCAGCTCTTGCATTTTTACATCTAAGTGATTGAAAAGTGGTTGGTTGTAAATGTATTTAAATTCTTTTTAATAAAGAGTACAGAATTAAAAATGAACAGATTTACGACAGTCATTATTGCCAGTCTCAGGAAGATTGACAGTGTGAACCAAGTTTATCTCCTGTTATTCTTCTAATTATCTTCTTTGATAAACATGCAATGCATCTAAAATTGACGTGTCCCCAGGCGATAATAGCATAATTAAACCTTCTCTGAACAATAGATTTGTAGACGAGCACAAGGTTTCTTCTGGTAACGATCTTTTAACTTTCTAAAAACAAAAAAGTACCTAGCAATACTTTTGGTCATTGTTGTGACATGGTCTCTCAAATTTGATTTACCGTCAACAGCGACTCCCAAAAATTTTACTGCATGAAGTAAAATTGCAATAAAGTCGGAGACTTATGATTAATGACTGTGCTTTATCTTTTTTTAGTAAGTAGTTATGCTACTAAACCAATATTCCATTTTATTTAATCTTTGATCTCCTATTTGTTTCAGCTCAGTTTCATCGGAATGGCGGTGAGTCAGATTGGAATAATCTGCAAAGGTAGGCAAGTTTTCTATTATTTTTTCTGTATTAGTTAGGTCCATGAACATTTGCATATCATTTGTGCTTAGAAGGTAAAGAATAAGGCCTAAAATGGATCCCTGTGGAACCCCTTTATTAATTAATTCATGTTCTGAACATACATTGTTGTGTTCTACGTATTGCACCCTATGTGAAAGGAATTCTTTAAGTAACGAATAAGCGTTTACTTTGATGTTTAGAAGTTCACATTTTTTAAGTAGAGTTGGAATACATACTCTATCAAAAGTTTTTGATAAATCACAGCAAGTAAGCAGAGTATGTTCACTATCTAATCCTTTGTTGCCAACTTAACTTAATAATCGACAAACTGAATAGTATATAATTATTTTTATTTGAAAACTAAAATATCTATAAATAAGAAGATATACAAGAATAAGATGTATAAAAAAAGAATATAACATTAACAATCATTTTAAGTAGACCTAGTGTAATGCTAATAATATTATAAGAATAAATAATTTTAAAAATAAAAAC
>JACMZG010001870.1:13994194-14139194 GCA_018340805.1 Microvelia longipes | reverse complement strand
CTAATTGACTAAACTTTTAACAACTATGTTAGTGCGGTTGTAATTATTAGCCTACAAAGCCTTATAAAAAATGCATGCTATTAACCAATAAATATTTGTTATATTTTCATACATAGGAGAGAATATCTGTGCTATTACAGGTGTAGATATGCGTTATATTTTTTTCGACTAATAATTATTCTCCTCTCGCTGGACGAGGGGATACGGTACTCGGATTTTAACTAGGTTAGTTAGTTTAGATAGCATAGTCTGTGATCGACCTAGGTTTAGTTAGTTTAGGTAAAGGGAAAGTAGTTAATGCTCACCTCGGAAATATGGTAAAACCAAATGGGCGCCCACAGCATAGCTGAAAGAACTACTGTCCAAAATATGTGATAATTAGCTTGAGTTCAGGTCTAGTGGGATCAGTCCCGGCAATTTTTTTCAACCGTCTGGCTGGTCCCTTAGACATTTGTGATATTAGGCTATGTTACGTTCATATGTTTTGACGAGAATTGTCTCTGGTGTCACTGTCGTCGAGGTGTCTGAACTTGGGGACTTTCTCTTGTCGGAGAGGGAAATGGACCGACCTGTGAGTAAATCGATAGGCTGGGCCACCTACGTGGGACCTAGAGTCTCACGTATTAGTGGATTTCTGATCACCGTCTACCAAACATTATCAACGTCAGCATTTTCCACCGTTAGGTCTTGCCTCCGGCTCACTGTCTGGACCAGAAGTCGTGAGGTAAGTCAAGGGGGTTGTAATCCCAGTCTCTGCACCCATCATATTCACAGGTGATGAATTGTTGGAGCCGGTGTTGTAGGGACTGATGCTAATGCCTCTGTCAACTGTGAGGTCAGCATCTATCTAAAAGGAATTTCTTGGAGGCGGCCAGAATGGCGGGCTCCGTGGCTGGTTTACCCCAGTCAGCGGGCTTATTGCTGAATAGAGTTAGGCTTATTGTCGGCAATAGATCACGCGGTTTTAGTGAAAGTAGTGGGGTATCATGCTTTTTCCATTTTTTTGACCATCCGAAAAAAATTGTTCAATTCATGGCCTATTTTGTTGAGATTATTATTGTATTCTCAGTAAAAGTCAAAACAAACGATTTAAGATTTCCATTTTTTTTTCAACTTATCAAAACAAGAAACTTGGTACCAAGCAATTATAAAGCACGCCTTAGTTCTTTGTTTAAATACCACTAAACAAAGAACTTTCTTGCTGTTACAGCTGTTAAAAACTTCTATTTTTTGTAGTCCTCAAAAGAGGTATTAAAAATCGGGTACAGGGTACCTCGGAACTTTTCCTCATCACATCGGATTTGCTACGCTCATACTCCCCGCTTCGGACTCACTTCGCTCGTCCTTAGAATATAAAATTCGCCAAATTTATACTGCAACTCATCTTCGGACTCGCTTTGCTTGTTATTTTATAGGAAATGCATCCGTTTCCTTCTTAGCGGTCACCCATCCAGACACTGACCATGCTCAATGATACTTAAATTTTATGATCCAACAAAAATCATGGATATACTTGTCGTATTGAAACGAAATATAGTATACTTATTTATTTCATAAAGATATATACTTGTGCCGATTTCTAGGTAATTGGATTATTTTTCGATTTTTATACACACACTACAATAGATGCAAATTGTTGTTATAAAACTTTGCTAAATTTTAACCTGGCATAGAGATATATACTAGAGAGGACACAGCCTATCTTAATACATTGAGAGGCCTGAAACATTTTTAGTGGGGCTCTCAGGGGCTCTGTGTAACCTCATTGAAACCTCCTCCAAGAGGGAGTTAAGGTTATAATTAATCAATTGTTTTCGGCTTCCCGCAGATTTTTTGTGTTGTGATTTGTATTTTAAACATCCTACTATATAATTTACTGTTTTTTTGTTCCGTTTATTTGATGAAATTGATAATCGAATGAGGTCAGGTTACTTTTTCGATGTTTCAAAATTCAACCAAAAGGGCTCCTCTAGTAATATATCTCTATTTAACCTGGCCTGAATTGAGTTGACTTTATTTGGAAGATTAGTGCCGTCTTTACTTGACATTAGAGAAATTTATTATTAGTATATTTTATCGCTGTCTTTACCGGAATATTCTTTTTCTTTTTGCTAATTGAATTAATATTGCATTAATTAATCTATTTCACTCTCCGTATTATTTGACCTTTAAAGACGAAAGCCTTTAGTTCGATTTATTAAAGGTTATTAGTGAAAAGCATTCTCACAAATTAAATACTAATCTTTTCTATTATTTTAATTAAACTATTCATAGATCAAATGACAAAGAATAAGACGCCGAACGTTTTAGCTAAATTAAATAATTATGTAATTTACTTATTCACTTTTTGTCGTTAAATTAATAAGCAGACAGCAGACAAGATCTTTTCTTTGCTTAAGCCTAATATCGTTTAGTTATAGTATAATAGTTTTATTTAATTTATCTCTGGTTTCGACTTAAAAGAATAAATTGCTGATATTATTATAAGGTCAGTAGATAACTGTTTTATTTTTAGATATATAGTTTTAGTTTATTTATCAGAACAAAATGAAGTCAATTTAATAAATTAGTACTGTGATATATATTTTCTGAAATTATTCTAATGCTTTATATTCTTGTGTTTAATTTATAAAATGAACCATAAAAAATCAAATACAGGGTACCTCGGTACTTTTCCTCACAGCTTCGGACTGGCTACGCTCGTGCTCAGAATGTCATGATTACAAGTTTAAGCTCAGCGCTCGTCCTAAGATTGTTATGATTACAAGTTCAAGCTCAGCGCTCGTCCTCAGAATGTCATGATTACAAGTTTAAGCTCAGCGCTCGTCCTAAGATTGTTATGATTACAAGTTCAAGCTCAGCGCTCGTCCTCAGAATGTCATGATTACAAGTTTAAGCTCAGCGCTCGTCCTCAGAATGTTATGATTACAAGTTTAAGCTCAGTGCTAGACCTCAAAATGGCATGATTACAAGTTTAAGCTCAGCGCTAGACCTCAGAATGTCATGATTACATGTTTAAGCTCAGCGCTCGTGCTCAGAATGTCATGATTACATGTTTAAGCTCAGCGCTCGTGCTCAGAATGTCATGATTACATGTTTAAGCTCAGCGCTCGACCTCAAATAGTCATGATTACAAGTTTAGGCTCAGCGCTCGACCTTAGAACTATTGGGTATCCAAATATCTTGGGTGTAGTTACAGCCTTTAGTTAATTACAATTTAGAAAGGTAATACAATAGGTAGGCATTCTTTCCTTAAACTGTTAAGTAAATATTTCTCAAAATAAACATCTTGTATTTCTAAAAGTGCAAAAGTAATACTTTTTACTAACACTTTGTCCGGTTAAACCTTTGTAATACAGCAATTAGTAACTATTGAAGAGAGAGATAATAAAATATTAAAATTTTACCTATGACGCCAAGTAGTATCACCACTGGGTTATATATCAAATAGTGCTAAGTCACTTTAACCCGTATAACCACTATGTCAATAACATTTATTGTAGGCAATAATCAATAAAGTTATTAAAAATTGAGTACGAAGTTCCTCGGAACTTTTCTTCTCCACATCGGATATTTGAGAGCATACAGCTCGGAATCTAATTAATGGATTTTGACTAAACTTTACACTTAGACAACTCATAGGTCAGAATGAACGCATTTTATACTTCATCAAGATCCGTTCTAATAGAATAATAGGGACTAGTGTAAATAAATATTAAGTAACAACAGATTTCCTTTAATTGATGTATCTTGATTTAAATATAATCTTAGAATACTGATTGGTCTCAAAAGACACTTTCTATGTCACATCAAGATCCGTTCTAACACTATAAGGGTCGTGTAAACCAAAGTTTTAGTGCTTAAAGCTCGATGGATCATGGCTAAAGTTTTAACTAAAACTACTCATGTGTCAGATTAGACACGTGCTATGCTTCTCGAGATCTGTTCCAAAATAATACAGGGAATTGTGTTAAATAAAATTCTTGTGTATAATATTAATTATTTTACATTTAATATTATTATTAATACAATTATAATTATATATATATATATATATTATATATATATATATATATAATATATATATATATATATATATATATATATATATATATATATATATATATATATATATATATAATATATAATATATATATATATATTATATATTATATATATATATATATATATATATATATATATAATAATATATATATATATATATATATATATATATATATATCTAAATAAATAAATAAATTAGCATATAAGTTGTCATTGTCGCTCAAAAAATAAAGAAATAGATAAAACAAATAAATAAGTAAATAAAATAAATAAATAATCATATTGGTATGAATAATAAAATAGTACCTGAAATATTGAAGTATGTCCTTAATAATTTAATTTATTTATTTAATTTATATATATTTTAATTTAGTCTATTTTAAAGAATACATGTAAGATTACAAACTCCAGGTAGACGGCTTAGGCCATGCCTTACTATGTATCATTTAATTGTAATTCTTATTATTTTTTCCTAATTTGTAAATATACATATTTACTTACTTACTTATAATTATTTTTATCAGAACTTCTCAGCCCTGAATAAAAGTCTTTTATTTAAAAAATATTATATGTATAGTAAGTATTTCACTGTATGATACAAATGCGATGGGCGGCTTTAAAAAAAATTTAGAAGAAAATCACCCTAAAAAAAGTAAAAGTTTCTACTTCAGGCGAAGCAAGGAGTTTGTTTAAACTCCGGAAAGTTTTTTCCGGCTATTACTCAAAGTAAATTTTTGTAAAAGAAAAAGCAGTTATTTAAAGTCTAACATAAATAATTTTTCTTCCTGCTTAGCTTCTAATAATTATCAAGGTGAACAAATTCAGGTTACTCGAACACATTCCTGGTTTTTTTTAGATAAAAAGGCCTTAACATGATCCTGCAAAAACATAAATAACAAAAAAATAACATAAATCCTATGATATTAATTATAGGACTATATATTTTAATTAGGCTCGTTTGGGCTGCGTAGCGTAACACATAATGTTAACTTAAAAAATACCCTGTCATGTATAATATCCTGTTATGTATACTATCCTGCTATGTATACTATACTGTCATGCACGCTAGTAGAATTTATAAGGTGATTAATTTGAGGGTTTTTGTACGTGTGACTGCAATGACGTCATTCATAAAAAAGTCAGGTTATAACCTCCAAATGTTTTTGGTTTGTTTACATCGAATTGTATCACCTTATAGATTTCTAACATCTTGACTGTCATGCTTAGAATAATACTATATATAGAAGGAGCACAGGACCGTAAACACAATGTAATTCCACTGATAACACGAAAGCCGGTTGACTGGTGCACTTAAGTAATGCTGCCAACCTGACAACAAAACATTATTTCAAATATATGTCATAAATATCTATTAATGAAAAAAGATCGTAAAGAACAAATATTATAACCTAAAACACCTGCTGAGTATTTAATAAAACCGGTCTTAGATGGCAAAAGCAGAATACAAGAATCTACATTTAGTTGACGAGGACTACTTCTAATATAATTTTAATAAATACGTTAAACTACAATTTAAAATGCTTTAAATATTGTAATGCACCGATATTTATATTAGTATTTTATGAATAATCAATCATTAATTAATAATAGAACATAATAATTCAGCTACCGGAAGTATTGCCAACTTTTTTTAGAAAATTGTATATTGTTAGGGTGGCAGCATTACTTAAGTTCACCATTGAACCGCCTTTCGTGTTATCAGTAGTGCTCCTTCTATATATAGTATTATAAGTTATCATATATACTATCCTGTCATGTAAACTATCTTGTCATATTTAAACATATATATATATATATATATATATATATATATATATATATATTATATAATATATATATATATATATATATATATATATATATACATAGATTTATAGAAACATAGATTTATACTAGAGGGGGCTTAGCCTATCTCAATACATTGAAAGGCCTGTAACACCATAAATATAAATGCACCAATTTTCGCAATATGACTTTTTCGAAAATTCATAAAAAGCGGAAAAATGTTTTGGAAATTCATAAAACGAAAAAAAGTCTCGATCAATTTGAAATTTAGTGAGCTTGTAGTCATATACAGTATGTCTTCGGACGTATTTTCGAGAAAAAGTCATTCTTCATAAAAAACTCTGCGTAAAAATATACACTCTTCGTGAAATTATTGTTATAATAAAAACTAAAAAAAAAATTCTCTTCGATTTAAGACATCTTAAGTAGTGAAATTTGTTAAATTTGGCCTTAAAAAGAGGAAAGCAACATCTAAGTAATAAATCATTTAAAATATAAAGCAAAACTAGAAACTCCTCGATATAGGAGATGGTATGTTACTTTTGTAGTTGTTTTTGCCGGTAGTATGACGTCAGCAAAGGGTCACTGGCCCGGGAAAACAGATCCTACATTTCCCTTTAATTTTCCTAGCACAAGAAAAACTAATACATTTCCTTAGAGGATACCACTCCATTTTGTTTTTCTCCTTAAGAAAATTTTAATTTTGATATTTAAATATTTTAATTTAAATTGTGTAAGAAATAATATACATTTTTTAGCTGTAGATATTTTTAGCATTGTACAAATTAAAATGGTAAAATATTTTAGCAACCTATTTTTCTATTGTTTAAACATTTTTTTCTAGGCCACAAAAAGAAATAGCCCAGCAGGCTAATGGCATGCTGGACCTATTTAGGTACCTAGTATACCTAAAGCTTATTTACTATACTTGCAATCAGAGACTACAACGCTTTTAATGCTGTTGTCTCTAACATTTCCTTTTGAACCCAGCGGGAGCAATTGTAGGTGAAGGCCACCACCCTGCCTTCTATGAATCCTCCTTCATAAAAAAAGAAGTTTACTTTCTAGAATAAATATAGTTTAAATAAATAGGCTCTGAGACAGAATATTACTTTAATTAAAAAGCTCTGAGAAAGAATATTAGTTTAATTATATAGCTCTGAGAAAAAATATTAATTTTATTAAATAGGTTCTAAGAAAGAATATTATTAAATAGGCTCTGAGACTCTGAGACAGAATATTATTTAATTATATAGCTCTGAGAAAGAATCTTAGTTTTATTAAATAGGCTCTGAGACAGAATATTAGTTTAATTATAAAGCTCTGAGAAGAATAGTTTTATTAAATAGGCTCTGAGAAAGAATATTAGTTTATTAAAAGAGAGTATGATATTAGTTTTATTAAATAAGCTCTGAGAAAGAATATTAGTTTTATTAATTAGGTTCTAAGAAAGAATATTAGTTTTATTAAATAGGCACTGAGAAGGAATATTAGTTTTATTAAATAAGTTCTAAGAAAGAATATTAGTTTTTTTTAAATAGGCTCTGAGAAAGAATATTAGTTTAATTAAAAGAGAAAGAATATTAGTTTTATTAAATAGGCTCTGAGAAAGAATATTAGTTTTATTAAATAGGCTCTGAGAAAGAATATTAGTTTTATTAAATAGGCTCCGAGAAAGAATATTAGTTTTATTAAATAAGCTCTGAGAAAGAATATTAGTTTTATTAAATAGGCTCCGAGAAGAATATTGTTTTTTAAATAGGCACTGAGAAGGAATATTATTTTTATTAAATAGGTTCTAAGAAAGAATATTAGTTTTATTAAATAGGCTCCGAGAAAGAATATTAGTTTATTAAATAAGCTCTGAGAAAGAATATTAGTTTTTTAATTAGGTTCTAAGAAAGAATATTAGTTTTATTAAATAGGTTCTAAGAAAGAATATTAGTTTTATTAAATAGGTTCTAAGAAAGAATATTAGTTTTTTAAATAGGCTCTGAGAAAGAAGATTAGTTTTATTAAATTGGCTCTCTGAGAAAAAGAATATTAGTTTTATTAAATAGGTTCTAAGAAAGAATATTAGATTAAATTCTGAGAAGGAATATTATTTTATTAAATAGGTTCTAGAAAGAATATTAGTTTTATTAAATAGGCTCTAGATATATTAGTTTTATTAAATAAGCTCTGAGAAAGAATATTAGTTTTATTAATTAGGTTCTAAGAAAGAATATTAGTTTTATTAAATAGGTTCTAAGAAAGAATATTATTTTATTAAATAGTTTTTTTTTTTTAAATAGGCTCTGAGAAAGAAGATTAGTTTTATTAAATTGGCTCTGAGAAAGAATATTAGTTTTATTAAATAGGCTCTGAGAAAGAATATTAGTTTTATTAAATAGGTTCTAAGAAAGAATATTAGTTTTATTAAATAGGCACTGAGGAAGTAGGGAATATGATGTGATGAGGAAATGTTCCGAGGTACCCCGCACCCGATTTTTTTTAAATTAACAAAATAATTAATATTATTTTAAAGTCTATTTGGTTTTGGAGCGCCTCGTTTTATAATTAGCGGCGAAACAATAAAGTTTTTCTCTAAATAAAACTCTCAAGCCTTTTAAAACTTTATTCTTAAAATATTCTAACCTAAAAAACGTAAATATTGTTAAACATTCTTATCACAAAATGCTTTTGTGTTTTGTTTTATTATTTATGAAAAGGGACAATTTAGTGGTGTCATAAATAAATTCTACGAAGTTCTCAGAGATGACACAATTTTTATTGTTATCACCAGGTAAATCATTCATTTAACTATGCTTAAAAGTTGTATTTATCATTTACGTGAAATTTCTTTTGAATAATTTTTTCAAATGATCAAGATAGTCTTAAAGTATTAGCAATCAATGCAGCGGCAAGCATCTTAAATAATATAATAAACTGCGTAGGCTTCCGCGGTTATTGCCATGCGAAGATTTAGGTCTTCACAAGTGACAGCGTCAATTTAGATGATAATTCAACGTACTGCTTTCACTGTGGGAGGCATTTTCAGGGATGAAGGACATTATCGATGAAAACACAATGTTCTACAAAACTGAATTAAGTACAGCCTAATACATTGAAAGAAGCCTTAAATATCTGTTTTATCATAGTCAAATAAAATATATTTCTCTAGTAAGTAACTGAATTGGCAGTGTGCATTAAATCTATAAGTTAAAGAGGAGTGATAAATATCAATACCCAACAAAGAATCTTCTGAAATATCTGAAACTTCTAAACTTTTTTTTACAGATGAGAACATGAGATCCAATTGTTCTTGTGTTATGTTGCGAATATTATTAATTTGATGCAAGTTGAAGAATGAAAAAGAATCTAATACTAGTTGAGCTTGGATACTATTTCAATTTCTTTTATGTGGAGGACAGGACCAGTCCACTTTTGGAAAATTAAATTCACCTTGACAAAAAATGGCTAACTGAGAGTCACTGTTAGATAACACATATCCCAAGGAGCTACAGTGATATTCATTTTCCACTATATACGTGTGCAAGAGACACCTAGGAAATGTAACAGACAAAATGAAATTCTAAATCTGGGAACTGTTCCATCATTTGTCATTAGTCATCATTGTTAGCTCGACATAATGTCATGTCCCACTCTGTTTCGTTACGTCTAACTCATCAGAGCGCCAACAGAACCTGAACTCAAATAGTATCTAATGATAAATGTTTGCTTGCCAAGAGTGATGGCGGTAAGAGAGCACCTGGTTAATACTTCACATTATGTTCTCCGTAATTTTAGTTAAAGGCCAGAGTGAGTTCAGGCTCTGTCGGCGCCCTGATGAGTTAGACGTAACAAAACAGAGTGGGACATGACATTATGTCGAGCTATGTTGTCTGATTTGTTAGACGTAACGAAACATATTGGGACATGACAATATGTCAAGCCATCAATGAGAACAAATATCGAATGATGGAACAGTTCCCTGATGTAGCATTTTATTTGCTTGTTAAAATTGATGGTGTCTCTCACACAGTTATATTGTGTCAATTATTAATGTTTTGCAAAACTGGGGAGTATCAAATGGTATATATTCATATGCTTCGGTTTTTGAACATGGAGGGATTTAGAGGACAGGAAAAAGATAATTAAAATGCGTGACTTTAACAAAAAGATGATTAGCTAGTGATATATTCTTATCTTTCTCCCAGAAAACTAATGTAAATTAGGCGGTTAAACATTTAAGTACTAATTGCGAACTACTAAGCTTATTGAGCGAAAGACTGGATTCAGACGTACAAAAGTGTTAATATAAACTTTGTTCTATAAAAAATCTGTTTTTATTGCAGAACCCAGTCACGATTGTCGAGGCGGTGCCAAGTGGTGCTATAAATTAAATCCATATTATTCTCTGAGCCCTGGAAAATTTTTCTCTGAGCCTTGGAAAAATGTTTCATAAAAAAGTTTTTACGAGAGAAATGTGAGATGAATATTTTCATGACTATTAATAAGCTTTGTTATCAGGGGTGTTTCGGCTGGGAATCGTTGGTTTATTTCTTGCTATGACAATAACTAAGAGAGGGACAACATAAGAAGTATTGCGTCTCAAAATGACAAATTATTCCTAAACAGCATAGAGAGATATTACTCTAACCAGCGGTAAAGGTGCCAATAGCTGATTTGAACCCCGTATACTATAATATGTCACGTGTGGATTGTAGAAAATATGATGTCTGTGTAACTTAAATTGACACTGCAAATTAATAGTTATTTATGCACCAATGGAGTTAAGAATGCTATTATTTTCCTGAGGAGTTAGTTGGTTCCTAAGGCGTAAGCCTAGGGAACCAAAGTATTTAACTCCCGAGGCGAAGTCGAGGGATTTATGTCTTTAATTCCCGAGGCAAAGCCGAGGTAATTATGACTATTAACTACCGAGGCGAAGCCGAGGAAGGTAATTGCGAGGGGCATAGCATTTTAGGTAATAGCATTTTACTCCCAAGGTGCATACAAGATTTTATGAATGAACTAAATATTTATGAATTTACATTATACAATTTTCTTTTAAATCCGCCAAATTTAAACTTGGTAAGTTCACCTTTAATTGAAATTTCAGATGGACATAAGTGCATTAGCATATTTAATAAATCGGGTACGGGGTACCAGGGAACTTTCCTCATCACATCAAATTCCCTACGCTCATTCTTCTTACTTCTGACTCGCTTAATTCGTCCTCAGAATATACAAGACATTAAATTTATACTTCCTCACGTCTTCGGACTCGCTTCGCTCGTTTTCAGATACAGTGGTCACACATCCAGGCAATGACCACGTTCAATGCTGCTTAACTTTTTATGATCTAACAAAAATAATGAGTAAATATTCTAAACGTTTACCTCTTCTTTTAAAACAGATTTTTTTGATAATTACAAGCAAAGCAATTTCCCTGTTCTGTTGTTATTAGTTCTAAAAGATCAAAGCAGTGTACTCATTTTACTAAAGATAAATAGCCCTTCTTAAAAAAAAATCCTTTTTTTACCTACCTATCTTAGTAAATCTCTTTTATCAGCACCAAGACCAAGCATTTTCTTTTTTTCGGTTCGAACTCAAGAAAATGAAAAAAACTATGTAAACGTCATTACTCCACGCTCACCTGTGAAGAAAATGCCCATATTTGTCCCAATACTTACGCAAAATTTGCTTTTCCTAATTTAATCCATCGGTGTAAATTAAATGGTTACTTTAAATAGGTTTTTATTTTACCCGCTCTGGTGCTTATTAGCGTTTGGTTTCCAAAAACCTGATCTGTTACTAAATTTTTTTTTATCTGTCTTTTCTTGGGATTTTGCTTCCTGGTATCCTGTAATTGAAGGGGAATAAATTGTGAAAGCATAAAATGCGAAACTACTCTTTTACATTGGACGATTCTAAGTATCACCCAAAAGAATATGTATGTGATAGTGTAAGGGTTTGTGTTTGGTTTGTATGCGAATATGAACGTGCTATTTCCTTGTAAACATGACATTGGCTTTTCTGTTTTAGGTTAAACTTTGTTTAAAAATCAACTTTTATACAAGAGTAAGCATTTGATATAAAAATCGAGTACGGGTTCTTCGAAACTTTTCCTCATCACATCGGATTCGCTACGCTCATCCTCCCTGCTTCGGACTCTCTTCGCTCGTCCTCAGACTATACAATTCGCCAAATTTATATTAGAACATGCCTTTGGACTCGCTTCGCTTGTCCTCAGATAGTAAATGCATCCATTTCATTCTCAGTGGTCTGACAGCACTGACCACGCTCAATGCTGCTTTATTTTTATGATTCAACAAAAATCATGGATATACTTATCGTAATAGACGAAACTTGATGTCCTTATTTATAGCGTATAGGTATACCCTTGTAGTGAATTTTAACTCAATTAAATCATTTTCTGATTTTTTCACAATTTTAAAAAAAATACACTAGTCATTAAATAAAAAATGAACTAATGCTGATAAGGAGATGAAACTTGTTAACTTTTTTCTCCCCCTTGCCGTGTAAATAACTATTCCTATATACCTACGGTATAAGTGGGGCAATTTAAAAATAGATCAAATGAATACTACAAAAAAAAAAAAAAACGTAAACAAAACATGATAGTTTGTGTGCGGCTGACTTTATCCCAAGAAGTCACCAACATTTTTGCTGTCATTTTGAAGTTTTGCGGCCTGGTTTTACCAAACTTAGAATAATTCTACATATAGAAGGAGCACTACTGATAACACGAAATGCGGTTCACTGGTGGACTTAAGTAATGCTACCTCCCTAACAATATACAATTTTCTTATAAAAAAGTAGGCAATGTTCTATTATTAATTAATGATTCATTATTCATAAAATACTAATATAAATATCGGTGCATTACAATATTTTAAGCATTTTAAATTGTAGTTTAACGTTTTTAATTAAAATTTACTTTTAATATAATTTTAATTAAAAACGTTAAACTACAATTTAACACAAGAATCTACATTTAGTTGACGTGGACTACTTTTAATATGTCCACGTCAACTAAATGTAGATTCTTGTGTTCCGCTATCCTTTTGCCATTTAAGACCAGTTTTATTAAATACTCAGCTGGTGTTTTAAGTTATTATATTTGTTCTTTACAATCTTTCTTCATTAATGGATATTTATGATACATTAAAAATAATGTTTTATTGTTAGGGTGGTACCCCTACTTATGACCATTTGTCAACCGGCTTTCGTGTTATCAGTAGAATTACATTGTGTTTACGGTCATATGCTACTTTTATATTAGTATTATTTTAAGTTACCAAATAAACGTCAATATTTTCGGATTGACATAAGTGTAACATAAAATTAAAATAAACAAAAAACCCCTAACATCTGTTCAGAAAGGACAACAACAGTAGATATAACCTTATATTCTTGATTACTATATAATTCATGCAAAAATTTAAATATAGATTAAAAACTAATTAAAATTGATATAAGTGTTTTAAACAACTCACTTTGACCTCTGGTCTAACCAGAGAGACAATAAATATCTCTTATCAATCTGTCCCTTATATTTCCATGAATATTCATAGAGGTTTAATGAATTTGAGAGGCACGTCATTCTAACCTACTTATCATGATTAATATTGGACAGATTTATCTATAGTCTTCTTTACTATAGTTTTTGAGTTACTAACAATAGATAAGACCTTAATAAATTGCGAGAAATGTTAATTTTTATTTTTACTTATCGTTTTAAACTTGAATAGTTGATTTTATATTTGCTATTTTCAACAGAAAATTACGCTAATGAGGTTGCGTTATATTATTTATTAATTTATCATATACTTTATCTTTTATGCTTTTCCTCATTTATATAGGAAAATATATAAAATAGGTATATAATAAATATATAAAATATATATAATAAATATAATTTATGTATAAATATATATAATAAATATATTTTATGTATAAATAGGTATATAGGAAAATTATTGTGTTTGCAAAAATATCCGAAACCGAGATTTCGCCTGAAATATCCGTTTACAGGTGTTTGGTCCTCCTGAGTGGTTTTCACAAAGTTATCTGTCTGTATGTGTAAGTGCGTTTGTGTGTGAAATTCTGTTTCTGTTGTTTGTGTTCTTAGAATAATACTATATATAGAAGGAGCACAGGACCGTAAACACAATGTAATTCCACTGATAACACAAAAGCCGGTTGACTGGTGCACTTAAGTAATGCTGCCAACCTGACAACAAAACATTATTTTAAATATTTGTCATAAATATCTATAAATAAAAAAAGATCGTAAAGAACAATATAATTACTTAAAACACCTGCTGAGTATTTAATAAAACCGGTCTTAGATGGCAAAAGGATAGCGGAATACAAGAATCTACATTTAGTTGACGAGGACTACTTTTAATATAATTTTAATAAATACGTTAAACTAAAATTTAAAATGCTTAAAATATTGTAATGCACCGATATTTATATTAGTATTTTATGAAACTTTCGTGTTATCAGTAGTGCTCCTTCTATATATAGTATTATTCTAAGTATGTGTTCCTGTTATTCTGTTATCTCCCATTGTTATCATCGAGTCATTCCATGTCAAATCATCCCACTAAAAAATAAAATTCACATGCATGGTGACCGATTTTGATAAAATTTGGTGGAGGTGTAGGGTCTATGCCTAAAAGAAAAAATACAAATTTTCAGCTTAAAATATGCAGCCGCTTCTGCGCACTGATGGGGCAAAGTTGTGGAAAATAGCTGATTTTCAGTGTTTTGGCATTTAGATTATCATTTGTATCTCTAAAAGTCGCATATATAAAAATTTCATTCTGCTTGCAATTTGCAGCTAAACCCTAAGGCTTTCAATATTATTTAATGTCATTTTGGCCCCAGCCATTTTTTGCCCTTTGACGAGCCCCTTTTTTAAAAAATTTTAAATATCTCAAAATGCGTATTTTTTAAAATTTTGAAAAAAACCCCAAAAATAGCCCATAGTTATAGGAAAGTGTCCACAAAGTTTCATGATGGGACCTCCATGGGCTTGGGCCCAATAATTTTTTAAGTGGCAGAGGGTATAGGGATTGTCAGAAAAATATGACTTTTTGTGAGAAACTTCTCTAAAAATAATCTTTATAAAATTAATATATTTATATTTTTATTATAGTTTTGATAAGTATATGATATATACATGCTTATTTGCATACAGGGTGGCCCAAAAGTCACCAACCCCTATTATATTTTGAACAGTTTTGTATAAAATATCGAAACATGGGATACTTCCCTTGTGTAGAGGGAACTCTTGTTTTAACTCACACTTGTGTAAGAGGGAACTCGTTTTAATGGTTTACACTTCCCCCATCCCACAAGTATGGGCTAAGCTAAAAACCAAACATTAATTGAAGAATGTACATATTATTGAAGTTAGAGTGAAGAGAGATAAAAATTGTGCTACCCTGAATGAAAAGTCTTAAGTCACCTTTGAAATTTTGGTTTGCACTAACGACCCACCTAAGTATGCCTGTATGCTTATTTGCATACAGGGTGGCCCATAAGTCACCAACCCCTATTATATTTTGAACAGTTTTGTATAAAATATCGAAACATGGGATACTTCCTTTGAGTAGAGGGAACTCGTTTTAATAGTTTACACTTCCCCATCCCACAAGTATGGGCTAAGCTAAAAACCAAACATTAATTGAAGAATGTACATATTCTGGGCTATTCCGGTTATAAAGGATTATACCGACATATTGGCAAAGAAATGATTTTATCTTTGATCTCTAATCTGGCATTGAATGTACCCAAAGTCCCAATATATTTATGTATAACTGTTTTTTAAATCACTAGGTTTGTAAGTTTCACCAGTCATCATAAGTTTTGGGTCTGGCACCTCAATCTTGACACTCTTAACATTTGAAGTTAGAGGAAAGAGAGATGAAAATTATAAGAAAAGGTTCCAAGTTACCCTTAAAACTTTTGGTTTGCTTTATACCTTCAGTCTTAAGCAATATATATATATATATATATATATATATATATATATATATATATATATATATATATATATATATATATATATACATACGTGTATTATAACGGAGGTATAAACCAAAACCGAAACCACTTAGGTGGGTCGTTAGTGCAAACCAAAATGTGACTTAAGACTTTTCATTCAGGGTAGCACAATTTTTATCTCTCTTCACTCTAACTTCAATAATATGTACATTCTTCAATTAATGTTTGGTTTTTAGCTTAGCCCATACTTGTGGGATGGGGGAAGTGTAAACCATTAAAACGAGTTCCCTCTTACACAAGTGTGAGTTAAAACAAGAGTTCCCTCTACACAAGGGAAGTATCCCATGTTTCGATATTTATACAAAACTGTTCAAAATATAATAGGGGTTGGTGACTTTTGGGCCACCCTGTATGCAAATAAGCATGTATATATCATATACTTATCAAAACTATAATAAAAATATAAAATATTTAATTTTATAAAGATTATTTTTAGAGAAGTTTCTCACAAAAAGTCATATTTTTCTGACAATCCCTATACCCTCTGCCACTTAAAAAATTATTGGGCCCAAGCCCATGGAGGTCCCATCATGAAACTTTGTGGACACTTTCCTATAACTATGGGCTATTTTTGGGGTTTTTTTCAAAATTTTAAAAAATACGCATTTTGAGATATTTAAAATTTTTTAAAAAAGGGGCTCGTCAAAGGGCAAAAAATGGCTGTGGCCAAAATGACATTAAATAATATTGAAAGCCTTAGGGTTTAGCTGCAAATTGCAAGCAGAATGAAATTTTTATATATGCGACTTTTAGAGATACAAATGATAATCTAAATGCCAAAACACTGAAAATCAGCTATTTTCCACAACTTTGCCCCATCAGTGCGCAGAAGCGGCTGCATATTTTAAGCTGAAAATTTGTATTTTTTCTTTTAGGCATAGACCCTACACCTCCACCAAATTTTATCAAAATCGGTCACCATGCATGTGAATTTTATTTTTTAGTGGGATGATTTGACATGGAATGACTCCATCGTATTTATCCTAGATTGTTGAAACTTAGTACAATCATTAAGTTTAGTAGTGCAATCCGGAATATATTTTTTTGTCATTAACCCGCATTAATGACTCAGCAAAACTTTCAAAAATTCATTAAAAAAGGAAAAATTTGTCGATCAGTTTGAGATTTAGCACGCATGTATTTGAATAAAATATCAAAATATGTGCTAAGTATTATTTTCTCATGATTTTATGCTGAAATTGAAAATAAATATTTTAATCGTTTATTCAACATACCTACCCCCCTATTTATTAATTTTTAACTCATCTATAAATGTTTATTTTATTTCCTTAAATATGTTTTATGATACATTTTGTTATTGAGTATTTGTAATTTATTATTTATATTTTTTACATGTGTTTATGAATATTATTATTATTATTTATTTATTTTTTTTTATATTATATGTGTGTATGTATGTACATGTTTGTGTGTATGTATATATATATGTATTTCTACATAATGGCCTGTTAGTTTTTGCAATGTACTAACTTGATTACTTTTTTTTTAGTGATTATTATTTTTAATTTATTTGTTGGTAGGTTTTTTTTTCTTTTTTATCAAACATTTTATTTAAATCTTATTTGGCTATAGATGCCTTTTTTCTATACATAGTTGTTTTTTTTGTTATTTTTTTTATAATTTTTTATAGGCAGTTTTACAAGCTTTTTTGTCATTTTAATTTCTTAGATAGACTTTTTTTTATTCTTACATTAATTTATTTGATACTTACCTAAATAAGTACTTTTTTTTATCTTGGTTACCTTTTTATTTAGTAGTCTTTGCTTAATTTTTTACATAATTTTTTTTGTTAAATTTTATTGTTGTTATGTTATTTTTTTTGTAATAATTTTTGTAATAATACCAATGGCTATTGCCGTCTGTTAATAAATAAATAAATAAATAAAGTATCATCTAATGACATGATACTGATCAACATTAGTTTAGTTTTTATAAAATGTCTAGTTTTTTCAAAAATTGTAAAAAATCGGGAAATAATCAAATTGAGTTGAAATTTGGTATAAGTATATTTCTTTACTTAATAAATAAGTATGCTAAGTTACGTTACAATACAGCAAGTATATCCGTGGTTTTTGTTGGATCATAAAAGTTAAGGAAGCATTGAGCGAGGGTAGTACCTGAATAACTGTACCTGGAGATAAGGTCAGTACTTGGGAATAAAACCAAATGTAATTGCTATCTGAGGACGCCGAGTCATAAGACGTGTTGGAGTATAAATGTGGTGAATTGTTTATTCTGAGGTCAAGCGAAGCGTTTTCAAAATAGGGAAGATGAGCGTAGCGAATTCGTTGAGGTAAGGAAACGTTACGATGTACTCCGTACCCGAATTTTTAGATTATCAAAGGAAATTTGCTAAAATATTTCTAAAGATAGCCATAAACTTAGGTTTAAATGAGTGAAAAAATAATTTTGGCCATATTGGGAAGAAGAGCATAGTTAAGTTGTAACCTATGAAATGTGTTTTCATAGGTTAGGTTTCATTTTCTTCGAATAATTCAGAAAAACAATTGAGTCACAACCATAGAGATATATTACTAGAGAGGCCCTGTTGGTTAAATTTTGAAACATCGACAAAGTAACCTGACCACCTCGCTAATAAATAAAATCAAAAAATCAGTACAAACGTTCAGTAACTTATACAGTAAGAGTGTTAAAAATACAAATCAAAATACAAGGAATGTGCGGGAAGCCGAAATCAATTGTTTTTATAACCTTAACTCACTCTTGGAGGAGGTTTCAATGAGGTTTCACATAGACCCTGAGAGCCCCAAAAAGATGTATTAGGCCTCTCGATATAATGAGATAGGCTATACATCTCTATAGTATCAAATATGAGTGCTATTGCTCAATTTATAAAACACAAACTGATATATTATGAAAGAAATGGTTTGTTAAATAATGGAGCAAGTTCTCAAAGGAAACTCGCCTGGCTGGTGGACCTCACCGCCAGAATTTTATTGCTACGATAATTGTTTTAAAATACTGACAATTCATCTGTAAGCTATGCTTGGTTTATTTTATTTGTATATTTCTTCATGGATTTTGGCCAAAAAATACAAAATCTATTATTTCCTTTTCCAGTTTAAACAAATAAAATAATATTTTATGGCAAAGTTTATTTTTTTAAACTGAGTCAAAAAATTTTAATGTAAAATAGAACTGCAGAGGAATTTAACAAAAAAATAAGGAAGCTAGAATTAAAACGCTTTATATGCTTTGTTAAATAAATTTTATTTGAACTGGTTTTAAACAATGTAAATAAAAAATAACCAAAAATAACTACATTTCAACGTATCGTACAAAATACAAATAAAATGTATATAAAATAAAATATAATCGCAGTAAAATTAAAATAAAAATCTTTATTTTAATAATTTAAAGGTAAAATAAAATATGAAATACTAAACTTTAATACGGTTTTCTGGAGTTAACGTATAAGTATGACTTAAGTGCTTTCGACTTAAAATAAGTTTCATTTAGAAATAAAAGAGTAATGCAATGTTATATATCATTAAGCTATTTCTCCCTCCTAGCATCTTTTAGTGAATTATCATAATAATGTTTTTTTAGTGCAGTTGTAAAGTGTCTTCTTTACAGTCTCAAATATTGCAGTAAAGAAAGATTTAATTGCTAAGGCGATAAAAAATTTATTTAGCGCCTGCTGGAAGTAAAATTTTAATTTACAGCTGTTACAAGATGGATAAGTAAAGTAAATAAAGTAAAATATTTTAAATTATAAATTTTTATTTTAAAGGCCCCCAAAAAATTGTATGTGCAACACTGGTTTAAAGCGATTTTATTGCTTCGGCAATTACTATCTCGTTTTACAGATTAGTTACAGGGTTGTCACAGCCTGTAATTTTGGTTGTTTTGTGTAATAATTTTGGGTTGTTTAGCTTGTAACCCATTTTAACTAAATTTAATTAAGAGGACTCGTCCTATAAATTTGCACGACTTTACTACTTAAATAGTCTTAAGGTATCTTTCAATTCCACTGTCTCCCATTCGATTTCATGTCTTACATTCAAAAATTTGATTGTTGTCTCTTAGTATGAGGAATAAAGCTCCCTTTTTTATTCACACTTCCAGAGCCTGAAGACCTCTATCGCTGGGACGCTGCAATGAATGTTGTCTTTATAGCCTTTATATGCTAACCTTTGGATCTTGGTGAGACTGTTTTTTTAAGAGCCTATGGTTACGCGATTCCACCAAATTAAGCATCCATAGTGTTTTCTGGGCCTCTAGACTGCTGTGTGTATTCATATTATTACTTTAGGTGTGAGCCCATCAAGTTTTGCCAACGGCTGGCAAAAGGACATAGTAGTTTTCCCTTCTACCGTAAAAAGTTTATTTATTACAAGTCTCAGCGCAAACATTTGGTATAGAGTCATCCAAATCCTCATTTAAATTAAAATTTTCATCTCTCTGCAAGCTTCGGGATTTAAATAATATGGTCCTTCTGCTTTATCCTTTTTTGCCACCAGGGAGCAAAAATTTGCTTTTCTCGCCCTTGGTAAGATAATAACTATTCTATTAGAACCTTTACATTCCTTTTAGACTCTTCATAGTGACTCAATTAATCATTTGAGTCTGACTTGAAACTAACTGATAACAAAATCGATTGGCCTTACGTTAAACAGGGTACTTTTACTATACGCAACTTAAGAAAGTAAAAGTAAGTTTCTTTTCAGTTTAATTTATTATTTTTAAAGAAAATTTTAAGAAAATGTATTTAACTTAAGGCAATGAAGGAGAGGCTTGCTAGAGCAGGAAAAACATCATTAAAAATACATTATTTTCTCCTTATACATTGTTAAACATTATTACCAGACCAGCTGCAAACAAAAAAAAAACTTTTCTTTTGGTTAAATAAACCCTTTAAAAACTTCAGCAGCTTGATAATTGGTTAATAAAACACGAATTATTGAGAAATACGAATTATGCATATACACTCGCACTCACATATATATATATAATATATATATATTATATTATATATATATATTATATATATTTATTATATATATTATATATTATATTATATTATATATATTTATATATATATATATATATATATATATATATATATTTATATTATATTATATTATATTATTATATATATTATATTATATTATATATTATTATATATGGATTATTTCCATCTTAATGAACTATTTACAAATTTTAACATAAAATACAATAATCTTCTTAATTGTAATGAAAAAAAAAGATGGGCCTCTTATCTTATATATATATATATACGTATGTGTGTGTGTTCCGGATTTCTCTTGCCGGTTTTAGTTGGTATTGCGCAATCTGATCTTTTAGATTTTGTAAGAATTCTGAATGAAGTATTGTGTCATGTGCACCGGCAAAGAATTCTCCTAGGAGCCGTAATATTTGTCCAAAAACAATTTCGCAAAGCGCTGCTTCAGTATCCTCATCATCATCTTATCATCATAAATTTAATGACTTGTATATTCTTAGGACGAGCGAAGCGAGTGCGAAGTAAGGAGGGAAGCGTAGCAAATCCGATATAATGAGGAAAAGTTCTGAGGTACCCGTTCCCGATTTTTTAGTTGTATTAATAATTAAATATATTTAATATGATATATATTAAATATAATTAAATATAGTTATATAAAGTACTACTATATTATTATATATATATATATATATATTATATATATATATATATATATATATATTATTATATATATATATTATATAAATATATTATTAAAATATTTTAATATATTTTAAAAGTCATAAATATTTCTTTTAGGCATGATACGGCCAGCTTGGCTGAAACATCGCCACATTAATTCTTCTTTTATAATTCTGTTCTTGACCTTTTAAAATGATAAATCACTTAAAAGGGATACACTGAAACTCTTTGATTAACGTAAATAATAATATTGAAACAAAATTTCTATGGTTGAAAAATACAACAAACTAAAGCTATAAAATGAATTAGGAGTCAAAACAAAAGATAAAATACTATACAAAGTATACAGACAAAGGAAACGGTTTAAAATACAAAGAACATATATAAGATCAGAAAATTGTATAACGCACAAAAGCCTAAAAACTACTTGCCTAAAGCTTAATTAAGTATTGCTTTTGGCATAAATACAAAGTTTTAGCAGAACAATGCCTTTGTAAGAATACCCTAGTAAAGGGTCGCGACTGTTAAATATTTAGATTTCATTAACTTCATGTATTACACATTTAGTATGTATATTTTAATATTATGCTATTTCAATTTAAAAAGGTTCTTTTTTAAATTTTTATGTTTTTTGTTTATTTAGCTACATTTATAAAGTCATTTTCTTTATTATTTATACTTAAAGAAAGTAAACCCTTTAATCAATATTTTCCTAAACTGTTAGATTTTTATCGTTACTTAAATAAAATAGGTTAGTTTTAATACTAAATCACATAAAATATAGTTTTTCTTTCTTGCTTTATCTATGTTATTTTTTTAATTTCCTGTTTAAAATAATATGGAGTATATTTCAACTGCACATTAATGTCGTGTTAACAGATAATTTTGGATACTATTTATTATTGCTTTAGCTAGAATTAGCTTTGCAAGTCTGACATCGAATACAAATTACATATTTTTACTTTTCTTCATTTATAACTACATAGGAAAAGGATTGTGTTTGCAAAACAATCCGAAACCGAGATGTCACCGGAATTATCCGTTTCAGGCGTTTTCAAGGCCTCCTGAGTGGTTTTCGCAAAGTTGTCTGTCTGTATGTGTGTTTGTCTGTTATTATCGTAGCGCCCAGTGTATTTATGCTAGAGAGCTGAAAGTTTGTACCAAAATCAGTCTACCGCTGTAGTTGTGCTATTCGGAAAATAATGATATTATGTCCTCATTAATCCGCAATAATGACTCAGCCAAAAATTCGAAAAATAATAAAACAGGCAAAAATTATGCGATTAGATGGAAATTTGGCACGCATGTAGCCATGTATAAGACTAACATATGTGCTTACAAAACTAACGTTTTTTTTAAAAAAAATGTAAAAAATCGGGGAAAAATCCAATTGAGTCGAAATTTTATACAAATGTATCACTTGACGTAATAAATAAATGTACTAAGTTTTGTTATAATACAACAAGTCTATCCATGATTTTTGGTGGATCATAAAAGTTTAATTGCATCGAGGGTGGTCAGTGCTTAGATAAATCTTCACTGACCTATTGTTAAGTATAGTGTAATTTCCTTCCACAAAATCGTCGTTTGATATTGCCTATTTTTAGAACAATAAAACAAATAGTGCGCGATAAATTTGAGAAGGAAACACCATTCCAAGAATAAACTATTTTCTTTCTACAAAAAAATACTTGTCTAAGAATAAAAAACTGGTTGTGGTCTAAAGAAAGAACAGTTGAATCCGTATGAATAAGGCTGCTAAACAAATGGATGGTTAAGTTTTATACCTTGAGCATATCTAAAAAAATGTGACGTAATATGTCACAAGATTTTTTTTAGGGCGATTAAAAGATTATTGGCGTTACGAGCTGGATAACATTACATAACAGCCATGCCTGTTTTTGCCAGGGTTCGTCTCCAAACCAAGAGCATAGTGAGACTATGTTGAAAAGGGTTATCTACATTTCTAGGTTGGGCGAATTTTTGGTGTATATATAGTTTACTGTACAAAAATATTACGTACAAATAATTTCTTAGTTCGTAGGCATCGATCGTCCTGGCCTTCGTCTGGCCCTAAATAGTGTTCTATTACTGCTAAGGAGTAAGAAAAGGAGGCCCTAAGGCTTAGTCCCTTCCTGTTGTTTGAAAAGTAGTTCCCACACCTCTATGAAAAATTATAACAAAAATGGCTATTACATAATTAGGCTATAACATAATATGACTTTAAAATAATATGGCTATAACATATTATGACTTAAAATAATATGGCTATAACAATATGTGACTATAAAATAATATGGCTATAACAAAACATGATTATAAAACAATATGGCTATAAAAAAATATGGGTGTAACAAAATATGAATATAAAATAGTATGGCTATAACAATATGTGACTATAAAATAATGGGTATAACAAAATATATAAAACAATATGGCTATAAAAATATGACTATAACAATATATATATGCTATACAAATTTATGCCTATATATCATATATAACGTAATGACTATAAAATAATATGGCCATAACAAAATATGGCTGTAACAAAATATGACAATAAAACAATAAAGCTATAACAAAATATGACTATAAAACAATATGGCTGTACCATAAAATGGTCTTTTGCGTCAGAAATTGAGTTATTTTAGTTAAATAATCTTTACGTGCTAGTTATGTATTACGTGCTACAGCCTTCGACAAAATAGTAATGCTTGTTTCAGCCAGGGTTCAAATCCCGGCCAGAACGGCATACGTTTTACATCAGGCTTAGTGGTCTGCTTGTGCACCAATTTAAGAGCAATCGGTGGGCAAATCTCGACCTTCTCTTACTCCTTTTGTTTTTAAATAAGCTAAAACAAATGCTATCAATTTTAATCATAGCTATATAAAGGTATATGATGCATATGTTCAAATTAAATTTTCATTTCTCCCAATTGACAATTTAAAGTTTAAGAAAAGGGTTACGTCACATGACCTTATATTATAATGTTGCACCTTATTTAAATAGCCTTAAGGTTTGTATTTTGTCTAGATATATCAGAATAGCATTGGATGATACGAATGATAAACGATCTTATTTCTATCCAATACTAAACCCTCACAACAAATGAAAAATTTCACTACTTTGTCAACTTATATCGTAGACAAGAACAAGAGAGAAAGATTCCTCTATACATAGGAAAAAAGGGCCTTTTCAAGGGCGGCTGTAATTTTTTCGACAGTTTTAAAGTCTATACTTTACAGTTTTGAAAATGTTAGCAAAGAACAATTTTATTGTTAAGGGATAAAATATTTACTTAGCAAATGGACGAATAAAGTAAAATATTTAATATTCTTTTATTTTATTGATTGCGCCCCCAAAAGAGTATATGCAACTAGGCTGTAAAATGAGATTTTATTACTTAAAAAATTTTATTGGAACACATTTTCCGAAGCAATAAAATCTCTTTAATATATATATACATACACACACACACACACGCATATATATATATATATATATATATATTATATATATATATATATTATATTATATATTATATATATATATATATATATATATATATTAGGGGGCCCTCTCCTTTTTAGCGGAAACCATATAAGTGCCTTTAACGAATTTTTATCAGAAAAGGTTTTAATTTTAATAAAACGGATTTCCTTCTTATAAATTATAAATATATATAAAGTCTTGCAATACCTATTTTTATGATCAGGGACCTCTGAAACAAATTTACGCCACACTCCCGGGCTTCAGGCTTCTCTTGTGAGCCACTTTATCTTGGAAAATTCACAAAAAGGGAAACATAAAATAATAAATGCTGTAAAATATATCTGACGATTCTTGTGAAAAAAAGATAAGAATGATAAATTCTATTTATCTTCCTAATAGCGAAATGTTTCTACTTCTTGAAATAAATTGACAATAAAATTTAATCCAACTCATTTGTATTTTTAAAAAAATTAGATTAACTTTTTACAATACTTTTTGTCAGTTTTATAAGTAGCCCTTGAGAAATAAGGGTTGTACTCTGACGATATTTAAGAGCTTTACTTTATTTAATTTATTTTGACGCTAAACAGCTGGTTGCATTTTTCAATGAAATTAATATTAGTATAAATTCTAAATAAACCATGACGTAAAATAATATATTTAACAAAATTTGTTTCCTTTAAAGTTTTAAAGAAATCATAAAATAAATTTAACGGTTGTCATAAATATTATTTGTTTGAATTTACAAAAGCTCGTTGTATTCCGCCCCCAGGGGGTGTTTCCCACCTCCCTTAAGTTACGTAGAGTATCTTTACTCAAGTATTTTGCACTTCAGTCAGAACTCTAACATCAAGCACTGCCTAGGTGCTAAGTTTCTGTAAAAAGATCGCGACACTTAACCGGCTTAGCAAGAATTGTCTTAACCGTAAAAGCTACAACACTTAATATTTTTGGTAAGCCTATACTAATTTTATACAAACTTATCTCTACTTAATGTTAATAATAATTTTGTTTTCCCTGTTATTTCATGTATTTGAAAATTTTTTCCATGGAATGCATTTTGTAAATCATGAAGTTAATTTTTATTTTTTCCTCATTTATAACATAGATTTGTAGAAAAAAATCAAAAGAATGTAAGCTCTACAAACCCGAGAACATTGTGTGTCTCTTATAATCGTATGTTCCAATGTGCTTAAGTGGAAAGTTGAAACTCAGTACAAAAGTCAAGTTTTGGGTGTCTTTGAGCTCCGAAAAATTAATTTATTAACTGTCATTATTGATTCATCAAAAAATTAAACAAATAACGATAAAATGATTGGATTAATTAAACAATTTAATTTGCATCTAGCCCTATATAAATAAAAAAATGTTTCAAAAGAAACGAAAGTTTCAATTTGTTATCAGCATTAGTTCAATTTTTTGGAAAAGCATGTAAAGGTTTTTAGTGAATTTCCATAACAAAGAACTTATGAGGTTGCTCTCATGGAGAACGGAAGGACTCCCTAATCAAGAATATTAGTTTTTATTACAAATCAAATCATCCCAGCTCTTAAATAAAAAATACAGCCATTAATTTAATAAAACGTGCAATAAAATTAACTGATTTGCAACATTTACCTGAAATTAAAACTATTATATATAGAAAACTCCTAGATAACTTCTACCCTATTAACCTTATTAAATTAGTTTGGCACTCCAATTCTAATGATAACCAAAATAATAGCAACAATAATAACAATATAAAACTTATCAGATAACTGACACAACAAAATAAATAGGGATAAATAATAACAGATTAGATAAGATATAATTAATAATATAAAAAAAGAACATTAGATAATAAGGAAAATTTAAGTATATTTTAAGAAAATAAATAATTATAATTATAAGACGTTAAAATAAATAAATTGTGATTCTAAGTACTGCAGTACAAAATACCTCTCTTCTACGACACAAGGATACGTAAGTATCCTTCTGTAGAGAGATAATCCTTGTAAATAATAAAAAATAATAATGTACGAAAAATATTTTGTAAGTAAAGGATATGTTTAAAAAAAAAAAAAAAAAAAAAATATCAATAATGATAGATCAGTAATATATTGTAGTCTAACTTTCGTCAAAGGACTATTAGTTCAAGTACCGGACCTTAAAAAATGTGACTCATTTTGTACTACTTCAAACCAAATATTTATGAAAATATAGCTTAAATTATGAAGAAAAAACATTCTCTGCCTATCCAGAGCGGAGCCCTTCATATGGTTGCGCATGCTCAAAATTTTGTACAATCGCACAAATTTTAGTATTCTTGAAATAAGTGGTTCCCTGTGTGTCATGTTTCATATGTGCAAAACATGAGGATAACATTTTTTATCTACTCACGGCAGCAAAATTAGACATTACTAGACTGTTTATAAGCTGCAAAATGTCATTTTACATGCACTGTCAAACAATACGGGAAATATTTTAAACAGTACGCAAAATGTTTTGGAAATAAAAAAAGTACTAGGGAGTTATGGCTCATTTAAATAACATGGGAAATAAGTCAAAACTCCCTAGGCGGGAAAATGAATGAGCGGAGGTTATTATTTTACAAATTATTGCGTGAATTTCGGTATTGTTTTATTTTGTAAAGTATGATTTATTCTAGCTTGTTTCTAGTATGTAACTTTCTTTATTGTTACTTAAAATTACGATATTATTATTAAATGTTTAACATTTAACATTTATTTATCTAATAATATATAATGTTTTGGAAACAAATTGGCAACACTGATAATTTTGGCATTAAATTAAATTATTTATCAGCTGTATATGAATCGACAGATTTTTAATGTTTAAGTCGTCAGATTTTGTATTTCATGTTGTTATATTTAGTTTAAGTATATAAAGTTACAAAAATAGAACGTTATCAAAAACTAAATCTGTAAACTAAAGTTAAGTTACTAAACATAATGAGTGAGAACAACAGTGAAGTGAATAAAGATACAAACATTGTTGACATTGACGAGTTATTGGACCACACTCCACCTGATATTGTCAGCGTTGCATCTACTTCAAAGCAGTCTTAACTGCCTGTAAAATCTCGCAGCAAGTATTTAAAGTAATCTCTTGTGTATTTTTTCTGCCGTTAGTAGATAAAATAGTATATGCTACTATGCAGCAAAGGAAACATTGCAGACTCGTGCAATGAATTACCTGCCTCGGCTTACGCCTCTGCAGGTAATTCGCCATTTGCCAGCCTCGGCTTCGCCTCGTCTGTCAAATGGGTTAATTACCTGCCTCGGCTTATGCCTCTGCAGGTAATTTCCATAGCCCACCCTCGCCTTCGGCTCGGGGGCAAATTTATAAAACTCGTCTGCAAAATTCCATTTTGCTGCATATACTATTAAAGGTGATAAAATGTTCTATAAAAAGGACAAAACGGTGATAAAACGAGTACTTAATCATCAAAATCGGATAACTGCAATCAAAGTTATGTCTCTTTCCAAAACACTAAATAAATTGTTAATTTATGCAAAGCCAGCGAATTTCTTTGGAAAATTTTGGCTTTTATATAGATTTTGACGAAAAAGCACTCGTTTTATAGGGAATTTTATCAGCTTTAAAAAATGTTTTATTCATGTTTTGCACACGACCTACAGGGAACCACTTATTACAAGAAAACTGGATCTTGTGCGATTTTCTAATATTTTGGGCGAGGGTATTCATATGAAGGGCTCCACTCTGGATAGGCAGACTATGCTTTTCCTTCATAATTAAAGGTATATTTTCAGAAAAATTTTGTTTGAAGTAGTACAAAATGAGTCACATTTGTTAGACCTGGCTCTTGGACTATATCACTTATAATTCAAAAATCTTTTAAAAGTTATAACTGTGATAAGGTGAAACTTGTTGTTGAAAATCTAAAATAGTTATTTCTCCCGACTTAAAGAAAAAAAATCCATTAATAGATACAATGGGTTTTATCTATAAAGTATCATGAAAAGATTGTGTTGGACAATATGTTGGTGAGTGTCGTCAAACTTGGAAAAATCATAAAGACCAACATGAAGCAAATATCAATAGTAAAAATAAGAATAATTACACATCCCTTACCTCTCATGTAAAATCTAAGCATCATCAATTTGATTTTTATAATACGAGAACAACAATAAAAAATGCTTATTATTAGAAGCTTTACATAGCTTCTAATCTCTTAGTTTTACTATTACATTCATGATCACTATAAGGCTCAGTAATAAACTGTCTTTATGAAGTAACAGACTAACTAAGATTGCAAGACTGGACATCTATCACAGTGGTCTCAGAATTATGAATCATTTTATGAAAACTTAATTAATCTTAACAGCAAAAAGTTTAAAAATAAAATGAAAAGAACTTTATTAGATCAGCCTCTTTATTCAGTTTCAGAGTTCTTTCAAATAGATTTCAGATAGTGTATTAAATGCAGCATTTTAACTATTTACTATATTTTTTTATCATACTTACTAAGTTAAGTTACTATCCCTAAATTAAGTTATTAATTTAATTTTATTGTCATTATCGTCATTTTTTATGTGTTGTTATTAATTTATGTTATTATTACTAAGTTTTAAAATTTTACTTGTGTTAATTCGTTTTTTATGAGACGTTCTAGTTGAGTTTTTATGTTTTCTACTTTTTGGGAGTATTTAAGCTTTATCGTTTCATTACCTTTTTTAGTCATCAAGCAAAATAGTGTATAGTATTTAAAATATGACGTGTTCATTAAATACTTCTTTGTATTTTTTGTCAATAAAATGGTTTATTTATTTACATATCAAAAGACCCTTATAACGTTAATTTTAAGAAAGATGCAAAAGGAATAAGTAAACATTATATAATAATGTTATATATAATTTTATTAATTTTCTGTATTTTACAGAAAATTAATATTTTTTTTATTTCATAGGACTTACTTATGATGAAAGGGACATAAATTCGACCTATCGTTTAAATACAGCTTAAAATTTTAAAGTCCAACACCATCCGATATTTATTAAATTTGCGAGGCATGTCACCAAGGAAAACTACTGAAAAAAAAGTTCTTAACTATCAATAATAAATAGTGATTGTTGAACATATGGATAAAAAATAGTAAAAAGTTATGAGGTTTTGGCCATAATAAATAAAAAACATTTGAGCTTTTGATCTTATGATTAGGTCTTCACCAGAAAGTGTTAATTAACAAACTAAAGCAGTTAACAGAAAGAAACAGATAAGGTATCTAAACATAGCTAGCTGTGTATACAATCGAAGAATGAACTAAACAAACAACTAACAAAACTATAAACAAATAACTAACAAAATTATTATGATCAAACCCTCATAACTCTTTATTATTCTTAGCTATAGCAAATACAGCTGGTATTGGACCTAATTGAACGAACGTAAGTGAGTTCTTACATTTCAGAAGATTGGGACGGCGCGTTTGTTTGTGTGTTTGTGTGTTTGTGTGTTTGTTGTACGTGTCGCGATAACTGCCGTAAAATTGACCGATTTTGATAAAATTTTGTATACAGGTAAAACTAATTATGTGTCAGAGCTGTATAGTTTTTGGTAATATTCCGAAAAATATTTTCAAAATGGCAGCCAAAATGGCGGACCGGATAAAAAAAAATGTTGAGCGAAAAAATCGTGTTGTATATCATTTGAAAGCTCTTAAAGAGTAGAAAAAGAAAAATATATGTTTCATGGTCCAAATTTAAAATTTTTTTGAAAAATTTAAAAATGGCGGCTAAATAATGAACTCAAAAAATTTAAAATTAAAGGAATAACTCGAGTAATATATCGTTGTAAGCTCTTGATTAGTAGAACAAAAAATGTTATATACTAAATTCCGAAAATTAACATGGCGGCCATAATTTAATATAATAATTAGTTTTTACTAATTTTATAAGAATTTACAAGATAAAGATCTATTGTAATATACTTTAGATACTTTTATACAAGTAAAATTAACTATATGTCAGAGCTGTATAGTTTTTGGTAATATTCCGAAAAATATTTCAAAATGGCGGCCAATATGGCGGACCGGATAAAACATTTTTGAGCAAAAAATCGTGTTGTATATCGTTTAAAAGCTCTTAAAGAGTAGAAAAAGAAAATATATATTTCATGGTCAACATTTCAAATTTTTTTATTAATTTTTAAAATGGCGGCTAAAATAATAAACTCAAAAAAATAAAATTTAAAGCGAGCCTTCTTTTACCATTTATTATTATAAATATACGCGAGCCTTTTTTAATATGCATTAATATTAAATATAAGCAATCTAGCGAGCGAAGCGAGCCTATTTTTAACGTTGTATTATAACAAATATAAGCAATCTAGCGAGCGAAGCGAGCCTTTTTTACTATGCATTAATATTAAATATAAGCAATCTAGCGAGCGAAGCGAGCCTTTTTTACAATATATTTTATTATAATATGAGCAATCTAGCGAGCGAAGCGAGCCTATTTTTTAACGTTGTATTATTACAAATATAAGCAACATAGCGAGCGAGCGAGCTTTTTTTACTATGCATTAATATTAAATATAAGCAATCTAGCGAGCGAGCGAGCCTTTTTTACTATGCATTAATATTTAAATATAAGCAATCTAGCGAGCGAAGCGAGCCTTCTTTACTATGTATTATTATAAATATACGCAATCTAGCGAGCGAAGCGAGCCTTATTTACAATATATTTTATTATAAATATAAGCAATCTAGCGAGCGAAGCGAGCCTATTTTTAACGTTGTATCATTATAAATCTACGCAATCTAGCGAGCGAAGCGAGCCTTCTTTTACCATTTATTATTATAAATATACGCAATCAAGCGAGCGAAGCGAGCCTTTTTAAATATGCATTAATATAAATCTACGCAATCTAGCGAGCGATGCGAGCCTTTTTTACAATATATTTTATTATAAATATAAGCAATCTAGCGAGCGAAGCGAGCCTTTCTTTTACATGCATGAATATAAATCTACGCAATCTAGCGAGCGAAGCGAGCCTTCTTTTACCATTTATTATTATAAATATACGCAATCAGCGAGCGAAGCGAGCCTTTTTACTATGCATTAATATAAATCTACGCAATCTAGCGAGCGAAGCGAGCCTTTTAACAATATATTTTATTATAAATATAAGCAATCTAGCGAGCGAAGCGAGCCTATTTTTAACGTTGTATTATTACAAATATAAGCAATCTAGCGAGCGAAGCGAGCCTTTTTTACAATATATTTTATTATAAATATAAGCAATCTAGCGAGCGAAGCGAGCCTTTTTTTAACTTTGTATTATTATAATATAAGCAATCTAGCGAGCGTAGCGAGCCTTTTTTACTATGTAAATGTTAAAGATACCTAAACTAGCAAGCGATGCGAGCCTTTTTGAGTTTATACTTTAAAATAGTATAGCATCCGAATGTTTTGATAAACTCATTTCGCTTGTTTTAAATTAATTTTTTTTATGTATTTTGCCGTGAGTTCTTGATGCAACGCATTACTAGTATAGCATTGTGTGTAATCAAATTAATTGGACGATATTTCGACTCTTGAATGATTTTATAAAAGCGTATATTTTTTATTCGATGCAAATTGAACTAATTCTGACATTGAGATGAAACTTAGCACATAGATTGGTCTTATACAGGACCAATCAAAATCCAATTACAAATTGATTTTTATCTTTTTTTTCTTCAAAAGATTAATAATTATCACCCTTGGAGCTACGATAATACGATGATAATATACATGCACACAAAACTTGGTACAAACTACTCGGGAATGCTTCAAAATTTCTGACGTTCAAAACGCAACTCCTTAAAAACGGAGGATTCAAAGGAAATTCCGTGTGTGAGCAGAATTTGTAAGCAATAAGCGAAATTTATTATTTGTAAGAAAGAATCACTTATTACAATTTCTGGTAACGAAAGAAAATGTTTTGCGACACCCTCATCCTTCCAGACATTAACATTTTCCAATTATCCACCCGCCGGGTAAGGCCAAAATTACGCCACGGGGTGTGAAGCTGTATTTTAAAATCCTCTCGTAAAAGAAAATATATAGCATTCATTATATGAAAGGTGTTTATTGGAAAAAGCTATAAATTTATTACCGAGTGTATTTTCCATTTTCCTAGCGCTTCAACACTATCCTGTAAAACCCCATTACTTACATTTCCCAAGAATTTTAGAACATGTTATACCTACATTATGGTGTGTAGTTCGCTTCTATCCTAGAGCTTGCTTAACTATCTCATGTTTTGCAGGCATGTTACCTTGAATTATGGATTTAGTTTACCTTTTCTCAACTAGATCCAATATTCTCTATAATGAATTATCTCCTAAATTATATTTTCTATATTTAACTGTACCAAGCGAATTGGTTCAGTGTCAATTTTAGCTTAATTACAAGCAGAATTATTATTAAAAAATCGGGTACGGTGTAACTCGGAACTTTCCCTCATTACATCAGATTCGCTACGCTTATCCTCCCTGCTTCAGACTCGCTTCGCTCGTCCTTAGCATATAAAATTCGCCAAATTTATACTGCAACATGACTTCGGACTCGCTTCGCTCGTCTTCAGATAGTAAATGCATCCGTATCATTCTCAAAGGTCACCAATACATTGACTACTTTCAATGCTCCTTAATTTTTGTGATACAACAAAAATCATAAATATACTCCCCGTATTAAAACGAAACTTAGTGTACTTATTTTTTATGTAATGGTATACATTTTACCAAATTTCAACTCAATTGGACCATTTTCTATTTTATTCGATTTTTTTTAAAAAACATTTTTAAGTCATTCAATAAAAATTAAACTAATGTTGATAGTGAAATCAAACTTAGTTAGTCTTATACATAGTCACATAGGTGCCAAATATCAATCCGATCGCATAATTTTTCCGTGTTTTTACGATTTTTCGAAATTTTTGCTGAGATTATTGCGGGTTAATGACGTCATAAAACAATTATTTTCCGAATAGCTCAACTAAAGCAGTAGACAGAATTTTTTTACAAATTTTCAACTCTCTAGCATAACTACACTGGGCGCTACGATATTAAGAGACACACACACACACACAACATACACACACACACACACACACACAACACACACACACACACACGCACACACATACTGACAGACAACTTTGAAAAAACCACCCAGGAGGCCTTAAAAACGCCTGAAACGGATAATTCCGTTTTCATCCCGGTTTCGGATTTTTTGCAAACACAGTACTTTTCCTATTACTACATTGCAAAATTCATATTAATCTTTTAATAGCAATTCATGATTGATAACAGTGCTTTGATATCGTAAGAAGTCCCTGAGCATTCATAATTTACTGACTTTTCTATTCTGATACTGATTCATACCAAAAGGGCATACAAAATGTTTTGGTACATTTTGTATAAATTTGTAAAATTTTTGTACTAATACATAAATTATTGAAACTTGGGATATTTTTTGTGTTAAGGGAACTTCTTTTTGATGCTGTTGTTAACTTCGAAACTAACACCAAATAATGCAACGAAAAATGCGCAAAAAAGTAAATTGTCACTATTTTGGCGGGAATTAATGCCCAAAGTGTAAAAATGAGACATAACAAATAATTATTGATTTGTTTTTTTCGTTCAAAAATTTATAGGTACTCTGGCCATAATAAACTGTCCTAACTAATCGATCTACTTGTCTAACTAATTGACACTAATTAGTAGGGAATTGTGGGATCAACTTGTACCAAATTTCAGTTAAATTAGATTATTTTTCGATTTTTACTAATAAAATTCGAATTTAATTGTTTTTATAGATTTTTTTACAATTCGATAAAATTGAACTAATGCTCACAATGAGATGGGACTTAGCTCATATGTTGCTCTTATTTATTACAACATTTGTGCCGATTCTCAAACTTATAATAAAAATTTTCGGTGTTTAATGGATTTTCTAAATTTTTCCCGAGTCATTATTGCGGGTTAATAACGTCATAAAAATATTTTCCGGATAGCACAATTAGACTTTAAGATTAATTTTTGTATTAAGTTTCAAATCTCTGGCATACATAAACAAGGAAATACGATAATAACAGGCAGACATCGACCTCCAGGTCTAGGGTACAAATCAAGCCGGGGGAGGACCCTCAGGAGGTCTTGAATTCAAGGCCGGTCAACCCAGCCAGAGTTTTACGTGGTTTCATTGGCTGCTAATACGCAAATTCGGTGTTGGTTCATGTTTCATCTGAGGCAAGTTTAGATCCTAGTTTCCGTTGTCTCCAGCTCACGCTAAGTCAAGGTTCTGCGAGCTGATGGAGATGATGGTCGGAAAGATATAATGAGCCTTCGTATATATACGTTCGAAAACTTAGGCAGTGAAAGTGAAGCCGGGGCACGAGTAACGTTAGTGACTAGGAACGAAGTGCTCAGTTCTTGAAGACGAACGTCTCATAGTGGCACTGCAGAACTTTGCACTTTTAGGTCAGGGCTAAAGAATTAGTTCGTGGGTCACTGGGTTGCTAGAATTCTATGTTGGATGCCGCTGGACTAGCCAAAGCGGTAAGCCTAGCTATAGTATGGTGATGCTAGTTTGGAATGGTGAGACTGGTTAAAATGAGGGCGGGCCAAATGAGACTAATTTGATCAGAGAAACTATTAAGACTAGATGTCAGTGTGACTAGTTCACAGTGTGCTACATTAGCACACTCTGAACTAGTAGTCGGCGCTTGCCAGAGTTGAACTGGGCATACTCGCTATGTACGGAGGGTACATAGCGTACATAGCTACGGGTTTAAGCGTAAGAAAACAATATAATAATAATAATATAAAGCAATACAAATAATGGCAATAAATAATAATAATAATAATAATAATAATAATAATAATAATAATAATAAATAATAATAATAATAATAATAATAATTTTTTTATTTCTATGGCTAAGTTCTGATATTTTTCTGTTTTATGGCTTTCTGTCGACTCTAGGTTGTTTGTGAGGGGAATTCCAATTTCTATAATAGTGGCAGTTTCTGATTGTTTGTCGATAAGAAGGAGATCTGGTCTATTGAAGTCGATAGTTTTGTCGGTAGTAATTGTTCTGTCCCAATAAAGAATGGATGTATTTGACTCGAGAACTGGATCAGGATTATATTTGTAATATGGTGGTGGATTCTTAAGTAAATCATATTTTAAGGCTAACTGTTGATGAATTATTTTTGCCACTTGATTATGTCGACAGAGATAAGCGTTATTTGCTAAAACTGGGCAACCCGATATAATATGTTCTGGTTTCACCAGCGGCATTACATTTTCTGCATTTATCTATTACGTCAGCCTTAATGATGTGTTTCTCGTAATTTCTAGTTTTAATAACTTTATCCTGGATCGCAACTAAGAATCCTTCTGTTTCAGGGAATAATTTGCCTTTTTTTTAACCATTTCAACGAGTCTTCTCTATTTATAGTAGGTCTTCTAGAGCAGTCGGGTATTTTCCGTGTAAAGTTTTAAGTTTCCATGTTTGTTCTTTATGTGGAAATTGAAAAAAAGTGAAAGTAGTAGTGTTTTTATCATCAGAGAGGGACTAAAAACTTAACAAATAACCTGGAATTATTAGGTCTACCCAAAGGGCTGCTGATACCTCTACAACGTGCTACTGTTCTCCAAACCTGCCATATAGTACGTAAATTCCTGTCAGTGGAATAGGATGAATTTCCTCTCCACTGACACCTTTTACTAGTTATTTAACTAAGATCAAGAGAAATAATAATAATAATAATAATAATAATAATAATAATAATAATATTAATAATAATAATTATAATACAACTTAATTAAAATATTAACAATATAATAATTATAATGTAACGTAATTTAAATAATGACAGTATAATAATAATAATAATGTAGCGTAATACAAATAATGACAATATAACAATATTAATATAACGTAATACAAATAATGACAATATAACAATATTAATATAACGTAATACAAATAATGACAATACAATAATAATAATAACAACAAGAAGTAAATGCAATATTAATAATAGTACTTTTTCCCCCTAGTTACCTTACTTCATACAACATAGATAAAGAATACGTTACATATTTTATAAAATATTCATGCATAGTGACATATACAACATATATTTTACTATGTTGTAAAATATACAACATATTAACATTAAATCTTGCTTATATTTGTCAAATCTAGAACCAGGTTCATTTATCAAGCACCTTAAGTGTTTCTTATGTTAGGGATGAAAATATGACGAGGTTTTTGCGGTTTATGCTGCATATTACTTTCTCACGTCCCTCTAAACAGATAGAAGTTTTTTAAAGAAAAATATTGACTTTAAATTATAATTTATTATTTAACTGGTTTTAACCTTAAAACAAATTTTTTAAATTTATAAACTTATTTGTCTACCTCGTATTGGAAGAAAATTATCATGGAGTTATCATTGGCAGTGTACTATATAAATCATATAGGCATAGACGCTTACTGTATATTTCTTGACAAAGTATAATTTATTTGTTTTCATATATTTTGATTTCTTTAGATACCACCCTATCCATAGTTATCGATTAATTTAAATTTTTTTAGATACAGACCTACTTCAATTTATTTCATATAGATTTACATAAGAAATACATAGAAATATAGACAAAATTCTTTTAAGCGTCAAACATGGGTAACTATCCATAGTTACCGATGAATTAAAATTTCTTCAGGTACCAATCTTTCTATACTTACCGATGAATTATAATTTCTTTGTATATCAACCCATTCATAGATATAGATGAGGTTTAATTTCTTTAGATTACAACCTATTCATAGTTACCGATGAATTGTAATTTCTTTTTATACCAACTTATCCTTAATGACAGATGAATTTTGACTTAAATTAAAATCACACCTGATTTATTTTATTTTTCCTAATTCTAAAGGGATTTCAAGGAATCATTTGTCGAGAGTTGTCTATACCTTTAGTGCTTACAAACTTTCCTCTGACCACCCGACCACCCCTCCTCTTTTTTTTATAAATATTATAATGTTACTCTAAGTATTTCTTATTTTTAGCGAATTTTCATAAAAAAATGAGCTTATGAGGTTGGGGTCATGGAGGGGGAGGTGGATTTTTTGGAATAGGAAACTCACTGAATATCCATATATATATATATATATATAATATATATATATATATATATATATATATTATATATATATATATATATATATATATATATATAACCTTATGTATGTACGTGATTTTTTGTGTCCTAGACGTTTCTATGGGACACACAATAACTTTAGAACGATTGCTTGGATCAAAAAGAAACTCGGTACAAAAATCAACCTTGCTAATGTCCCGAACCCTATTGTGTGACGTCATTACTCTACAAAAATGACCCCACAAACATTTATAAAAGTTATAAATCTTCATATAGTGTTTAGATGGGCCTATAATTTTTACACATATACTAATATGTATGGTTCACAAACATGCGGAGTTTCATTGTATTATCGGTATTAGTTCAGGTTTTATTGATTTAAGACATATATATGCCAAACTAAACAACGTCAATAATTATTGATATAATGTAAAAAAAATCATTTTTTTCTCTAATACATTTGAAATTCGCTTATATCGTGGTAGTATGCCACTTATAAACTAGTAATATGATGAACTGATAAAGTACAACAACCATGTGGCCACAACCATGTAGCCGCAAAGCGGCCACAGAGAGGTGCGGGCTCGAATCGGCCCCCAACGCCAACTATGCGTAGCGGCAAAGAGGTTCTTGTTTTGAAATGTAAATAATAAAATAGTGTCTTTTTTGAATTATAAATAATAAAATATAATATGGATCAAACCTGCTTTAACAAAATTGACAAATTTATACCAATTCATCTTCTCTTATCTAAACTTCACAGTTGTGATGTCTAGAGACAAATAAGTTTGGCAAGCAATAAAGCGTCACCTGGTCTAGCTGGCAAAGTTAAATATCGGGTTTTTTATCTCCTTCCCTTCGGACTAGTTAGTGTTTGATTTATTTCTCTAGACGACTTAATACTTTATTTAACTTCAAAAGTACAATGAGTTTTTTTTTCTGGCGAATTTCCATTTTTTAAGAAGACGCACAAATAAACCTAAAGATTGATTTATCAGCAAGTTTTAACTCTCTAGTGAAAATACTCTGGGGGCTATTACAATGGCAGCCTTATTTGACTCGTATGTATCAATACGGTGATCGCATCGTTCCCGCGAATCATCGCTACGAAGAATATTTTCCAGCAGAAGAATATCCAGATGAAGATTATTTTTCAGAAGAAGAATATCTACACAAATAATATTTTCCAGAAGAAGAATATCCAGACGAAGAATATTTTCCAGAAGAAGAATATACAGACGAATAATATTTTCCAGAAGAGAATGCCCAGACGAAGAATATTTTCCAAAGAAGAATATTCAGACAAAGAATATTTTCCAGATGAAGATTATTTCCAGAAGAAGAATATCCAGACAAAGTATATTTCCAGACGAATATTATTTCCAGAAGAAGAATGCCCAACGAGAATATTTTCAAAGAAGAATATTCAGACGAAAAATATTTTCCAGAAGAAGAATATGCAGACAAATAAATATTTTTCAGAAGAAAAATATTCAGACAAAGTATATTTTCCAGACGAAGAATATTTTCCAGAAGAAGAATATCCAGACAAAGTATATTTTCCAGACGAATATTATTTTCCAGAAGAAGAATGCCCAGACGAAGAATATTTTCCAAAAGAAGAATATTCAGACGAAAAATATTTTCCAGAAGAAGAATATGCAGACAAATAAATATTTTCCAGAAAAAATATTCAGACAAAGTATATTTTCCAGACGAAGAATATTTTCCAGAAGAAGAATATCCAGACAAAGTATATTTTCCAGACGAAGAATATTTTCCAGAAGAAGAATGCCCAGACGAAGAATATTTTCCAAAAGAAGAATATTCAGACGAAAAATATTTTCCAGAAGAAGAATATGCAGACAAAAAAATATTTTCCAGAAGAAGAATATTCAGACAAAGTATATTTTCCAGACGAAGAATATTTTCGCGTGAGTAAGTATATTTTCCAGACGAAGAATATTTTCGCGTGAGTAAGGATTCGCGGGAACGCAGGCGACCATCATTACCAAATTAACTATATTTTACAGTTACACAAAACATTTAAAATCTTATAATCTTTTTTTTCGTATTAAGCATTTTTAAATCTGCTTTCTAGATTACTCTTAATGTAGTATTTTCTTTAATTTTGTCTATAAATAGTTGTTTATAATTTCCTTGCCTCACTTTCCCGCGGAGCGGGCCTGTTTGGTTCGATATGGCCCTTTCAGGATCATATAGACATTAACATATATTACAATAAGATATATGTAGCGTTGACTAAGTTATAAGTATCTGATGGGGTTACTTGGTTACTGCTGCGATTCAGCTATTTAAGAACGAAATTAAAGAAATTGGCTGTAGAGCCAGAGTAATCAAGACAGCAGATTTAAAATGCCAAATCGGAAACAACAAAGCTTTAAAATTTGGTATTAATATATTATATGAGTTATATATTTTCTTTATTGTTGATATTAATTTAATAAGATAACAGGAGCTGCATAAAAATAATGATAAAACAAGGGAAAGAAAAGTTTTGCAAGAATTATTGGTCGAAATTTATGAAGGATTTTACGAAATATATGAAAAACATTCATAAATACAATGTATGTAACTAAATAGCATGGCAAAAACTTAGGGAAAAATGTTTCATTTGATCTTAAAGTCTTTAAAATATAAATTACTTCAATAATAATGTTTTAAATGTTAATAAATTATTTCCAAATTTAAAATTATTGGTAAATTCTGTAATTTCTCTTTAGTAGCACTTTTAATTGTATAGCACTCCCTCATTTTAATAAAATAGGAAATAAACTATCAGCTTAAAGTTCTATAGGAAAACAAAAAACTAAAAATTAATTAGCTATATATTTCATCAAACATTGTTGACATCTTCATTAAATTCTGTACTCTAAATCTGTTTACTACATCTGTACACAAAATTCTGGTAAAATTACTAAAAAATTGAGTTTGGGACACTAAATTCTGGTAATATTACTAAAAACTGGGTTTTGGGACACTGAATTCTGGTAATATTACTAAAAACTGGGTTTTGGGACACTGAATTCTGGTAATATTACTAAAAACTATGTTTTGTGAATATCGCCCCGCGAGATAACGTATACCAGATTGTTTGCCATTCTTAGTTTGAGAGACTAGACACTAATTTCATGGTTATGCCCATGTATTTTGTACATATTAACTAAATATTATTAATGTTAAGAATATATGTATATAATATAAGTTGTGTAATATGTATGTATGTTGTTCACGAAAACAAGATTTATTAAATAGTATATCATGACTGATATAGCCTCTTTTAAGAAATACAAACCGTTATTATGAGTTGACAGTGTGGACAAATAATTACTACGTACACACAGCGTATTTCAGCGTATTTAACAAGCGATCGTATTGCATACGTATGCAATACGGTCAACTAACTTCACGGTTCTTACAGCGTATTTGTTTAGTCGATCGAGTAATATTACGTGATAGCTGATCCCGCCAAAACATCGCGTCTTTTATAGTGAAGGTTCACTTTTGGTTATAAAGTTTAAAACAAAAAATATATTTAATTAAATTGTGATTTCTTTGCATAATAATTAAGTTACACTAAAAAATAAAATTCCAAAAGTTATTTAATCAGAAACGGTAATATGGAAGTGAAATAAAAGTTCGACCATAAGGTTATCCGTTTAATACGATCGTTTCTAAAGGTAAATACAGCGTATCGGGGGATCCATTTAGATTCCATCTCCCTAGTTCTAGCGTATGCGATTGGATACCCTCCGCATGGTTCATACAGCTAATAATACCGCATTGAGAGATCGTATTCTATACGATCCGCGGATCTAGAAGTGTGTGTGAACGTACTAATTGTTGAGTAACCAATGAAGTTTTTCTAATATGAAAATTTGGGCTAAAAGCCTATAATCCAGGACTAACCTCTAGGCTATATAACCCAGTCTATTGCCCTGGGACATAGCTCATTTAATTATTTGTGTTGTTTAAAGTGATTCATTGTCACGTCACTAAAATATGCTCGCAGTATATAGGGTGTGCTGCGATAGGGGTTGTAAAGAGGTGTGGAGTCTCTAATCTCCTTCTAAGGAGAAATAAGTAGGAATAAGTATACATATTGCACACAATGGTAACTCACTTCTAAACCCTTTATTAATGTGTTATTTAACTAAAGTCCTCCCTCAAAGTATTAGTCTCTTTGGTTATACCATATGCATGCAACACTCCACAAGATGTAAAATATGTTCCTCTCAGCCTCTTAGCGCTCGGCGGAAAAGTCGGCCTTTTAGCATTAAAACATTTGTGGGAGTTGCCAAATGTCTTTTTTCCATTTTAAAATTATTGTTAGGTCTCAAACACAAGTTTATAAACTATAGGACCATAATAATTGGCATATAAGCTAGCGTGTTTACAAACAGCGTGCATATATTCGTAAGATTATATATATAATATATATATATATATATATATATATATATATATATATATATATATATATGTCATATAGTGTATGTAGTGTGACATATTGTATATGTTAATCTATATGCAAATATAAATTGACATATATTTGCTTTCATGAAACGATCACGAGGGTTGTAGCTCTCATGTTTTGCGTTATGTAATGCATAGAAGCAAAACATCTGGACAACCTCATTAGCGTCATGTCGATGACAAAGATTAGCTAAAACCTTGAATGAATGCATTAGAAACTAACAGTCCCTACATGACGCTGCTAAAACAAAAGGAAATTAATTAAAAGTTTTTCACTTCTAATTAATTCATTAATAAATGCATGAAAACTTATTTTTATTTTCTAGATAATAAAAATAAGTTTTTTTCATTAAATTTTCAGAGGAGGATAACATTTTCTAACCCGTATAGATTGAATTATATGTTTTTGTTTTATTAATATTTGCTATCTAGAATTAAATCTATATCCCTTGTTAAAATATGCATACATGTAAATATTTTACACATTTTTATATTAGACGATGCTTAAATATTCAAGAGGTAAAAGATTTATTAAAAAATGGTTAGTAATATGTAGTTGTAGACAGCATGCAAGTATTCTAGCTGTCAGTCATGTAGTTGTAGGCAGCATGCAATCATTCTAGCTGTTGGTCATGTAGTTGTAGACTGCATGTAAGCATTCTAGCTGTCAGTCATAAGTTGTAGGCAGCATGCAATCATTCTAGCTGTTAGTCATGTAGTTGTAGACTGCATGTAAGCATTCTAGCTGTCAGTCATAAGTTGTAGAAAGCATGCAAGCATTTAGCTGTCAGTCATGTAGTTTAGGCAGCATGCAATCATTCTAGCTGTCAGTCATAAGTTGTAGAAAGCATGCAAGCATTCTAACTGTCAGTCATGTAGTTGTAGACAGCATGCAAGCATTTTAGCTGTCAGTCGTAAGTTGTAGAAAGCATGCAAGCATTCTAGCTGTCAGTCATAAGTTGTAGACAGCATGCAATCATTCTAGCTGTCAGTCATGTAGTTGTAGACAGCATGCAAGCATTCTAGCTGTCAGTCATAAGTTGTAGAAAGGGCCGTCCTTCGAAAGGGCCGTTAGTGGTGGTTCCGAACCTGTGCGATGTTAGGTAGTCGTAAAAGATTCCTAACCTTAAGTGAACCTGGGCTTAGGCAAAATTTAGGACCCTTACTGGTAGCTAATAATATAAGCAAAGTAAATTCTTATACTGTGGGCGTATTAGCATATTTTAGCAAGGATAAAGATTCTTTCTAGACCAAAAGGATGTGTAATTTGATCTGTTTGCGTGGAAATGATGGTATAATCCTTACCAAATTTTAATATTTACTTTATTTTGAAAATTAATTTTAAAAATATAATTTCTCTACATTTCTGTTACAATTAGCAAACATGTAGTACACGTAGTAATATTTAGTAATGTAGTTAATGTAATGTTACTGTTACATTTCCAACGTGTTTCAACAATCCTTTGAAAAACTCGGAAGTATCAAATGATATACAAATTTTTTTCTTTATATCATTCTTCTGTTAAAACTTTTTAAATTTTAGAGCAGACGTTACTCTTCTATTAATAACATAAGCTGTTGCAGAAGCTGACAACTATTGATTTATTATAATTTTATCTCACTTTTGGAGGAGGCTTTAATGAGGTTTAAAACTTTGGAAATGGTGTTTTAAGTCTCTCAATGAATTCCGAGGGTATGGCTCCTCTAGTAATAAATCTCTATGCGAATGACCTATTATATAACAGTGTTATTTGATCTCTCTTTTAATATTTCTATATGTCGACCAAGGCTTCTCTTTTAAAGCCTAGGAGTAAACAATTGTAAGGGAACAAAAGGAAAAATTTTCACAAAAAAAATATTGTGACTCTTTCAAATTCCTTTTTTTAAACTTTTACCTTCAAACAGGATTAGAAAAATCTAATCTTAGGAAAACCAACTGTGCAGATGGTTTTAGCTTGAGCCAATAGAATGGTTTGCTTCGCACAGTGTTGCCGTTGCTACAGGCTTTAATTTCTCATTCTTATCTCTCTCTGTAAAACCGTTGGTTTTAAGCTGCTTCATTTGTTCAAGCTTTTATAAATAGAATAGCTAATTACAAGACACAAAACCCCATGGCTTTTCACCTTAATTTATACAGCTAAACCCCTTCAAGAAGCTTTTGTAGACTTATTAAAAAAATATTACTTTTACTTATTTTGTAACGCAGCAGCGTTCCGCCCCGCCAAGTCAAAGGAAAGCTTAAATTACTTCGCTTAGTCAGTAAAAAAGTCAAAAACTAAAGCTGCCAGTGTATATTTTACTGTACGCAACAAAGTAGGGATTTTAAGGGTCAGTAGGTTGAAAACGACCATAGGTACATGAATAATATTATAATATTTTTAAACATTCAAATCGGCCAAGTAGAAGTGTAGAAAAAGAGTTTTGAAAATGACATTTTTGACGACGAATGACATTAATTTTCACGAACACCTGAATTGTTTGATACCACTCGTGCACACGGGTGGTACGCCGCCTAGGAGAAAAAGCTGATGATTGCCTCTCAATTTAAATAAAGCCTTTTAGTATTGCCAACCTAGCAACTTCACTTTGAAAGGCCAATGACCGTCTCCAACCCAAACGGACATGACTTGACGGGATGGAAAAATTTATTTCCCTACTTTTTTGGACTAAAGACTTGGCATGGAGTTTTTTTTTACCACGTAAGTGGTATTTGGTAAGATTAAGTTATGTTAAAAATAAAATAAATATTTTATTTTACCTAATCTATCATTTAAATAATAAAATGATCATAAAAACCATAAATATACAAGCCTACGATGCCGGAAGACAAATCCATGCCCTTTAATATCATCGGGCTTTCAGTGTAGTTTACAATTTTAAGATTGTAACTCTTATAATCATAATATTGTAACCTCTTAAAGTCATAAGATTGTAACCTTCTAAAGTCAAAAGATTGTAACCTCCTATAGTCATAAGATTGTAACCTCCTAAAGTCATAAGATTGTAACCTTGCAAAGTCATAAGATTGTAACCTCTTAAAGTCAAAAGATTGTAACCTCCTATAGTCATAAGATTGTAACCTCTTAAAGTCATAAGATTGTAACCTCCTAAAGTCATAAGATTGTAACCTCTTAAAGTCATAAGATTGTAACCTCCTAAAGTCATAAGATTGTGACCTTTTAAAGTCATAAGATTGTAACTCTTAAAGTCATAAGATTGTAACCTCCTAAAGCCATAAGATTGTAACCCCTTAAAATCATAAAATGTAACCTTCTAAGTCATAGATTGTTACCTCATAAAGACATAAGATTGTTACCTCATAAAGACATAAGATTGTTACCTCATAAAGACATAAGATTGTAACTCTTAAAACAACAATCGTTTTTTAAAAAGTATCGAGTTTTTCTGCAAAGCAAGAACCAATCTAAAAAAAGTTTTGAGCTTAACGCTTGGCAACATCAAAACAATTTGGTCCTTTTTGCGCAGATTAGTATGTCTGTTAAAGTCATTAACATATACTATATTAAACAAACATAAAATACGGTAACATTAACAATTTTTCTTCATGTAATACTTATTAGTTATAAAGCTAGCAAAGTATTCAAGGTCCGGTTACTTTGCCAAAACTTTGGTTTATTGTTACATTAGTTTTTCTTTTTACGGCTGCGGTTGGAATTAAATCGACTGTTTAATGCCTGCAGATGCAGCATTGGTCCTCTGCCAAATACTTTCAAAAAATATCTATGGTCACTGCAGTTTACAGTAAAAAGGTGAATTCTAAATATTTTATTTTTTTATTTTTTTAAATTTAACAAATAACGAAGATTTACAAAAAATAAATATCGGGTACGGGGTACCTCGGAACTTTTTCTCATCACATCGGATTCGTTATGCTCATATTCCCTGCTTCGGACTCACTTCGCTTGTTCTCAGTGATACAAGTCGTTAGATTTACCGCAACGTCTCGGACTCACTTCGCTTGTTCTCAGTGTATACAAGTCGTTAGATTTATACCGCAACACGTCTTCGGACTCACTTCGCTTGTTCTCAGTGTATACAAGTCGTTAGATTTATACCGCAACACGTCTTCGGACTCACTTCGCTTGTTCTCAGTGTATACAAGTCGTTAGATTTATACGCAACACGTCTTCGGACTCACTTCGCTCTCTGTTCGTTACCGCAACACCTCACTTCGCTCCTCGTTACATAATAAATACACCAGTTTCATCCCCAGCGGTCACCCATCCAGGCACTGACCACGCTCGTTGCTTTTTTATTTTTTATGATCCAACAAAAATCATAGATATAGTTGTCGTATTTTTTTTTTTTTTTTTTTTTAATATTTTCTTTATTGAATAATATAAATTATATATAATATCAAAACTTCTTAATATAATACATAGAAAATAAAATTGTACTTATTAGCAATAATTTCAAATTAAAGAAAACAAAAATGAATGAATGATTTCTGTATATAAAGATATATCCCATAATATTTCATGTAGATAATACTTATAGCTAGATAGTTTAAGATAGATGTATGTATGTTTATTTATTTTGTTTTATTTCTGTATTTGAAGTTATTAATAATTATTTATTATGAAGTTTATTATAATGTTAGAAAACGTACTCTTTGCTATAAGACATTAGTCTTGAGCCACAAAGAGGCGTTGTTATGTTACTCATTTGTAGAATTTTATTTATTTATATTATTCTAATTATTCATTTATGTACTATTTATTTATTTATTTTACCAGTATTTTTATTAATACCTATTGTATTTATTGTTTTATTTATAAATTATTGCTTTTATGGTTATTTTTATTTGTTATTTGTTATTTATTATTTTTATTATTATTATTGTGTATTTTTAATGTTATGTGGTTTATGTTATGGTTATTTATTTATTTATTTTTTTTACTGTTTTTGCTTAGTGATTTTAAATAAATTTCGTACTGTTTATTAATGAAGTATTTTTTGATTGTGTTTTTATACGTTATTTTTGATTCAGTGAAATTTATGTAAGTAGGTAATTTATTGAATATTTTTATTGAGGTATATTTCCAGTGTTTTTGTCCTAATGTTGTTTTCATAGAAGGTTCTACGAGAGTTTCTTTTTTTGCTGCTCTAGTAATGCCTGTCACTCTTTCTATTAATTTTTGGTGTTTATAAAGAAAGAGAAGAGAAGTCATTTCCCACATAAATTCAATGTTTAATATATTTAATTGTCTATATAAAGGTCCAGACCTCTGTTCTCTGTCCTTATATAGCATTACTCTGATTATAGATTTTTGTAATATTTCAATGGGTCTCCTGAGAGTGGAAGGAGCAGCACCCCATCCTATTAAACCATATCTTATAATAGAATCAGATATAGCGAAATACAGGATGCGCCTCTGGTCCACTGTCAGGAACCCCCGAGCTCTTAGCATTATATAAAGGGTTTGTCTCAAACGGTTTTGTAAATTTTGAATATGGTGGTTCCATTTTAAGTTTTCATCTAGGGTCAGTCCTAGATATTTTGCTTTTTCTACTTTTTCAACCTTAGGACAGAAACATTTGGCTGGAAACATATTTAAACAATTTGTTCTATCGTGTATACTTATAGATCGTATGTCCGGTTGTGTTTTTTATCGTGCGTGAAAGTCATTAGTTGGGGTTTTTTTGCATTTAATGTCAATAAAATGATTATTTAACCAGTTTTTATAGTAATTAAGTCCGATTCTATTTGTTGTAGAACTTGATTCCAGTCTAAACCAGTGCCTAATAAAACAAGATCATCACAAAATCCAACTATCTGTCCCTTAAAATTAATTTTAAACAGATCTATGATATAAATTAAAAAGTAAGTAGGTGCTAACACGGTTCCTTGAGGTATAGAATACTTAGCTGTCCTTTCTTCACTTTGTTGGTTATTTATTTCAACCACATGGGTACGGTTTAAAAGGTAGCTCTCGCACCACTTTAACAAGGTACCTGTTACCCCCACTTTCCTTAATTTTTTAATTAATATATTTAAGGAGACAGAATCGAAAGCCTTGGAAAGATCTAGCAAGACAGCCACCGGTTTATTGAAACTAAACTTGGTGTACTATTTATTATGTATAGGTATTTGAATGAGATAGAGTACAAGTGGAGTTATTCATACTAGTAAATGAAGAATAGAGTTTCTCCACAATAAACAATAGTTTATTGGGAAAGCGCTTTCAACCTAACATGAGGTCATCATCAGTGCCTGTACAAATAAGTTATTACAAATTATAACAGAATAAAAACAAATTACATCAGAAAAGCCAAATAAATAGAAATAACAAAGAAACACAAAATAACAAAAATACTTAAATAGAAACGCGGGTATAAAATAATAACAATACAATAATAAGTAAATAAAACGCTTACAAATAAATCATAAGCGAAAAATATGAAACAAATACAGCTCATAAAAATAAAATAAATTACCATGAATATAAAGATGAAAGTTATAAATACATAAAACTATTTTCTTTTTCGAAATTGTAACAGCTTGGTGAGTCGAGTAAGACTAATTGGTGGACAGGGTGGCACTTTAAGTAGAGCGCGCAGATGTGGCGAGCTATCTTCTGTGGCGTTCAGCGCGCAGAAGTGGCGAGCTATCTCCTCTTACGTTCAGCGCGCAGAAGTGGCGAGCTATCTTCTGTGACGTTCAGCGCGCAGAAGTGGCGAGCTATCTTCTGTGACGTTCAGCGCGCAGAAGTGGCGAGCTATCTTCTCTAACGTTTAGCGCGCAGAAGTGGCGAGCTATCTCCTCTAACGTTCAGCGCGCAGAAGTGGCGAGCTATCTCCTCTTACGTTCAGGCTCAAGTCGCCCACATTATGTATAGGTACCTATGTATAGGTATGTACATGTTCTGAATTTCAACTAAATTGGATTATTTCCCGATTTTACACAATTTTTTAACATACCTACCTAACATCATAACTTTTCTTACGCACATCAATCAATTTTATGATTGCTTTTTTATACTCTTTGCTAAAAATAAAAATTTAGCCAAGAGTTTTTAACAAAATTAAATTAAAATAGAAATTATTAACAAAAAACTGAGCAGTGGAGTAAACACAGCTAACAAATAACACCAAAATCTCTCCACAAAACCTTTATTAAAACCAGAGCCGGCTTTCGACCTCACGATCATCATCAGTGCCGGAAAGTTCAAGAAGGAGAATCCTAGTCTGACTTATTAGGCCGAGTCATATAGCGGCTTTTGGTGTTGTTATTTGTTAAAATAGAAATGTTTGATTGTTTTGCCTACTTCAATGGTACTTACCGATTAACTTAATTTTTCTTGATTACTTGAAATTGTGGTGAACTAATTTAAGGAAGGAAGAGGGGGTTTTTAATAATATAGCAAAACACAAGCTTATTGAACAGCAATTAACTGCTATTACATCGTATAAAATGTTTAAGCATTGATGAAATACAGGATATATTAATTATTACTTTGTTCGCACGCGGGGTTTAGTAGGAGGTTCAACCCTCCCTCTCGGTAGTTGTCGTGTGAACGGGATTAAACACGGGGTTCAACCCTGAAACTAATTTTTTATCGGGGTAGGGACTAAACTATGGGTTAAAAAATACCAAAATGTTAGGGTTGAATCCTTAAGGGGTTTGAACACAGGGTTGAACCCCCAGCCAAACCCCGTGTGTGAACAAAGTATATACATGCCATTTAACCGTAGGCTATCTCATGAGAGGATTTTGAGTTCCCTCCACAAATAATTTTCTCAACATCCTATCCTTCATTATTTTATTTTTCATATAAACTTATTTTATCATTGGAGAATTATATTTAAGAGTTTATTTCTTTTGAAATGAATAAAGGAACGTATCTTTTAATTTTGTCTTTAATATTGAACAAATTTAAATAAATCGAATTTCTGTCAAATCTCCTATATAGTGACGGCATTGTTTAGAAAATAAAGGCCTTATCGTAGCCCTTATTACCAGTCAGTGCTGCCAACTTTAAGAATTTAGTCTAGCTGTCTATTATATTTATTGAGGGTTAACATACTGTTTCCAAAATAATCATTTTCCTTCGAATAAAATACTGAGGGCTTCTCTTTATATCCTGTAAGTAACAATTGCTGGTTATTTTAACAGGGTACATCTAAAAAAACATATAATGAATGAAACAAAAGTTGCACAAAAAAGATAAACGAAAATGTAAAAATAAAAAAAATTGTTGATGAGAGGGGATTTTTTCCATCAGCTTAGTTTTTCACTGTGGAAAACGTTTTTCTTTGCCCTTGATGATGTTAAAGCTTTAGTATCCTTGTATATAAAGCAAATCTTTCCCTTGCTCTAAGTTTAAGGAAGTCAAATCCCTACCCTTGTCTGCTATTTGTAAACGTCATTTATAATTTTGCTATTCATGTCGATCATTAGCTTACAAACTAATCTCTTTAAGAATAAATAATAAATTAAAATGCTTCATTTTTAAATGTTTAAACCAAGAAATTAGACAATTATTTAAAACGATGATCGTTTTTCGCTTATTATTGACAAGTACAGCATGTCTATAATTTTAATTTGTCGAATAAACAGTAATTCCCTCTCCAGTGTCAGAGTGAAACGGGTTTATTATTACATCTCTATACTTGGTAGATTCTAAAAAGAAGAAAAATAGTTAAGTTAAAGCGATATGACGTCATCAGGGTCTATAAACGTTTTTCTTGTTTATTTTCCAGACTTATTTTGTCTCTGTCTATAATTTTTGTCTGTAAAGTTTAATAAATTTTATTTATCTTGTTAGTTCCGGGTTGAGAATATAATCCTGCATTTAAGTTTTACGTTTTCTGGCAATAAAATCTTCAACTATTTTTTTAAACCTTTATACAAATTTTCACAAACGCTTTATATTTTTGCTCTAAATTATATCTGAATTATTCCTTAATACTGTTTGGTAGATATATTATGTATACGCAAGCTGGTAGATATATTATGTATACGCAGCTTGGTTAGATATATTATGTATGTGCAAGGCTTGGTAGATATATTATGTATACGCAAGGCTTGTTAGATATATTATGTAAGTGCCAGTCTAAGCAGATATTTATGTACATGTGCAAGGCTTGGTAGATATATTATTCATGTGCAAGGCTTGGTAGATATATTATGCATGTTCCAGTCTAAGCAGATATGGAATGCATGGGCAAGACTTTGTAGATGTATATACAATGTATATGCATTAAACAAAGCCTTATTAATATAAGCTAAGACAAGTCTTATTAATATAAGCTAAGACAAGCCTAATTAATAAAAGCCAAGACAGGCCTTATTAATATAAGCTAAGACAAGTCTTATTAATATAAGCTAAGACAAGCCTAATTAATAAAAGCCAAGACAGGCCTTATTAATATACGTTTTTATTGATATAATTATCACAAAGGTTTATATTCTTCCTTTAAATTATTTCTGAATTATTCCTTAATACTGCTTGGTAAGATATACAATGCATGTGCAAGGCTGGCTTGGTAGATATATTTTGTATGTGCAAGGCTTGGTAAATATATTATGTATGTGCAAGGCTAGGTAGATGTACAATGCACTGACAAGCTTGTTATATATATATATATATATATTATTATATATATATATATATATATATATATATATATATATATATATTATGTGCAATGCTTTGCAGATATACAATGCATTTGCAAGGCTTGTTAGATTTATTATGTATGTGCATGGCATGGTAGATATATTATGCATGTGCCAGTCTAAGCAGATATTGAATGCATGGGCAACTTTGACTTTGAAGATGTACAATGTATATGCATTGTACATCTACAAAGCCTTATTAATATAAGCTAAGACAAGCCTTATTAATATAGGACAAGACCAGCCTTATTAATATAGGCCAGGACAAACCTTATTAATATAGGCTATGACAAGCCTTATTAATATAGGCCAAGACAAGTCTTATTAATATAGGCCAAGACAAGCCTTATTAATATAGGCCAAGACAAGCCTTATTAATATAGGCCATGACAAGCCTTATTAATATAGGCCAAGACAAGTCTTATCAATATAGGCCAAGACAAGCCTTATTAATATAGGCCAAGACAAGTCTTATTAATATAGGCCAGGACAAACTTAAATAATATTAGCCAAGACAAGCCTTATTAATATAGGCCAAGACAAGCCTTATTAATATAGGCCAAGACAAGTCATATTAACATTAGGCAAGCTTTATTTCCTACACACCTCTACTTTTAGATGATCTAAAACACAACTCTTTCTTTTTCCTTTAAGACTGAGATAATAATTTTAGAAACAAATTAAGAGATTTATATTGACCAAATCGGTCGTTAGGTTGACGACGGTCTGACACTTAAGGACGATACTTATTAGAGTGGTTCAATAATGTACAAAACTGGGTATTAAAATATTATAATTCATATTAACTAATCCAGAGTATACATAGTAAACAGAAATTAAGCATTAATCACGATCAAGTGATTTATAAGGCCAATAAATTACGAGCTTTATTGTGTCCATAGCAACTTTAGAATTACTAGAAGTTGGTAACAATTATTGAAAGAAAAAAAAAAATCGTTTATAAAGTAAAGCTATTAAGCCTTTTCGAGCCTTCCTCGTTTTTAAGTTACTTACGCTTCTGCCTATGATATAAAAGGAAATTATGGAAATTAAGACACATAAAAAATATGTGAATGGAAGGTGCGTCAGAAGGAACGACAGGTGACAAGCTAACAACCTAGTTGTCTACCTAAAATCACAAACGAAATTACAAAAATAAAATTAGTTTTGAAAAATAAAAATGAATAAATGAAATATAAAATGAAAAATAATTAATAAACATTATAAAATAACAATAAAAAATACAGGCATTCGACTCAAGCCACTTTGTGGCTCTGGGGCCACCCTGTATTCGCTTCGCGGCCCATTGTTGTTTTTTCGTATTTTTTTTTTGTTTTATAATTATATGTTGTTACTTTGCATACATTGGCCAAGTATCTAGCGAATTTTGATCAAATCGCCTCTAAGGCCCGCGTAAGCAGGGGTCTGTGTTTTGCCGTTGTAAAAACGTTGTTTACTTGAGTATAATCTATTGGTTAAAAATGAATATAATCGCGATTTTTTTTTAAAATAAAAATACCGGTTGTGTCACTTGAAATACTTGAATATGAAATACCTGGTTTTAAAGACATTTCAAGTTTCAAAAACAATTTTTGAAAGACGTCATAACTAGAGTTGATGAAGTTGATGTCTGTAAGAAACTGTTACATACATACATACACACACAAAGTAAGAACCTTTTGTAAGAAAAGGTTCCAAGTTACCCTTGAAACTTTTGGTTTGCTTTATACCTTCTGTCTTAAGCAAAATATATAATATATATATATATATATAATAATATATATATATATATATATATATATATATATATATATATATATACATAAATACATAAGTGTGTGTGTGTGTATGGACCTTTGCACAAAAATCAGTGCATACTCGTACGTGTTGTGCTATTCGGAAAATAATTTTTTATCATGCCTTTAACCCGCAATAATAACTCAGCAAAATTTCCAAAAAATCATTAAATGCTGAAAAATTATGCGATCATTTTCCTAAAAATGAGGAAAAATTGAGCCTAAAATTAAGAAAAGATAAGAATGAAACAGTTACTCTGTCTAACCATTTAAACTAAAACACTCTATGAATTTTGATGATTTATTAAGATTTTGCTGCATTAAAGTGGGAAAAAAAATTAATAAAGTTTTTTTTTTCAAAAAAAAAGCTTTCTAAAAGTCTTTTATATCTCTAAGTTGTAGAACTATAGGTAGGGATGAGAGAAACCCCGAGATGGGAACTCAGTTTGTTTTTCCGGACATGAGTTTTTATTATGTTCTCCCAGTCTGGCTTGTTTTTATCCACACCAACTACATGATTCTGCTATTTCGAAAGATTAATGTTGCTGAGGCTGTTGCCTGACAGTTTTTCGCAACAGAGAATCTTTTGGTCTTTCAAATGAGGAAATTTCTAGTATTGAACTGAAAAATTAAAGGACAGTAAAAGTGTAAAAACTAGCTCCTTGTGTCATCATATAATCGTTGTCTTGTCAATGTAATTAATTTATTAATAACAGATTAATTACTTAAATGTATTTAAATTGTTAGTGTTAAAATAAGTTTTTACTTTTACTCATTTACATAGGTATAAAGGAAAAGAATTGTGTTTGCAAAAAAATCCGAAACCCGGATGACACAGGATTATCCGTTTCAGGTCTTTTTAAGACCTCCTGAGAAGTTTTCTCAAAGTTTTCTGTCTGTATGCCTGTCTGTCTGTGTGTGTGAATGTCCGTAATTATGTTAACTCCCAGTGTATTTATGTTAAAGAGTTGAAACTTTGTACGAAAATCAGTCTATAGGTGCAGTTGTGCTATTCAACCCGCAATAATGACTTGGAAAAACATGAAATAAAATTTTGAAAAAAATCATAAAACCCGGAAAATAATGCGATCAATTTGAGATTTGTCAGGCATATAGCTATGTATAAGTCTAACATATGTGTTAAGTTCCATCTCATTATTAGCATAAGTTCAATTTTTACGAAATGACTTGTGTACGTCTTTTAGAAGTTTGTGAAAAATCGGAAAATAATTGTACTTCGGATAAAGCGAAGCGAGTCCGAAGTAGGGAGGATGAGCGTATCGAACCGATGTGATTAGGAAAAATCCCGAGGTACCCCGTAAACGATTTTATCTACTCACGCAGCAAAATTAGCCATTACTGGACTGTTTTTAGCTGCAAAATGTCATTTTACCTACACTGTCAAACAATACAAGAAATATTTTAAAACAGTACGCAAAATATTTCAAAACAGTACGCAAAATGTTTTGGTAATGAAAAACGTACTAGGGAGTTATGGCTCATTTAATAACATGGGAAACAAGTCAAAACTCCTAGGCGGGAAAATGAATGAGCGGAGGTTATTATTTTACAAATGATTGCGTGAATTTCGGTATTGTTTTATTTTGTAAACTATGACTTATTCTAGCTTGTGTCAGTATGTAACTTTTTTTATTGTTACTTAAAATTACGATATTATTATTAAATGTTTAACATTTAACATTTGTTTATCTAATAATGTATAATGTTTTGGAAACAAATTGGCAACACTGATAATTTTGGCATTAAATTAAATTATTTACCAGCTGTTTATGAATCGACAGATTTTTAATGTTTAAGTCGTCAGATTTTGTATTTCACGTTGCTATATTTAGTTTAAGTATATAAAGTTACAAAAATAGAACGTTATCAAAAACTAAATCTTTAAACTAAAGTTAAGTTACTAAAACATAATGAGTGAGAACAAGATACAAACATTGTTGACATTGACGAGTTATTGGACCACACTCCACCTGATATTGTCAGCGTTGCATCTTCTTCAAAGCAGTCTTTACTGCTGTAAAATCTCCAGCAAGTATTTAAATAATCTCTTGTGTATTTTTTCTGCCGTTAGTAGATACAATAGTATATGCTACTATGCAGCAAAGAAACTTGCAGACTCGTGCAATTAATTACCTGCCTCGGCTTACGCCTCTGCAGGTAATTCGCCATTTGCCAGTCTCGGCTTCGCCTCGTCTGTCAAATGGGTTATTACTGCCTCGGCTTACGCCTCTGTAGGTAATTTCCATAGCCGCCCTCGCCTTCGGTCGGGGGCAAATTTATAAAACTCGTCTGCAAAAATTCCATTTTGCTGCCTAGTAGCATAATATACTATTATCTTGTTATTTTTTAGACCACGATAATCTATTTTGCTGAGTTATCAAAAATGACATTTAGAGGATTCCATATTTTATTATTTGTTTTAACTGATATGATTGTCTTAATCGTTTGTTTTGTATATGGTTGATCAGAATGCTATATAGCAACTATCAACTTATTGTAATTTTTATAAAAATATTATGTTTCTATCTAATCGAATAAAAAGCACTATTTACAATCAACGTTATACTGCATAGTTTGATATAGTCGGTAATATTTTTGTGAGTTAGAGCCAACAATTTGGTCATCCTTTTACCCATGTTAAGAATAAAGAATACCTGAGAGAGACAACAACATAAAATTTTAAAGGGAGAGATGTAAACTTAATGGTCATCGATTTACTAAAATAGAGATAAGCCATTGGGAGTAGATCCTGAGAAACTGCACTGAAATATCACCATACGGCACGGTTTCGGCACCTTAACATGTGTATTCAGGATCCGACCGATACGAGCGCACGCGCGTTAAAATGAAAGAACTTCCTTGGTAATTTATATAATTTAGCCAAGGCCTACTTGTGTCGAGGTGGGCTTTGTCGACACCAAAGCGATATACAATTTAAGTTGAGTTAGCACCAGGGGGGGATTACATTGAAATACTAAGTGACCCAACAGTATGAATATTGTTTGTACTGATATAGCAGCTTACCATAAATGAGTTTTATCATACTGTCTGTCTGTGTCACGCATAACTCTCCCTGTTTTAACGAGAGAGACTTAAAACTTGGTACCAAAATCAGTCCTTAGCTCTCCTTTTGCTGCCATGAAGGTTATATTATTTAGACTACGATACATTGTTTTGCTGAGTCATCACAAATGGAATTCGGAGGGAAAATACGAAGGTATCCCGTACCCAATATTCGTTCAAATCGGGCTAAACCCGTTTAGGTATGAACACGGTTAGAGATACTCGTGGTGAATATAAAAACTTTCATAGAGTAGAATATTATTGTGCTAGTCAAAAAAAAAGTAGATCGAAATTCCAATAGCAATATAGTTTTAAGTAAAGAATAAAAAACGACTGAGGAAGCTTTTTCTGATTTTAAACAAGAATTGCTGCTATTTTTATTCTTCCCATCGCCCTCTCTCCTTTTATAGCTGTTAAGAGCTCTTGAAATGTTTAAAGTTGACTTTTTTATAATTTTTTGAATAAGTATTGAAAGGACAGGATTTCTTTTCGTCTTGGTAACTTTTTCAGCTTATAAAATGTAGCTTTGAAGCTAACTTTTGTAGTCTTTGCTTCCCGATTAGGCAAAAATAATAAAGTTTAGTGTTCTTTTAAATAAATGTTGCATCGAATAAATGGAAAGATATGAACAACCCTTGACTTAAGGAACGTAAGAAGGTAAACATTTACAAGGTAAACACGATAAAAGTTTTTATTGGATCTTGCTATCTGTTATTGTACTAATGCAGCCTCTCTAACCAACTAAACCTCCTTTATAACGAAAAATGTGACATCTAGGCATAATTAGTGTCACATTTAAGAATTCAAGGCCTGTCCATAATGTCCAATGCAACATTTCTTAAAAACCAACATTAAATCTGTCAAAAGTAGAGACAACACAGTCCTAGACTTTTGAAAACGGCCCGGGTTTTACATTTAAAATTTTTAAATCGATTTTCTGGGTTTTAAACCCGAGGAAATCGACTCATGTGAATGGACTTACCATTATTACTGGGTACTATAGGCTGTTATTTTCTTACCACTTAAGATTACTTTAAATATTAAAATGTTGAACACCATAATATTAAAGGTTTTTAACCAAATTAAATTTTAAGAAATATCTTACCAATATAAGTGCTATACTCCGCTAGCGATAGTCTTTGCAAATGTGTGATTAGCCGTGATTTCCATGCGGCAAATGACGGTTTAACATAGACTAACGCTACGACCGTAAGTGCAACTAAAACAATGACATTAGCACACTTTAGTAGCGAATTTCAAAAACAAGAACATATTTAAAAACAATAAAAAGACAAAACTGGATTAGATGAGCTATTTCTTTCAAATCAGATTTAATTTAATTTTTTTTGTTTTATAGTGCCTAATGATTATGGGGATTTCCAACTTTATTATAGCTCTTTTTATATTATAATTATTCGTCTCTAAATCGGGGGGGGGGGGGGATTTCAAAACTTCGATAAAGAAATGTTTCTTTCGCGTCAGGTCTGTAAGGTGTTTTTAAATCAATCAAATGCTAATCACTGTCTCATTTGTGATTCGAAAAAATTAAATTTTTTAAATCATTAAAGGTTTGAATTTGCGCTCCTACCGAACGCATCGCAATACCGTTACCGGAGTAGTGTAAATGTATCTTATCACTAGTACATTCATGTACTTTTTCATCAAGTAAGCAATTGTTAGACATACTTCATGGATTTTTGTTTAAAATTTAGGGTTTTTAAACAAAATTCTTCGATGAATGTGTAACATAAATTCTACTGATATTGGTATCGAATTTCTAAATAGTCAATATTTTGGTATGCTCCAATTTATCCTTTCAAAGTTACCATGTTCGGATTATAGGTACAAAAAATGTTAAATTTGTACTTCTATGGTACGGGTATGAAAAACGTTATACTTGTATAGGGTACACTGCGGTGCATTCTTATAGGTACACTAGTTTGTATCTTGTAGAGGTACCGTAAAATGTGTACTTGTATGTGGGTATACGACGGTACATTCGTATGAGTACAACATGTCGGGTAACTTTATTCAATATTTTTTTTCTGTATTGTATTTTACAAAATTCTCTATTCATGCAAATTCATATAAATACAACAACATTATGTTCATTGCAATGCTTCCCACACAATAAGAAATAAGAAAGCAAAAAAAAACATTTTTTGATATCTGTCTAAACATAAAATATTACCTATATATTTTTTAATGTATACGACTTTTTTTAACCAACATTAATTCAAGCGATAAAATTATTTTGTATTTATTTTTCTTTATCATCGCATTAAATAATTATTTAAAAATTATTGTTTTCCGGTAGATTAATCCTGATTTAAATATATTGAATGCTAGCACTTCATATTTATTTGGAGTTAATATATTAATATATTGGTTATATATTAATATATTGGTAGTTGATGCATTATTTTTAAAAATGTTGTCCATTAAATCCGGGATATATTTTTCATCCTTTTTTATTATTTATTGTAATTTATTTGATTTATCCCTTTAAGCGAGTTTCCTTTGGAAAAATGGCTAATGGGATAAACTTCATGGTGGGAGTCGAACCTCGTACACGACACAAATTCATTTCAGAGGCCCCTGATGACGAGAAAATAGGTTTTGCGAAATTTTTATATATAATATATATATTATATATATTATATATATATATATATATGACTTTGATAATGTGTTATAACTACTTAGGGTCAGGTATGTTGTTTTACTAACCCATAACCTTGAATACTTTTACCATATTGATATCATAGAGATATAATACTAAAGGGGGCATTGCCTATCTCAATACGTTAAGAGTGCTGAAACATCATTTTGGGGCTCTCAGGGGCTCTGTGTAACCTTATTAAAACTAAAACCTCTTTTAAGAGTGAGTTAAGGTTTTAATGAATCAATTGTTTTCAGTTCTTACAAATTGTTTGTGTTTTGATTTGTATTTTTAGCATTCTACTATATAAGTGTGTTTTTGTTCTCTTCATTTCAGGTTATTTTTTTTAAGTTTAAAAATTCAACCAATATATATTGATATTGATATATAAAATTGCTATTATAAATAGCATTGATATGATATATAATTGATATGATATATAAAATTGCTATATAAATTGATATTGATATATAAAATTGCTTGATATTGATATATAAAATTAATCGCTTAGCAACAATAAAGATACCCATTGTATGCATCACAACATTTCCACGCCATCAACAGTTTAATCGTTCAATATATTTTAAATCGATCTTTTGAATTTTTTATTGACTGACGAATGGTTGAATATTCACACAATAATTAAAGAAAGCAATTTTCTTAGTGAACTAATTCAATTAAAGTGAAGAAAATTTAGAGATACAACATGGGGTTAACCAAATTTCCTTCATCAACGTCAAAAATTTCCGAGGCTAGGAGTTTTCCTCTCAGTCAAATATATCAAGTTGTTACCGCTTCATATTTAGAGAGAAAATTTGCCAGCGCTTTTTCTCTTCAATCATCAGGTTTTCTAATAAACCTTCAGTGAGTAAAAAAACTCTGAATGAATAGGAAAGTAAAATTCTAATGAAAACTGATAACAAAAAAGCTCTTAGCAGAATGTAAAAATATTTGTAACAGAGAGAATCATAAAACATTTTTTAAAAGTGTCAGATACAGAAAACTTTTCAGGTTCTTCAACCCTGATAATCAAATTGGCTCTCATGAGAGAAACTGCTTTTAGATTGGATTTGTCAAAATCACGTCTTTGTTTGACTACACTTCTTACAATTTTTAATATCACGGGTGTCACTCAGAGAAAGAAACATCTCGACACAATATTTTTTTATTTTTGCATATATTTGGTATTTATTTTTTAAATTGACCTTGGATCATCAAAAACGTTATCTTATCTTGTTTTTATTTTATAATGTTGACCCATAAACTTCTTTATTAGACAGTTACACTGCTGAATGTTATACTAAAACAACAGACAGAATGTTTATCAGCATCGCACTTAATGTGAAATTCGCTTTATGAAACTTGCTGAATGTGTTAAGAAGCATCATTACATTTTTTTAATGGATCGTAAAAATGCATTTCCAACTATTTATGCTGCATTGTAAAAAATCATTACCATAGTTTCCTTAACAATTAAGTTTTCATAATAAGATTTTTTTTTTAAATTTGATGGAGCATACTTACCAAGGCTTGAATATGTTGAAAATAAACATGAAAATTTTATTTTTTGATTATTAGTAATTTAATCTACCTTGGAATAAAACAATAATAATGTTAAAGATAATTCAATTTATGATTACTATAAAAACATAGTATTGGTAACAATTGTCTTTAAAACTATGTTGATTTAGGAGGCAGTACATTTTCTAAATAATTATTTTTCCAATTCCCGCGCGGTTCATATACAGCAACAACGTAAATATTACCGGATTTACTATTAATCGATATTCCTATTCCAGTCTGTGTACTTGTTTTCCATATAACCTGGAAAATACCAAAGAGACATGTATTGACTGTTAAATAAACTGTAGACTCACTCTCGCCGGCACTAGTACTGATGATAGTCGATTGTTGAATGCCGGTTCTGTTATTAAGTGCAAAACCAAAAACTGATTTTTTGATTCAATGTTATTTAGTTGCTAGTTTATTTGTTTTAAGTCCGGCTCAGACGCTTTGTTTTTCACAACTAGCAGGTAAAACGTTGATAATGAGCAACAAAACTGCGTAGTTTTAAGTCTGGGAATGAGACTATTCAGTGTCAGGGATAACTGAGCTAAAAAGTATAAACTGTGTCAACAAGTTGGTGTGTACGGACAGTGTCCAATACAAGCACACAGTCTTCCGTTCAGTTTCGTGACTTAGTTTTTATCAATAAAGCCTCTAAACTGACCAGAGTAAAATCTCCCCCATGACACAAAACTGAGTTAAATATACTTCACCGTGAGTGTGAGAATATATACACACTGAGTTAAATACAAAGCATAAAGCCTACGGCCTCTTGGCCGCTACGCGGCGTCAGCGCTAAGGTGCCGCTCAGTTGAGGAGCAAACTCGACTTATCATTGTTACATAAACTTCTTTCGCTTTATAGCAAAAGAAGTTTTATTGCAAAAGAAAACTTTTCTTCTTATGAAGAAAAGTCAGAAAAGTTTCTTATAGTGTTATCCCCTTTATTCAAGGTCATTGGAAATCATGCACAGCAACAATCATCATTCTATAATTTATGTTTTATAATTCTTATAAATTCATAGAATTCATTCTATAATTTCTAGTGAGTTTAGAAGAAAGTTCTATCTAAACTTCAAAGGAGCAAAATAAAGGTAATCCAAAAGGTTTTACATTAATTAATCAGTGACATCTGGTAGTTACCTAAGTGAGACTTTTACGCAATTCATTAATGACCATTAAAACTTTAACATACCTGGGTGAAATGAAGATGTTTGAAATGTGGATTATCCTTGGAATAATCATAGCCCTCACTCTCGCTATACCATCTGTCGCAAGGTAGGTTACCATTTATCTTCATACCGACACCTTTCCATAAGTTTTCACCATACTTACCACCGCTATGCTCAAGCTTTTCAACTGCAGCTATCTTGTTTGCGTAGCTCTGAGCGTAGTCGTTAAGTTCCTTGGAGTAAGTCAGCGGCGGAACTTGATGAAGTGTTCGATAATTGTTGTGTCTTTCTAGATTTTCAGTTCTAAAAGATTCTAAGTTAAAAACAGGGTTCGTTCGTGGAACTGGCGATGATGTTGAAATTTCTGGTTTCGGACCTGACATGGTTCACGTCTTGAAATATCAATTTATTATCCGACAGAGTAAAACAGTTGTGAAAGATACAAAAAAACTATAGATGAACACTTTGACATAATAATCCATGGCCTCTTGAAATAAACAAAACTAAATAAAATGTTGTAGGACGTCAAAGTTAGAAAAATAGCCACCAATATTGAGATAAACTTTAGTAGATCGATTTACCACTTATATCACAAATTTGCGATTATTAAAACTTTGATGATTCAGAAATATAAATAACAAACTTTTCTCTTCCGGGCAACAATACTAAACCTCAATTCTGATTTTCGTGCCAAGTTTAAACTCTCTAGCATAAATAGAGCTGGGTTTATGCGTGACACAGGTACACAGCCACAAACAGCATGACGAGAACCACTTAAAATTGCCTAAAACGGATAATCATGACAAAGCTTGGCTTCGGAATTTTAGCAAACCACAGGGAGAGGGGGAGGGGACCTTAAATAGGAAAAAGTTTGGATTCAATTATCGCAAGCTATAATTAATTCAGCCCTGCGGAGAACCGGTGCGGAGAACTCATGAATTAACCTTCATAGCTTTCCAACTGGTCAATATTATTTATAAATATAAATTTATGTACACCATAAAAACTATTAGTTATAACAGCTACATTTATTGCAATAATAAATATATTCTGGAATAGTTTAATTATGTCTCCCAATGTTATACATTGATTTTATCTAATAGGCATAATTAATGTAGTATTTTTGTGCTAAATTAAACGTATTTCCAAATGGATATAGGCATCCAGACATTTTTTTTTGCATAATTATGTAAGAAATCTAACTAAACTTAGTAATTGTGTCGACTTCCGCTGTATTTTACCCACCAAACATTATCTTATTGACTGTTTTGACTATTCTATCTATCTTACCAAATACCACATACGCGGTAAAAAACTCCCCGCCAAGTCTTTAGTCCAAAAAGTAGAGAAATAACCTTTTTAAGGTCCCGCCAAGTCATGTCTGTTTTGGTGAAGGTGAAGACGGTCATTGGCGTTTCAAAGTGAAGTTGGTAGGTTGGCAATACTAAAGGGCCTTATTTAAATTGAGAGTCAATCATCAGCTTCTTGGCGTCGTGCCAATAAAGTGAACAACTTTAGAGGTATTATTGGCGAGGGTATTTAGGGTACAGTTCCTGATTATATCGTATCCTTATCTTTGACTGTTCTATAACGTCAACTTAGCTCTAAGGAAAAGTTGGTAGTAGAAGAATTTTACTTGACAGTAAAAAGTTTGTATTTGAGTGTACAGACGCGATTCAAAGTATATAGTTTTACTCTTTACTAATAATTTTTAGCTATCTTCTTATTAGTTTGAAGGAGCAAAACTTAAAATGATTTGGTATTGTTATATTCTCTTTGTTCTGTCAGTCAATGTTACATTTTATCTTTTAAAACTTTTCTGAACTTTTAAGTACAACTTTAACTACCAGATAGAACCTACACATCTCGCAAGATAAGAAATACTTTGTTTTTTATTTCTTTATAACTTTATTCAAAATAAATCTTTTATTAGTTAATTAGGTAATTTTTAAGAAACTTATAAAAAGTTTGTCCACCAAAACGTACAAGGGATTTACACTAATACATAAATACTAACACTCATTATATTGATGTAAACATTGTTATGTTACATCTTGGTTAAACATAACAACGCAATTGAAGATTGTCAAAAGACAACTTTAAAGCGTTCATAACATGGAAAATCATATTTCGTTACCTACTATATTAATTGCGGCACATTGTGGAAATTAATCTGTGCGGACTTTTTCTTAAATTTACTACAAATGATAAAGTTCAACATTACTAAAGACTGTATTTTTTTCATCATGTTTTTATTAAAGAATGAAGAAGGTTTGCGGATATTAAGACGCTAAACTTTTAAAGTTTTTAGCTGTTTTAGCCATTTTGAAATTTAACTCAACTTTGATATCAGTTAAGTTTCACAACCGTATAGCGATGATGATCATTTTGGCTTTGACAATTTGAGAAGCGAAGGTTTAAGAGTCTTCTGATTTCTTTGCGTAGTCTGTTCAATTAATTTTCTCGTTACAGGACCAGTAAGAGTGTTCTCTAATAAAGGTTCAAGTTTATTTGGTTGTCCTTTTAGTGCTTTAGCAGTTGGCTTGTATTTCGAAGTACTTGGTTTTGATTGAGCACTACTAGTTCTTGGTGGAGAAAACGATGCTCTCGTCGAATGAGATGTGGCTGGCCTATTTGCATTCAACTGATCATCAGCATTTCTTTGCAAGTTAGTAGTTCCTTTGGGTTTTGATGGGCCTGTAACATTTTTAAAGGGTGGACCAGTTTTAGTTTTTCCAGCTGAATTTCTTGGTGTTGTATTTTTGGAAGGTGTACCAGAACTTTTTGAAGGCGGCATCCACGTTTTACTTCCTCTTCTCCAAGATTGTTTTGAAGCTGCTCTCGACGGCACGTATTTTTTAGAATTTATCGATGAACTTCTAGAAAGGTAGGAATTAGAAGGCCTCAGATTTTGAGAAAGATCTGTAGATTTTTGTCTAGCTAATGATTGTTTTGATTCTAACCGATCATCTTCCTTTTTAACTGTATCGAACTTCAAATACCCCATCTTTTCGAGCAGATCTCTTGTTCTGATCAAAACATCGTCAACTTCGTTATCGTTCTCATAAAATCTTACTTTATCAGGTTTTTCGTCATCGATAATTTCAGGTTGTCTAGATCGAAATTCTTGTATCGCATCTTTTATAGATTCAGTCGTAGATTTTCTTTTAGTTGTTTGCGGTTCAACTAATGATGTTCTTAGATGTATCCTTCGTTCTTCATTTATCCTTCTTTCTATTTTTCTCTCTCTAGAGTGAATTGTTTGTCTTTCTTGTTTACGTCTTTCTCTCATTCTTTTTCTAAACTCGACCATGATATCTTCTTGGTTTAATTCGTCTTCCATTTCTTTCCAAGCTAAAGTCTTTTTAATTCGTTCTTCTAATTCTTTAGATAACTTTGAAGATCTACGGTGTTTATCAGTGTTTCCTGTTCTTCTCATTACAATTAAATCGACTAACGATGTCACAGACATAATTCTGCTGATGTTATAATAATCTTTGGTCAGTCCTGCTCCGTTATCGGGAAGTCCCAAGCTTGCTCTTCGTTTTACTTCGCTCGACATCGACTGCCGACGCTTATTCCCAAACAGATCGACCTCCTCCTCTCGATGACTTGCAGATCGAGTTTCGTCGTTATCTTCCAAAGTCTCTTCATCTTCATCTATATCCATCTTCTCAATTCATCCATTAATTATTACCCTTGTAAATTTGTACCCTTGAACATGTAAAACACCATAATTTTCAATTCATACTGTACTTGACTAAACCAATGAGATTTCGTTCCATCCCTTATCAATCATATTAAATTTAATTATTAGCAATGTTTTGATGAAAAACATTGCTAATAATAACACTTGTCAAAAACAGTCTCTATTTCCCAACATTTTATTTTCCAGGTTCATTTATTACATTACAAACAAAATACACTTAAAAGGGGAAAAATAAATATATATATTAAAATGTCAACGTTAATTTTATGGTCACATTTTTAACTTTAATCTATTATCCAAAATATTTAATTGTACTAATTAAAGTGACTTTACAGGATATTTTTTCATCTGTCCAAATTTAGATTGGGAAAGCAATAATTTTATCAATTATAAATTTAATCAATAAAATATAACCCTAGATTGTAGAGTGATAGGGAAACACTTATTCTAACTCTAGTAAGTACCCCCAGTTAATGATGGCCTTAGTTACTAACTCCCTTCCGGCTTTAGAACACTATTTATTATACCGTTTCAGAGTTAAAGCTTCCTGAGTGGTTTTCGCAAAGTTGACTGTCTGTATGTGTGTCTGTTATCATCGTAGCGCCCAGTGTATTTATGCTAGAGAGTTGTAAAAACAGTCTACCGCTTTAGTTGTGCTATTCGAAAAAATAATTTTTATAACGTCTTAACCCGCAATAATGACTCAGCGAAAATTTCGAAAAATCATAAAACGCGAAAACATGAGATTTGGCACACATGCGACTATGTATAAGACTAACATAAGTGCTAAGTTTCATCTCACTATCAGCATTAGTTCAATTGTTATTGAATGACTTGTGTACGTCTGAAATTTAGTACAAGTGTATACCATTACCTAATAAATAAGTACACTAAGTTTTGTTTCAATACAAGTATATCCATGATTTTTGTTGGATCATAAAAATTAAGGTGCATTGAGCGTGGTCAATGCGTGGTCAAGCGAGTCCGAAGCAGGGAGGAATAGCGTAGCGAATCCGATGTAATAAGAAAAAGTTTCGAGGTACCTTGTATTCGATTTTATCATATAATACTATAGTACGACACACGGCTAAAATCAATTGACACCCCGCCAAAATCTCAATGCTTTCAACCCTCATTTTTAAATAAAAAAATCCCTTCTTTATAGTAACAAAAAAAATCCCTACTCTGGTAACACTGAAAGTCAGGTTATGTTTTGAATTTATATATGATTTGTTTTTATTGATATCGTATTTTTTTATTTTTAAAAATTTATTTATTTACTTTTATAACATTAGGGGTCTATTTCATAGGTACCGTTGTGATCTTTTATTTCTTTTGGTGGTTCATCTAAGTAGGGTAGAACTCAAAAACAGAAGATTAACACAAGACATTTTATAATTAAAAATAAAAAAATTTAACAAACACAAGTCTGAACGTATACATTAATTAATTAATAAGCATGATGATTACATCTTTTTAAATTTAATTAAGATTATATATTAAATTTCTTTTCCTTGTACATATTTACAAATAATTATTGATCAACTTACGAGACCATTCTATCAGAGTATCGCTAGCACTATTTCTCAGAAACTTTACTTTACTAATGAAACTAATATAATAATTATCTTTAAAAGAACTAATGAAACACAATAACTTTTCCATTTACATAACTATAACTTTACCAAAAGACTGAGCCCCTTCCTTTTGGTCGAGGAGCTTTTTATTTAATTGAATCAAACAAATTGACGTTATGATCTATTATTAGTATCATGACATCAAATTTGTTTATATAATAAACAGTTTTATTATAAATTTGTTTATTTGTTTATATCTTTAGTGACCTTAGATTAATAAATCTAGTTTCCTAAAATTAGAAATGTTTTGATTTATTAATTAATAATTTAATATTATTAAAATGCAGTATGATTAAACTCTTATTATCTTCCTTATGAAAATTCGCAATTTTACATGCATCAAACAGCTGCATCCATCAAATTGCTGTATATTGTTATATGCCCCCTTCGCATGAAAATAAAATCTTAGTAGAGTATCGATAAGATTTTCATTTTCCTTGAATGAGTGAAGAGTTGTTGAAGAACAGTGTGCTCGTATTTGAGGTGTTGCTTCTGTCAGCTGTGGGTGTTTTCAATGAGAAAAGTCTTGTCCAAAGTAGTTGAGTTTGTGAAAGGTTGTGGACGCACATCGATCCATAGTAGTGAGTTGGATCCATAATGATGAGAGTTCATGAAGGTATAAGTGGTCGATGTTTCGGGTGCTCTGTAAGTTCCTCATTACAATATATATTTACAAAGTGATAGTGGCTTTTTACCTTGTGAAAACAATATTAAATGATTATTTTGATCGAACATATAAATGAAATGTGTGGCTATAAATATAAGTTAACTCTTTAAGGTGGCTATAAAATATCTTAAGCTAATATACTTGAAAAGAATATATGATAATGTCTTATTAATATAATAAATTAATAAAAGAAAATGATATAACGCTATTTTTTTTTTTTTTTTTTTTTTTATAATTAAATAAATTTAATGGAAACATTTAAAGTATCTATAAATATTTGTAAATCTCTTTAGACGATTTATAAAATGTTTAATGAAGTTATGTAATTAATGATTAAGATTAATTTTATGTACAAAATAATAAAATTTAAACGTAAATGTTTTATAATTCCTTTACAAACGATTTGTAACGCATGTATATATGTCTTATACATATATACTTAGCTAAACCAATTCCTCTATTTCACAACTAAATTTGTGTGAGTTATATTGAAAATTATAAAAACGTGAGAGCGTAATAATAAATCTTGTTAAATTTACGATCCTTAGATTTACTTTGTATCTTTACGCTGAAGCAAAGTATAACCTCTGCATGGCCGACTCATCTTGTCAACTTCTTGTTGGATGGAAAGAATGCTCTGATCAGCAAAATTATATTTCTGTAATGAGTAAAATTACACCTAACTAGAATAAAATATTTGTCTTATTTATAGCTAATCTATCATTTATAAAATAAAACAAAAAGAAATATGTGTATTTAGTTGATTTAATCTTAAAATCAGGTTAAAATGAAGAAACAATATCTTTATTTATAAAATAATTGAATAAAATGTACATCTTTAAACGAATATAAAACTCTGCGACCTAAATGTAACGTTATAATAAATTTAAATTTTATCACTGACATTGCCGTATTTACGGACTCTATTCTTCCGTGCGTATTCATAAATTTATGAATGTAATAGCTGCTTGAAAGAAAAGCAATGAAACATTTATATATATACTAATTACATGCTAATAAAAGTCTGAGATAAATAGGTTGAGTTGAATTGCTTTAAATTTTAGGTTTTACTAGGGCATCTTCCCCGAGAATAATAACGTTTCAGACGTGTAATATGAACGACATCAGTCTGTCCCTTACTGAGGGCTATTTCGTATGCATTATCGCCGCATGCCCTTATGACGCGATAAGGTCCATCATAATGGTGCCCTAACTTTTGATTTAAGCCGGGGCGAACCTTCACTAAGACTAAATCCTTTGGCCTAAACTTTAAAGGACGAAAGGTTTTATCATGCGCCGCCTTGTTCTTCAATTGAGATTTGGACCACTGACACATTGTAGCTCTGATCTCATTTAACATACGTATATTCTCAATTAAATCCGGGCTTGTTGTCGATGGTAAAATTGCTAAATCGACTGCCTTCCGCGGCTCACTTCCAGTGAGAAGAAATAAAGGACTATACCCTGTTGATAAGGAGACTGTGCTATTATAACAAAATATAGCAGCCTGTAGACATCCTACCCAATCCTTCTTAGCTCCTATATAAGGGATTAAATTTTGATACACTGAAGCATTTGCTCTTTCAACATTTCCCTGAGAAAAAGGGCTATATGCTGTGCTAAAATTATGCTCTATGCCAAAACCAGCGCAAAACTCCTTGACGAATTTATTTTTGAAATGACTACCATTATCTGTCTGAATGCAACCCGGCACCGAAAACTTATAAATAACCTCCTCTAGTAAAAACTTTATCACTTGTTGTGCATCCGCCTTCGGGACTGCACGCGCGATTAAATACTTCGTAGCTAAGTCTGTACACAGTAAAATATATCTCTTTCCTTTGCATAAGTTATGGGGACCACTAAAATCTAAAAATATTTTCTCAAAAGGTACGCCCTTAACAGGAATATGTCCATGATAGATCACATGATTTCCTGTCCTATCGTATTTTATTCGTTGACATGTATCACAAGTCTGAACATATGAGACTACATCATGATAGAGAGACTCCCAATAATACTTCCTCTTAATCGTACTAACCATGCGCGAAATACCTGGGTGCCCTCCCATATTAGATGAATGATATTCATGTATGACGTCATCAACTAAGGAGCGTGGGACAGCGACTAGGAGCTGCGTTTCCCACCAAAATAGTGCTTATAAAATAATATATCATCATTCCCGATAGTATATCGTCTAGACTTTCTCAAAATTGTCTTCTCAGCTACTTCTGGATTCAAAATTGCCTTATAAATTGCACCTAAGAAGTCATCTTGCTTCTGGACTGTAGCAAGATTGCCTATGAATAATTGATTAGTTGCCTTCACAACCTGCCTATGAGTGTTGCTGAGAGAAGTGTGTTGTACATCCTTGTCTGAGCTCATAGAGTCACGTGACCCCGCCCGAGGACGTAAGACAGCCGCCACTTCCGCATCCTCTGTGTTGCTACGAGACAATGCATCGGCTACGCCCTGAAAACTTCCTGGCTTATATTTTATCGATAGGTCGAAATCTAGTAACTTAGCTGCCAGATGATTTAATCGCGAGTTTGCATGCCTCAGCGTTTTATCGTAGATAAGACACTTGTGGTCTGTGTATACCGTAAAATGTATACCAAGCAGCAATTCGCGAAATTGCTGACAGCCGAAAGTGACAGCCAAGAGCTCGAGCTCTGATACCGAGTAGCGCTTCTCCGCCGGTCTAAGCGCGCGCGAAGCAAAGCCAATGGGCTTTAGCAGCTTAGTCACTGGACACTTCTGGTGTAATGCCGCCCCCAAACCGGAACGACTTGCATCTGTCAGCAAGTACGTTTCAGCCGTTTCATCAAAGACCGACAGTAAAGGGGGGAAGTGAGAATCTGCTTGATTTTAACAAATGCGGATTCACATCATCTGACCATGAAAACTTCTTCTGTGTTGTAACCGCAATTAAAGGCGCTGAAATAGAAGCTAAATCCTTGCAGAACTTCCTGTAGAAATTCACAAGACCCAAAAAGGATCTAACCTGCTTAATGCTCCCGGGCCTACCAAAATTTTGCACCGCAGTGATATTCTTTTGACAAGGGCTGGTACCGTTCTTACTAATATCAAACCCTAAAAACTCTACCTTCCTAGTACCAAAAAAACACTTATCCGTACGTAATTGGATGCCATATTGACTTACTCTTGCCAAAACCTTCTCTAAATTTGAAATAAATTGCTGAAATGTGTCCCCAAACGTTACAAAATCATCAATGTAGTATACAAAACTAGTATACAAGAGATCATTAAAACTTGCACTTATCGCACGTGCAAAAAGGGAACTTGATATTTTAAAACCCTGTGGTAAAGCCCTAAAAGTATATAAATTATCGCGGGATTTGAACCCGGTATACTGCTGGCACTCAGGACTAATCGCTAACTGATTAAAAGCACTCAAAATATCCATGCTAGCAAAATAATCATGATTACCTAAGCAACCTACTAAAGTGGGAAGATGACCTAATGGGTATTGATCACCTTTCACGTATTTATTAAGCTGACGGTAATCGACAATTAATCGGGGTTCCTTATTCTCTTTTCGTACTAAAAAAGCTGGTGATGAAAACGAAGTTCTACTTTCCTGTATTATGCCTGCTTTCAAATAAGTTTTTAAAATACTGACCATATCCTCTACATCCCTGGGGGACAACTTCATAGGTCGTGACGTAACATGTGCATTCTCATCCGTAAGCTTGAAACTCACTGGTTTCAACTTAGATAAACGAAGTCGACTCTTATCCGAAACAAAAACGTGTCTATATTTACGCAAAACCGTTGCAATCTGATTACGCTGCTCTACGGGAAGATCTGGGTTAATGAACAAAGGGCGACCATCTAAGTCACAGACCTGAGCAGAATTGCTGTGTGGATCGACTGACAATACATTAAGGGGCTTAGCTCGGCTTTGCTGGGTGCTCTAAAGCGCCTAAATATGCTCCCGCAAGGAGATGCTTAGTCGAAGTGGTTGTATTAACCAAAACCACAGACTCTGATTCCTTACTACGCTGTAAGGTATGACAATGAATGCCCCGTCGAGACAATAAATTAAAATCCGAACTCATTGAATACTCATCCCCCGGTGCGCCTGAAGAGCGGCACAGCACAGGCACGACTAAAGACTCACGCGGCTTAACAACTACATCTCTACTTAACTGTATGCCTAGCTGACTATTATTCTTACCCCTAGCATCCTCTAAAGAAGTCTTAACCCACGTCGAGTGCATACGTACGTATAAAACGTCACGCCCAGCCTGAAAAGAAATACGCCTTTGCTCAAAATCTAGATTTACCCCGTACTGAAGTAAAAAAGGCGTGCCTAAAATTACTGGCTTTAATAAATTATTCGCAACATAAACTATACATGTAAAAACCGTATTTGAAGCTGAAATTTGAGCTCTGTCATACCCGTAATGTCGAGTTGAGATTTAGACGCCCCTGTACTGAAAAATCGTCTGGAACTGGAGAAACAGATAAACCTAAGTGAGACAAGACCTCCTTGTCTATTACATTTAGGGATGCTCCACTGTCTAATAAAGCCATGTATTTCTTCTGACCTACCAGAATAGGCACTGACAAACTCCACTTGGAGGTAGTGACACAAGAACCTCTCCCCTTTGCTATCTCTAGGCAATAATCCGCGGGATATGAGAATTGCAAAAAGCCTGACCTAGGACAATACTTTAACTTATTATATAAAGATAGTAATGAGAATTTACAACTATCTCTTAAATTAATTAAAATCTGCTGACCTACACAGTATAACAAACTTGCCTTAATTTGAAGGAAATTCCGACCAGATGTAAAAAAATGCTGACCTTGTATATAAAAATAAAAGTCGCTAATAGAGCTACGCATAAAACAACATAAATTATGGCTGAGAAACCCAAAATAAAGCAACATAATTAAAAGTAATGCTCCTAAGCCCTTAAAAATAAAAAGAAACCATGCCAAAAGTGGCTCAACACAACTTAAAAATAATCGGACATGAATAAAAACATGGTACTAAATAATACGTCATTTTGACGAGAAAAATGGGGTTTACTGGACCTTAACACATTGACCGTCTCCGTAACCCTTCACCTAGTTTTTTGAAGCACGATCTGTCTGATAACGGCTGCCCCCTTGACTCTATGCCCGTACCTATTATCAGAGCGATAATTAGAACTCGAGCGTCGTGAATCAGACGGACCCCTAGACTGAAAATCTTTTGTGCCCTTATCATCCCTAGATCCACTACGCTGACCACCCCTCGAGCCAGAAGGCCTGTAAGGACAGCTACTCTCATAGTGAGATGTTTGCCCTACAGTAATAACAAAACTTATTATTATATTATAACTATGATTATTATAATTATTATTATTACGGTTGTAAGATCCGCTCTGGGAATTTCTGTTTGAAGAGTGGCGGTTATATGACCTGCGGTTGTCAAACCGAGCCGGCCGCGATGAAGCCTCGGGCTTTATCTGTATAGAATTCACCGCCCGTGTTAACGACTCGATCTGCTTTGTCAGCGAATCATAGAGATCGGTTGGCTGAGCAGAAACGACTGTGGAGATAGCCGCTCGGTTCTTCTGAAGTAGACTTTGCTCTAAGTACTTCGAAATATTTTGGCGCAATTCAGCGAGCGTGTTATTATAGAGAGCAACGCGCTCAAAAATATGGGGTGACAAACCCTTTAAACAGTGAGTAACAACATCTGTCTCCTGCATGTTGTCATCTATACGTGAACATAATTCAACGGCGCGATCAATAAAGTCGAGCACGTGCTCCTCCTTATTTTGAAGCAGAGTATTTAGCTCCATCTGGAGCGAAAACCGCGACGAGGGCCTAAAACGCGCTAAAAATGCGGTCTTAATTGCAGTCCAAGTGAGAGGCGTATTAGTCCGGCCTGCACGCGCTTCTAACTCATCATAAAACCGGAGAGCGGAATCCGACAAATACAATGGAAGAATTCTAACGATTTCCTCATCAGACCAACGATTAGCAGTAGCAGCCCGGCGTACTGAAGAAAGAAACGGCTCAAGTTTCTCAGTCTGCCCCGAAAACGATTTAGGAGCAAAATAAGGAAAACGCTGCGTTTGCGCTTGGCCTGCAGGAGTACCACCGTCTGCTCCCCCTGAACCTGTGAGAATATTAACTGTATGCTTTTTACTCTTCAAGTAAGTGGCAGCTCGCACCCGCTTTTCTCTCTGTGATCCGGTTGCATCTAGCCCCTGTTCTAGCAAGTATGCACTGAGCTGGTCTGAACGCATACGATAAATATTCACACGTGAAGTGACCGAAGCACACGAGCTAGTGTCCGATTCATTACCCGACAAATCCGACATAGTGATCGAGCAAAAATAAATAAACCAAGCAAAATAAAAGTACGAAAAATAACAAAAATATTAAAAGTATATTATATTAATAACGGCTCTTTAAAAGAAAAAAATTAAAACAATCATTCTTTTCTCCATTCTTTAATTAAAGAAGGAGGGGTTGTAAACCGTATAAATAACTGAGCAGAGAGTAACTTATCTAAGCAAAAGAAATAGACATCGAAAATATGATGCTATATATGTATAAAAACTATACGAAATAACATAAAAATAAAAAGAACTCTAAAAAAAACAAAACGTATCAACTCAGTATATCACTGATAAAATCTTGGGGCCATTCATACTCTAATGCAAATGAACAACATAATAAGACATAATCAAATAACAAAGTGTTTTTAGAATCATTTATAGGAGTCTTGAAATCTAAATAAAAATATGCTAAAAACTTATTATAAAATGATCTTATAGCCATGAACAAAAGCTTCGAGAAGCAGTTACTAATATGTTATAAATCCATAAAGAACATCAAGAGCCACAACTTCTGTTGTTAATTAAAAGAAACAAGGTAAAAGCACTAAAAAGAAAAGAAAATAAATGTAATCTTAAGCAAATATGCCGATCTCGAAAAACTAATTATAATTTACTTGACATTGACAGAGAAAATGGCTGACCTAAGCAGTCCATCTGTCCGAGTTAAAGCCTTTAAATCTTAATCACAAATCATGTTGTTAATTTCAAATTTGAATTTCCCCTTTGATAAACCACAAAAAAAAACGGGCCTCCACCATATAACATTAGGGGTCTATTTCATAGGTACCGTTGTGATCTTTTATTTCTTTTGGTGGTTCATCTAAGTAGGGTAGAACTCAAAAACAGAAGATTAACACAAGACATTTTATAATTAAAAATAAATAATTTTAACAAACACAAGTCTGAACGTATACATTAATTAATTAATAAGCATGATGATTACATCTTTTTAAATTTAATTAAGATTATATATTAAATTTCTTTTTTGTACATATTTACAAATAATTATTGATCAACTTACGAGACCATTCTATCAGAGTATCGCTAGCACTATTTCTTCAGAAACTTTACTTTACTAATGAAACTAATATAATAATTATCTTTAAAAAGAACTAATGAAACTCACAATAACTTTTCCATTTTACATAACTATAACTTTACCAAAAGACTGAGCCCCTTCCTTTTGGTCGAGGAGCTTTTTATTTAATTGAATCAAAACAAATTGACGTTATGATCTATTATTAGTATCATGACATCAAATTTGTTTATATAATAAACAGTTTTATTATAAATTTGTTTATTTGTTTATATCTTTAGTGACCTTAGATTAATAAATCTAGTTTCCTAAAATTAGAAATGTTTTGATTTATTAATTAATAATTTAATATTATTAAAATGCAGTATGATTAAACTCTTATTATCTTCCTTATGAAAATTCGCAATTTTACATGCATCAAACAGCTGCATCCATCAAATTGCTGTATATTGTTATACTTTTTAAGTAGGAATATTGTTGTATCTTATAAATTTACCTAAGTGTTGCATTAAATTTGTTCGGGAAGCATGAATTAAGTGAAGTTAAAGTTTTTGATTACGTAATGCAATGGATCATAATAGTTCTATGATAAAAGTTTGACGATTTTATAAATCGTCAGCTATAATTACTTTTTTCCAAAATAAACTGCTTTTTTGTGTTATGTTTGTATAATTGAATGCGTATTGTTTCATATTATAAAAATAATATGACACAATATGCAATCACTTAAAAAAGTCAAGAATGTCATCTATTGAAAGACATTGGCATTTTCGAAAAAAAATGCTGTCTTTTGGTTGACAGACCCCAGACCCTGAGCTGTACTCTAATAGCAAGAAATGCTTAAAGAATACATCAATGTCCATGCGTCAAATATAAGCACTCAAATCATATTACAACTCTGCAATAATTGGATGAATTAAACAGATTGGAATGGAACGAAACGAACTCGAACAGATAAATATACACAATGAGGGAAATAAAAGCGACGCGAGGTTACAAATACTTACAACCAGCGTTGCCTTTTTATGATTTTATTTACGAAAAAGGTATTTTTTTATTCCGAGGTTGGCATAAAGTGGAGGGGGAAAGAGCGGGGTCGGTCTGAGCCAATAGAATTCTTTCCCTCACAGATTTTTGGCGGGGTGTCAATTGATTTTAGCCGTGTGTCGTATTATAATAACATATACTCTTGTATACTCTATTTCAATAAAGCCTTAGCTCTTTTAGAAATAATTTATATATTATATTTTTCCGGAATGGATATTGGTACAATAGATAAATTGTACGATTATTATTTATTATCCATTAATAATATTAATATATTATTAATATTATTAATTATTATTATTATAAATGCATGTATAAATAGTATGGGTACTATATAAATAAAAGACGTAGGTAAAATTAATACATAACTTGGAGGAAAGATTTCAACTCTTAGGCCGTATTCAAGACATTTCCCTTACCTAAACCTAACATTTTCCTTAAGGAGACCTAACATTCTTTTTAAGGGTTCTTTAAGGAGACCTAACATTTTCCTAACATTCTCCTTGAAGAGGCCTTAAGGAAAATGTTAGGGTTAGGTAAGGAAAATGTCTTTGAATACGGGCCTTAGTTTATTTCGGCTTCCTCGGTTGCCAACTACTTTGAATTCCTTATCCTACTGCTCTCATGATTGAATAAGATTCTCTCGCAAAAAAACTTTACCTCAAGTAAGAAAAACCTTCTTTCCTTCTTTGTTATGCAAATAACTATTACTAATTTATTTATAATAAATAATTTTACCTCTAGAAAGGAGGAAAGTTAAGTTTTTCCACTTTCTCTCCATCACCAGGGAGAAAGTATCTAGCGGGAATTAAATAGCTTTGGTTGTCATAGCAACTATTTATCTCAGGCTTAGTATTTTCTCTTTAGTTCTGTCGGTAGCTCCTTAGTCTTAACTTAAGGTTACAAGTTCTATCCAAACTCGGGAAAGCCTCGGGAACCAGTTAATAAATCCTTTAGCAAGCCTCGGGTTTAGCCTCAAGAACTAACTTAATTGCCCAGGGAGCAAGCTCGCTTTTCTCGTTTTGTAAGTTAATATTTATTAACTATAAATTTATTGATATTTACCAATTTCTGATTATAATGGCATTAAATAATGTAAATCATTATCATCTTTAATATTTAATTGTTTTTATTATCTGTTTTTTGTGACTAATGATTTTGTCAACCCTGACCATTCTAAAATTAGATTTGAATACCTGATAAAACATTACAATTTATATTTAGAATTATACAATCCAAGAATAATGTTTAATAATGATTTTGATCTCTACAACTGTTTTAATGAGAATAAAATACGTAATGTCTACAATCTCTAAATATAGCTGGAAGGCACTTAATTCAAGTTTATCCATTAAACAAATTTTATTTAAAAATCGATTGAAAACTTATAAAACGGATATTCCAAAAGGAAGCGGAAAAAATTACAACTTTTCTGTAATGTAAAAAATATGAATGGAAACACTTGTTATAAAGTTTAAATGCAGGGTGTATTTGAAGCGAAAACATTTGTTATGAAGTTTGAATGCAGGGTGTACTAGTAGCGAAAACACTTGTTATGAAGTTTGAATGCAGGGTGTATTTGTAGCGAAAACACTTGTTATGAAGTTTGAATGCTTGGTGCATTAGTAGCGAAAACACTTGTTATGAAGTTTGAATGCAGGGTGTATTTGTAGCGAAAACACTTGTTATGAAGTTTGAATGCTTTTAGATTGGATATGTCAAAATCACGTCTTTGTTTGACTACACTTTTTACCATTTTTAATATCACGGGTTAATAACACCTCAGAGAAAGAAACATCTCGACACAATATTTCTTTATTTTTGCATATATTAGGTATTTATTCTTTAAATTGACCTTGGATCATCAAAAACGTTATCTCATCTTGTTTTTACTTTATTATGTGGACCTATAAATTTTTTATAATGGAATTTTTGATCTATCACGAACACTGTACTTTTTATATCATTAGATACTACCGAGTTTTGCAAAACATGAATAGTTGACACAATATAATTGTGCGAGAGACACCTAGAAAATGTAGTTCCCAGATGTAGCATTGCATTTTGCTTGTTTCATTTCAATTATATTGTGTCAACTGTACTCTTTTTTACATACTAAGAAAAGTAGTCGAAAAAAAAATTAAGCAATACTATTTATTGCACAAACAGCACAAACGTCACGATTTTTTAAATCAGCACTTTTTATTCATCGATTTTAAAAAAAAGTAACAAAAGGATCATTTGCCAAAGAAGGCAAGATTATTTATATATAAGTTTTCCGTAGTTAATCCGCCCACCTATCTGCTTTTAGATAAACGCTTGCAATATACAGAAAACACTGCAATGCGGCATTATCCCTTTAGGAAATAAAATTCTAAATAATAAATTATAACATTTTAAAGCAAATTTAAAGTTTTAAGAAAGTTAAGGACATTTTTAGTAAATGCAGTTTTTGAAATCTGTTAACAATAGAGCGTTAGAGAACTAATTTCATTATATATCTCTGACCTATCCCGTAATTAGCTTACAGTTTTAACCATGCTCATGGGTTATAAAATAATTAAGTTATATTAAATTGTAATAAATTTGTATATTTATGTACATGCTATTTAATGTGTGAATTTATACTAATATTGATTATATTACATATTTTACGATTAATATTTAGTGTCATTATGTACATTACATTAATTTGTTATTATTAAATTCCAAAATATTAATATTCTGTGGTAAATAAATAAATATAAATAAAAGAATACACGCACACACACACACACACACAAGATATATAATATTATATTATATATATATATATATATATATATATATATATATATATATATATATATATACCAAAGTTGAAGATATTAGAAAAAAATGCAGGTAAAATGACTTACAAAAAGCACTTACGTTTCGAACACTATGTTCTTCGACTGACGGAGAAAAATTGAAGAGGAACAAAATGAAAGAGGGTAGGGTAGGGAGTTCTGGGTCATTAGAATAGGAAGGAATAAGAGTCGCTCAGAAAGGCTCTGATATCACACAAAAGGTATTAATTTTAAGTAAGATCAAAACACAAGTCATATGCCCAATACTGATCAATCGATTATTTGATATTACATAAACATCTGAGCTAATATCGGCCTTCTCTATCGCGGAGATAAAATCTCCGTGATTTTATCTAAATGTGTATTAGATTATGCTGTAATGATAATTATATTATGCTGTAATGAAAATTAGATTATGCTGTAATGAAAATTAGATTATGCTGTACAATAATTAGATTATACTGTAATGATAATTAGACTATGCTGTAATGAAAATTAGATTATACTGTAATGATAATTAGATTATGCTGTAATGATAATTAGATTATGCTGTATAATAATTAGATTATGCTGTAATGATAATTAGATCAAGCTGTATAATAATTAGATTGTGCTGTAATGATAATTAGATTGTGCTGTAATGGTAATTAGATCATGCTGTAATGATAGATAATGCTGTAATTATATTTAGATTATGCTGTAATTATATTTAGATTATGTAATGATAATTAGATTATGCTATTATGGTAATTAGATTATGCTGTAATGATAATTAGATTATGCTATTATGGTAATTAGATTATGCTGTAATGATAATTAGATTATGCTGTAATGATAATTAGATTTTGCTGTATAATAATTAGATTATGCTGAATAATAATTAGATTATGCTGTATAATAATTAGATTATGCTGTATAATAATTAGATTATGCTGTAATGATAGATAATGCTGTAATGATAATTAGATTATGCTATAATGATAATAAGATTATGCTATTATGGTAATTAGATTATGCTATTATGGTAATTAGGTTATGCTGTAATGATAATTAGATTATGCTATTATTATAATTAGATTATGCTATTATTATATTAGATTATGCTGTAATGAAATTAGATTATGCTGTAATGATAATTTAATATAACTTTATTTAATTTTTACTAACGGATTTGAGCATCCGTACTGGTTCTCTGATCAAAGCACAAAGTAAAAAGAATATTCCAATTTAAAACTTTAAAAGGAAAAAGAAATATTATTAATCAATCCCGTAAAAAAGCATAACTTAATTATTTCCCTTTAAAAAATATCTCTCTGTTAATTCAAACGAGAAAATTAAGTAATTATCTCTCGAAATTAATTCTTCTATCAGTTGCAAAAATTATTTAGCTTCTAATAAGATAATGAAGGAGGCAGTGGATAAGAAAAATTAAAAGAGGAGAATAAATAAAAATACTTGAGCTATCGATGCTTCAGCTGTTGAAGTGGAAATAAAAATAGGTAAATTTTTTTAAATTTGTTGAACATTTTTTTTATATATTTGTTTATATTTGATCAAACTTATTCAAAATAAGTAATACTGCATTTGACTTTTAAAATGCTTGATTATGGAACTAATGATGGACTTATGTAGTCGGCAAGTAACCTAACTTGGTAAGAGAGCGTAATAAAAAAGTTTTTTCTTCAGATCAAGTTAGAGCTTTTTATATAAAGGGATCGAAGTAGAGATATTTCTAGGCTTTTATTCTTTTAAAATGTTAATTAGAAAGACGGAAGAAGATAATTAGGTTTTCCATCGTTGTAAAAATGAAAAGGAAAATTGGAAGGATGTTTTTCTTGGTTGTTACTCTTTCCATTACGCCTCTGTTATTCTGGGATAATTTAATAACAACTCATTTCAAATTAGAAGAAGGAAAGGATAAAGCGGTTGCGTTTGAAACCAAGCAATCTTTTAAGAAATTACAGAACACCAAGGTTCAATTGGCTCAGCCAAATTTGTGGTTGAGGTCTTGTTGTGGTGCGAACACTTTCGTTTATTTTAACTATTTAAATATTTTTTATAAAAAAATAAAAAATAAAATAACACTTTATTTTAAGATATTTTGATTTCGCACTAAATCACAGTCAAATCATTTTCTACCAATTGTTTCAATCAGTTTTACTTTTGTGACTTGTATTGGATTCACAAGTAAAGTGAACATACATTCATACTTATACGTAGTACGTAGCATAGACACCAACCGCTTTCTTTTCGATTTTTGGAATCCCATGATACTGAAACCTGGACATTTTATGGAAAAGTGGGTCTCACATTTTCACATTCAAAATGCTTCCTTCTTCTATTAGAAAAGATAGAAAACCAAATAAGCTATTGAGCCAAACTAAAAACAGTGCCCTTCGACCCCTGGCCGCTACGCTAGGTTAACTAGAGTGGGGGTAGGAGATCTCTTTCCAAATAATCTCCCAACTCTTTAGCATCATTAAACCGAACATATTTGATAAAGGTTATCAACCCAGTTGTATACAAGTATATTAAAATATATATTCCCATTAGACTAAAATTAGTTTTAATACATTCATCTTGCCATTATCTTAAAATATAGCACCTTGTTTTAACGCCATTTCAAGTTTCCAAATCAATTTATAATGTCATAATTTGAGTTGATGACGCCATAAACATTGCACAAACACTAGGCTTCGTAACTTCCCCAAAACCTCACCATATGCCACATTGCGTATTGATTCGAGAAACTTTTGACATGTCGATTCGAGGTAGACACTATAACTTTCTAAAAGAAAATTATCATGTCGCATTTGCAAATGGTAGCATAAACTATATATATATATATATATATATATATATATATATATATATATATATATATATATATATATATATATATATATATATATATATATATATATATATATATATATATAGTTTATGCTACCATTTGCAAATGCGACATGATAATTTTCTTTTAGAAAGTTTATAGTGTCTACCTCGAATCGACATGTCAAAAGTTTCTCGAATCAATACGCAATGTGGCATATGGTGAGGTTTTGGGGAAGTTACGAAGCCTAGTGTTTGTGCAATGTTTATGGCGTCATCAACTCAAATTATGACATTATAAATTGATTTGGAAACTTGAAATGGCGTTAAAACAAGGTGCTATATTAAGATAATGGCAAGATGAATGTATAAAACTTGTCGGTCATCAGAATAGTCAGTTTATCAAATAGTGATACTGTAAGTTCGTATTTTTTTAACGTAATAATCCTTATTAATGCTTTTTCTTGTATCAATGCAAGTTTATTTGTAGTTTTGTTAGCAGAGCCCCATGAAAGATTACTATAGCTTATAATGGAATCTACTAAACCATAATATAATGCTCTTAGCTGGCGAAAGGAGTTGTCTGATTTTTATAAAAATGTATCTTAATTTTCTCAATGATGTTGTCAGTCTGTGGATATGTTTTTCCATGCCTTTTAAGTTTATCAATTGTCATCCCAAGGTATTTAGACGAGTTAACTCTTTGAATGATTGGACATATTAATTGTATGTCATGGGAAAACATATTTCATTTAATTTGATTCAATGAAAAAAGTATTCATGTGGCGTAACTCCATAGAGTTACGATATAAGCCATATACCTATATCGCAGGATCGTTTAAAAATTCATTTTACGTTGTTCCGTAATTTAATTATAGAGACGAATAAAAACATATTTAATGTTCTTTAGGTACTCACACGTAAAAAAACAAACGTTTACTGATTACAAGCAAACTAGTGAAATATTAATTAAATTGGAGCCATACTAATTAACTAAGTTAAAAACAAATCGAACTTTTGGCTCTATTTTGCCTTGTAACTATTTATTAGTTTGTTTTTAAACTTTATTTTCTTCTCAGAGTTGTTAACTCTAGAGAGGTTTTTATTTGCCAATTAATAATGTTATATCACCAATAAACTAACCCCTCTATTGACCCTGAAACTTCTCAGTTATGAATTAAAAGCTACTGCGTAAAAAAATTGTCCGATATCGAGAGAAGAGAAATTCCCATTTATCATAATAAAAATTGATGCTTAGCCTCAGCCAACCACAGAACACATCATTGTAAACCAAACGGCTTTTTAAAAATATTTCTAAACATAGAGATTTATTTGACTAGAAAGGTCTTCATTTAGAAAACATCAATCAATAACGAAGGACGATTAAATGACCCTAAAATCAAAATATTCAAGTTTTGGAGCTATAAATAGCTTTAAAATCCTTTTTCGGCTTATTCAAACGTATTTAGCTCTGTAGTGTTTAATGTTTAACTTTATAACATATCAAGTTTAGTGAGTAATTATTAATTTTTACTACTTTTTTCTTGATATAAGAAAATTAAACCTTGCATTAAGCTTTGTAGCTCTACTAGAAGAGCGTAATATCTCCAAAGTCAATTACTTCGTTCAGACGCGAGGTTTGGCAGAAGGTTCAATGATTACCTCCCCCCCAATAATAATAATAATAATAATAATAATATTTTTTTATTTCACATTTTAAAAACAATACCATTATATTCTTTTTTGCACTTTTTTCAAATTTTTTTTTTAAAGAATTGTTGTTAAAGAATTTAGGGTGCTCTATCTTTCAAATGTGAGAGCCCTCGATAGTTTAAAAAAAACTAGAGTGAGGGCTCTGCTTCTGGTATTCATATATACTTTGTAATTAAATAAAATTTGGTTATACAATATATAAATTGATTTCATAAATATTTAAAGTTAAGATATATAAAGATTGATATGAAAGTAACTTAAATTAATATACGCTAAAGGACAAAACAACAAAAAAGGGCATAAAAGAATTTGACATAAAAATATTTTTTCTAATAAAATAATTAAAAAATATCACAGTCATTTTTATGAATAATTAGTTAAAAAACTTGAATAAATTATACACACACAATGATAGGTTTAACCTCCCCCCCCCTCTCCCCCATTATCGTGTGTATAGGATTGAACACTGGGTTCAACCCTGAACACTCATTTTTTATTGGGGTAGAGTCCAAACTATAGGTTTAAAAATATCGTGTGAACAGTTGGGGTTGAACCCTCTGCAAAATCCCGCATGTGAACGAAGTGTATTTTGCATAAGGGGTTTTATGCACAAAGCGTAAATGGAAACATATTTAAGATAAGCAAAATGCTGTTCTAAACCCCTCCTCCGTGTTTTCTGTTTCTTTATCCTTAAAATGTAGAATAAAGCCATTTAATTTACTTTTTTCCTGTTCTGTAAATTACAAACTTATTTTAAAACCTTTCTCGGCTAACAATACTTTTAAACTTCTATTAACATTTTAAACCATTTAAACAGTTTCAATTCAGTTGAAAAGTGTATCAACTTAAAGTGATTCTTCTTAAAGCTCCAAAAATTCAGAGACATAAATTTAGAAAAACACTGTTATAAGAAAAGCTGAAGAAAAGAGTCAAGTGAAAGTTCTAAATTAAGTTTTCTGAATACGAGAAAAGTTTTTAACGAATTTTTATTTGAACATGACGCTCAGGAAGAGGATTAGTATCATTTGGCCCCAAATATATGTCTCTCATTTATATATATATATAATAATATATATATATATATATATATATATTATATATATATATATATATATATTATATATATAATATATATATATTATATATATTTATATATATATATTATATATATATATATATATATATATATATATATATAGTTATATATATATATTTATAAATATATATCTATAATATTTATAGATTTATATTATCTATATATATAAATATATATCTCATTTATATATATATATATATATATATATATATATATATATATATATATATATATATATATATATATATATATATATATATATATATATATATATATATATATATATATATATAGAGAGACATATATTTGGGGCCAAATGATACTAATCCTCTTCCTGAGCGTCATGTTCAAATAAAAATTCGTTAAAAACTTTTCTCGTATTCAGAAAACTTAATTTAGAACTTTCACTTGACTCTTTTCTTTCAGCTTTTCTTATAACAGTGTTTTCTAAATTTATGTCTCTGAATTTTTGGAGCTTTAAGAAGAATCACTTTAAGTTGATACACTTTTCAACTGAATTGAAACTGTTTAAATGGTTTAAAATGTTAATAGAAGTTTAAAAGTATTGTTAGCCGAGAAAGGTTTTAAAATAAGTTTGTAATTTACAGAACAGGAAAAAAGTAAATTAAATGGCTTTATTCTACATTTTAAGGATAAAGAAACAGAAAACACGGAGGAGGGGTTTAGAACAGCATTTTGCTTATCTTAAATATGTTTCCATTTACGCTTTGTGCATAAAACCCCTTATGCAAAATACACTTCGTTCACATGCGGGATTTTGCAGAGGGTTCAACCCCAACTGTTCACACGATATTTTTAAACCTATAGTTTGGACTCTACCCCAATAAAAAATGAGTGTTCAGGGTTGAACCCAGTGTTCAATCCTATACACACGATAATGGGGGAGAGGGGGGGGGAGGTTAAACCTATCATTGTGTGTGTATAATATTTATTCAAGTTTTTTAACTAATTATTCATAAAAATGACTGTGATATTTTTTAATTATTTTATTAGAAAAAATATTTTTATGTCAAATTCTTTTATGCCCTTTTTTTGTTGTTTTGTCCTTTAGCGTATATTAATTTAAGTTACTTTCATATCAATCTTTATATATCTTAACTTTAAATATTTATGAAATCAATTTATATATTGTATAACCAAATTTTATTTAATTACAAAGTATATATGAATACCAGAAGCAGAGCCCTCACTCTAGTTTTTATAAAACTATCGAGGGCTCTCACATTTGAAAGATAGAGCACCCTAAATTCTTTAACAACAATTCTTTAAAAAAAAAATTTGAAAAAAGTGCAAAAAAGAATATAATGGTATTGTTTTTAAAATGTGAAATAAAAAAATATTATTATTATTATTGGGGGGGAGGTAATCATTGAACCTTCTGCCAAACCTCGCGTCTGAACGAAGTAATTGACTTTGGAGATATTACGCTCTTCTAGTAGAGCTACAAAGCTTAATGCAAGGTTTAATTTTCTTATATCAAGAAAAAAGTAGTAAAAATTAATAATTACTCACTAAACTTGATATGTTATAAAGTTAAACATTAAACACTACAGAGCTAAATACGTTTGAATAAGCCGAAAAAGGATTTTAAAGCTATTTATAGCTCCAAAACTTGAATATTTTGATTTTAGGGTCATTTAATCGTCCTTCGTTATTGATTGATGTTTTCTAAATGAAGACCTTTCTAGTCAAATAAATCTCTATGTTTAGAAATATTTTTAAAAAGCCGTTTGGTTTACAATGATGTGTTCTGTGGTTGGCTGAGGCTAAGCATCAATTTTTATTATGATAAATGGGAATTTCTCTTCTCTCGATATCGGACAATTTTTTTACGCAGTAGCTTTTAATTCATAACTGAGAAGTTTCAGGGTCAATAGAGGGGTTAGTTTATTGGTGATATAAACATTATTAATTGGCAAATAAAAACCCTCTCTAGAGTTAACAACTCTGAGAAGAAAATAAAGTTTAAAAACAAACTAAATAAATAGTTACAAGGCAAAATAGAGCCAAAAGTTCGATTTGTTTTTAACTTAGTTAATTAGTATGGCTCCAATTTAATTAATATTTCACTAGTTTGCTTGTAATCAGTAAACGTTTGTTTTTTTACGTGTGAGTACCTAAAGAACATTAAATATGTTTTTATTCGTCTCTATAATTAAATTACGGAACAACGTAAAATGAATTTTTAAACGATCCTGCGATATAGGTATATGGCTTATATCGTAACTCTATGGAGTTACGCCACATGAATACTTTTTTCATTGAATCAAATTAAATGAAATATGTTTTCCCATGACATACAATTAATATGTCCAATCATTCAAAGAGTTAACTCGTCTAAATACCTTGGGATGACAATTGATAAACTTAAAAGGCATGGAAAAACATATCCACAGACTGACAACATCATTGAGAAAATTAAGATACATTTTTATAAAAATCAGACAACTCCTTTCGCCAGCTAAGAGCATTATATTATGGTTTAGTAGATTCCATTATAAGCTATAGTAATCTTTCATGGGGCTCTGCTAACAAAACTACAAATAAACTTGCATTGATACAAGAAAAAGCATTAATAAGGATTATTACGTTAAAAAAATACGAACTTACAGTATCACTATTTGATAAACTGACTATTCTGATGACCGACAATATGTTTATAAAAGAGGAAGGAGTCTCTCCACAAATATATGTTTCTTTATAGCAAAGCGCTTTCAACCTATCAAGAGGCCATCATCAGTGCTAGCCTAACAAACAAATAATACAATAAATCAGAAAAATAAGATAAAGATAATAAAAAAGAAAAAAATAAACAATCAAGTAAACAAATAAAAACACGAGTTAAAAAAAATAAAACAAAATAATAAATAAATAAAAAAGACAATAGTAAAAAAGCAACCCAATAGTGGTTGAAAGCAATTTGCTTTCATCTTTTATTAGAAAAGATATAATAAATAATTTAAGAATAATAACTTTTGTATGATAAGGAAAAAAATTGAGTATATTTTAAGAATATATATTTATTTTTAATTTATTTAAAGACACTGGATGGGACTGAAATAACAAATTCTACTTCTTTAAATGACTATATTTCGCCTATAATACAAATAATATCATTAATTTATGAACGACTTATATATAAAATCCCATTTAAAATGAATATAAAAGGCTAAAATAAATAAATGATAAATGAGGTACTATCATATCACTAAAATAAATATTGTTAGGATAATCTAACTTAGTCTAAAAATCAAAACCTCAAAAAGAAAAAACCTCAAAACCTAAAAATAAATAAAAATTCTCAGTGAATCTAAATTATAACATATCTCAGTATGCCAGATTGCAAATAAAATGAAATTTAACGTACTGTAATGGTAATAAGAATATAGTACAAAATGTTTTCGACCGGATTAAATAATAAAAAAAACCAATAAAAACCATCTAACAAGCAAGCTAACTGTTTGGAAGGCAAAACCTTGCTTAATAAAAATTATAACTTGGTAGAATATACATTATGTTAATAATGAATACCTAGATGTTAAACTGGATCATGTGAAGGGGCCACAAGTTCACATCATGCTGAAACGTTAATACATAAAAGTTATGCGGGGTTGTAGTATCATAACTATGATAAGGCATAGCAATTCTTACATATTAAGTTAACAGAAAACACAGTAACAATAAATATTTTCAAGACTAAATAGTTGAAACAGTTAAAACTTTAAAACAACGTATAGATTTAAGTTTTATTTTTAGAACTTAAGTCTAAAAATATTTTTAGACTAAGTTAGATTATCCTAACGTTATTTAAAATACTTATTCTGTAGCCTCTTATATTAATTTTAATTGTGATATTATATATAAGTCGTCCATGAATTAATCATTTCATTTGTATTTTAGGTTTGCAGACATGAGTATGCCTGGGTTCAGGTGAAATATAGTCATTTAAAGAAGTAAGAAGTTGTTACTTCAATCCCCTCCAGTGTCTTTAAATAAATTAAAAATTATATACATTGGTGATGAATACTAATACTATTAATATACATTTATAACTATAATACTTAAAAAATATAGTGATTTTAAGTACTACAGTATAAAATAGGATATCCTGAGTGGTTTTAGCAAAGTTTTATATCTGTATTTGTGTGTATTACAATATTAACTTCAAGAATATTAATGCTAGGAAGTTAAAACACTTTGAATTATCCGTTTCAGGTGTTTTAAGGCCTCCTTAGTTCACAAAGTTGTGTGTGTGTCTGATTTCATCGAGCTCCCAGGGTATCTATGCTAGAGAGTTGAATCTTTGTGTAAAAATCAATCTATAGGTGTAGTTGCGCAATTCAGAAAACATTTTTTTATTTTTTTAAACATTTTTTTCATTTTTTTATTTACATCATTAACCCGCAAGAATTGGTTATCAAAAATTTTGAAAATTCATAATACGCAGAAAATTGACGCGATCCGATAAGTACTAGTTAACTCCTTTACGTAATAAATAAGTATACTAAGTTTTGATTAGTACAAGTATTTTAAGTATTTTAAGTACTTTAAGTAATATTGTAAGTAAGAGTACACTGGGAGTAAATTATTCTATATCAAGGCCTGCGCAGTACTTCACTTCAACTATTTAACTTAAAAGAACCCTGCCGCCGTATTACAATATTATTACTTTGTTCAGACGCAGGGTTCAGTAGGGGGTTGAACCCCGTTTTCAAACTCCTAGGGGGTCCAACCCCCCGGCAGTTGTGTGAACGTGAATAAACACGAGGTCTACCATGAAACGCATTTTTCACGGTGAAAAATACTGTGCGAACATTATCGCCCGCGTAGCGAGGCGATGAAAATTAGCTAGATATATAGCAAAATGCCATTTATCAGCAAAAAAACAACAATTAATACAAAACAATACATTGTGGCCACGTAGCGGCTACGGGCCGAACGCCTGTATTATTTTAGTCTACAAATAATTTGGACCCTCTGCCCAACCCCGCGTGTGAACAAAGTATTTGTGAAACCATCATTTAAAGCAAAGACTTATGGATGTTAAATCGCCTTATGGTCTAATCTTAGTCAGATAGAGTATATATTTGTCTATGTATGTTTAATTATAATCATATTAGTTTACATAATTATAATATTTTATATTATTACACAAATATAAAACATACATCTACCAAAATACTTTATAACTTTTGAGGAAGGTTTAAAACGAAAGTTCATTATGGGTTGCGCCTTACGTAGACTTAATTATTTAGTTGCGCAGCTTAATCTACGCATAACGTAGATTTAATCTGTGTGAAGAAGTTATGAAGATATAATCTTAAATATGCAAAGTTGCATACTAATTTCTTTTTTAAAATAAATTTGTTATTGCATGAAAAAATACTACTCAAGAATAAACGGTATCTATTGATATTTTTACATTCAATAACAAGATTAGCTCAATAATATTGACCAACTAATTAACAGCCTTCGATAAAATTTAACAATTTTCGCCAAAACACAATAACATACTTCATTGATATTCATACCCATGTCAAATATTACAAGCTAATCAATAAGACAAACATAGGTCAAACATGTTAGCTTTTGTTTTTCCAGAAAGTTGAACACAATGTACACAAAAACAAATAAAATATTAAAACACTTCCTGAGTTTTATTCATTGATTTTATCTCGCATGTCAACTTGAGTAGGTTATATCTGAAATCAATATGACTGACAATCATTTAAAATTTTAAATAAGATAGGTTTGTTTACTTCATACATCAATAACATCGACTGCTTAAGAAATGTTTAGTAAGTAAAGAAAAGGATAATCAAATTAAATTTTTCTTTAAAACGACATTAGAAAAAGTACAAGGCATTTTCAGTTCACCAGGGCTTATTCCACTTTCTAAATGGTTTTATCCAATTGTTTTTTTTTATGTTAATGTTTATTTTTTATCAACTTCTTTTAAAGCATATTAATATTTAGTCGTTCTTGTAGCACTATAGGAAGTTCTTTTTTTAAACCAAATGTCAATGTAAAGCAAAGATGCAAACATAAACAAATGCTTCATTTAATCATATTATTGTAATAAAATAATAATGTATATATATATATATATATATATTATATATATATATTATATATATATATATATATATATATATATATATATAATATATATATACAGGGTGTTTCATATAAAGTGTCCACCAAAGAAGAAGTTGATAGTACTCCTCAAAAGAAACAAAAAATGTCCTATAATATAAACCCTGATCTCCAACCGTTTTCCCACAAGGTCAAATTTTTATAGTAGGGCATTAGAGGAAGTAAGAGATAAGCAAAAGTTTAGCCAAGAACGGAAAAAAACTTCTCTTATGATTGCCCTTTAAGAAAATCTAAATATTTTTATGCATTTAATAGTCAAAAATGTAAGCTATTGTTGCTAGAAGTTGCAAAAACTGATACTTTTTGTCGTATAAAAGTGAAAATAATGTGTTATTTTAACAAAATATTTTTTTTCGAAAGTAATTTAATAATACGATTTTCTAGAAGGTAAAATAAACATATTTTATTCTTACACATTTTTCTCTAAAACCACTTTTTTCTCCTGTTTTAAACATTTTTAATTATTTTATGTACCATGTAATTAACATTGTAGAGATATGCAAAACTGCCAAAAAATATTAGTTTTTCCAACTTCTTAGAAGAATGGCTTAAAATTTTGACTATTAAATGTATGATGAAGTTTGGGTTTTCTTAAAGGGCAATTATAAGAGAAGTTTTTTCCGTTCTTGGCTAAACTTTTGCTTATCTCTTACTTCCTCTAATGCCCTACTATAAAAATTCCATAAAATTCAATTTTTTCTAAAAATCGTTTTTCATTCAAATTTTTGGGCAGTAGTTCCAAAATATTTGACATAGTTAGTAAATTATCTTTTAGGGAATTTACCCAGCTTTCTAATGAGACCAACTTCGCCTTTGTAGCTTGAACAGTTAGAACTCTATTAACAGTTTTATGATGTGAGGTCAAGTATTTTTTTAAAATATTAAATTTGACCTTGTGAGAAAACATTTGGAGATCGGGGTTTATATTATAAGACATTTTTTGTTCCTTTTGAGAAGTACTATCACCTCCTTCTTTGGTGGATACTTTATATGAAACACCCTGTATATATATATATATATATATATATATATATATATATATATATATATTATATATATATATATATATATATATATATATATATATATGAAACCTATCCCAATTGTAAAGTTTTTTTGAAGAAAATTCACCAAAACCCTTAAAACCTTTTACTCAGCTAAAATTTCGATTTCGGTTTTTCTTGCAAATACAATAGTTGTCCATTATACCTAACCGTACAATTAATTTTTATACAGATTTTTGTACGTATTTTTGTATCATTTTTTTAATAAAATTTGTACGTATCCGGTACATATAAAGAAAATTAAAAATCAATACCATAATTTTTCTTTAACTGTTCAACCAAGCGTTATTACCAACCATCACCAACAATTGCATTGCTTGTCTTAAAAAACCTTTATCTAGACATCCTCAATATAAATAACCTTAAATGTATCTTGATAAATACTTCAAAACAGTGTTACCTCAGACAACTTTTCATATTTCCATTTTTGAATTTTAATAACGAGAAATAAAATGTAGTGCTGCCAACTTATCTAAATGTATTATGGATGAAAAAAGTTTAACAAAGAACTTGAACACTAAGTCGTGTTATTCAACTTTTGTATAAATCCATCTTATTTAATTTGCAAATATAATTTTAGTATACATTTTTTACAATGATGAACCATGCAAATACTATTACCTAAGATGTTTTTTTCTCAATTTTTCTTAACGTTTGGCGTTAGGGTTCAATAGAACTGGAACCCAACGAGGTTTTGTATCTTACAGAAAGATAGTATGTAAACCGAGTGTAAGATAGGGTTCAACCCTAAACTTCATCTCAACGTTTTAAGCGAATTTTCGAGGAAAAAATGAGCTTATGAGGCTAGAGTCATGGAGGAGAGTAGTGGGGGGGGGGGTTGGAAGGGGGACTCACTGATCAAAAATGTAGTGCTGTAGTGAATGTATGTACGAAATTTTTGTTTCTATACATTTCTATGGGACACGATAACATTCAAACGCTTCCTCGGATCGAAATGTAACTCGGTACAAAAATCAACTTTGTTAATGTCCTCGACCTTATTGTTTATGAAATACGTGTGACGTCAAATGATGACGTCAATAACTTACAATAATGACTCAGCAAACATTTCAAAAAATTACAAATATTAAAAAAAATGTTTATATCGGGCTGAAATTTCTTTCACATGTACTAATATGTATGGTTAACTAAAATACCAAGTTTAATTTTATTACCAGTATTAGCTCTGATGTTATTGAATGGTGTAAATAACATAATGTAAACAAGTAACGTTTTTTGATAAAAACATTTAATAATTTGCTTATATCTTGGCAATATGCCACTTATATAAACTATTAATATGTCGAATTGATATGGGACAACAACCATGTGGTCGCGGGGGCTGCGAAGTGGCCCTTAGCGCCATCGCTGCGTAGCGGCTAAGAGTTCAAAGGCCTCTTGTTTTAATCTTTGTTCACACAAATTTATGTACTAGGGTTGAATTCCGTATTAGAGTTAAATCAAAATTTAATTTCATCTGTGTTACTAAAAGGTTAAGAAATTCTTAAAATTGTTTTTTTTATAATCGCAAACCGCAGTTCATTAAAACCACCTACATCTGTATATTCTCTACCTAATACATAAAATTCATTTTAAAATTAAATTCTCTTTAATAAATAATGTATTAATCTAAATTGAATAATAAAATGAATTTCGAAGGAGTCTGGGGTTTATCATTTTATATGAGTTTACCACGCTAAAAATATTTTTAATAAACCGATTACAGTATAATGTAGGCAGATGTAAGCTTAGTTATAATCAAGTTGAAAACCACTCGTGGGGTCAATTTAGAGCTATAAATAAAGCCAATTTGTTGCATTTACGAGCTTAATTTATTAATAAAAATCAATTCATATGATTATGTTTAAAATAAAATTGTACTGAGGCTTTAGTAGGAGTTTGTGGGTAAAAAAATGAATGAAATAGGACTTCATTCAAGTAATCCCCTTTTGCATTACCATGCAAAAGAGGGTTTAATAGTTAGCACGTTCGACTGCCACCTAGACAGACCGGGTTCGATCCCGGTCGGGCCACTAGGATTTTTCATGCGAGGGATGGAAATATTTTCACATGCCGTCCTTGGATAGGGACGTTAAGGCGATTGTTTTGGGCCTGTACGATGTCAGGTACTCGTAAAAGATCCCTAACCTTAAATTATACTGGATTTACTGATTAGAGGAGGGGTTGGCAGTCAAAAAAAGGTGGACATGTTGTTAAACAAAACTAGGTCGCTATATTAAACTAAATATAGTCGCTTTCGTAAAAAATATTAATTTCACAGCCTAGTAGTATAATATACTATTTTAAAGCGGAAAATTTCTTTAACATCCTGTACAGCTGGAAATTAGGTGAAGCCAAACTCCTGACCATAGAAAATAGTAGCTAGCTGGTAACTAGCTGTACAATTTTTTGAGCTGAGAGTTTATTGTTGCGGAAATTCGTTTATAGACGAGCGAAGCAAATCAAAATTAATTTTTAAAGCAATAAAATCGCTTTATAGCTATGTTGAATGTTCTAATTTTTTGGGGGGAGGGGAGGCGCAGTCAATAAAATAAATCATAAAAATTTTACTTTATTTACTTTACTTACCAATTTGCGTAGCGGCAACAAAGTTAAATTTTACAGCCGACGGATGTAAAATAAATGTTTTCTATCCAAGCAATAAAATTGTTCTTTACTGACATTTGTGAGACTGTAAAAAAAACAATTTAAAACCGCCTTCAAAAATATTCATTCATTAAACAACCACTTATCTGGTGGATAATGTACCAAAGGATTTTGTAAACAAATTTTTAAGATATTACTAGATACAAATTCTGCTAAGTCATTCCCCCTTATTTTTTATTTAGAGGACATTTAATAATATAGCATTATATAGTATTTTTATCATGTTTTGTTATTTACAAAAATTAATAATATTGTATTGAATTTTTTTAATCAAAATTCTTCTAAGTAGTAATTTTGCTAAAAACTTGTTTAATGAAAAAAGTATAATACATATTCCTGTCAAAATATAAGAGAACAGAAAATACGTGATACAAATATAATCTAATCATCTTTTGCGTAGGCTACACTCCAAAAGAATTCTGAGAGCTAGACATTTCCCTTTTAAAGCCAAGAACGCAAAATATTTTAAAAATACAACTTTTCCAAAAATTTTCCTTTATAATTTTCCCTAAAATATGAATGATAAGCAGGTTTTGGTTCACAGTAATGTATGGAATATATTACCATGTATTATTTAACAAAATGAAAATATATTTTAAATAATAAATTTAAATGAAGAGTCGCAAGTAATTTAATATAATATGAAATTTTAGGGTTGATTAAATTAAATTTAAATAAATACATACATAAAAATGTTGATTTATAAAAGTTGATTAAGAACATTAGCTAAAATCATTTTTAGTATATAAACCTTAAAAAATAAAAATACAATATAAGTTAATAGCTATGTTAAATTTTCACTTTAACAAATGATAGATTACCTGAATTGAAGGAGTACTTACTTTATTCCTTTTCCTTAATTATACCGTATGTATATAGGAAAAGTATTGTGTTTTAATAAATGACTTGTGTACGTTTTTTAAAAAAAAATTGTTAACATTCGACAATTAATCAAATTGAGATGAAATTTGGTACAAGTAGGTATATACCTTTACGTAATAAATAAGAAAACCAAGTTTTGTTTTAATACGACAAGTATATGTATGGTTTTTGTTGGATCATAAAAGTTAAGCAGCATTGAGCGTCGTCAATGCTATATGGGTGACCGCTGAGAATGAAATAAATATTAGATCTTGTAAATATGCCCTGAGGTAGAGAACAAAATATAGTAATTTGTTAAAGTTTGTAGTAATTATTCCTCTCGGTCCCCAACCTTACTATAATTAGATAATAATATTATAATGAGGGATAACAAAAGGCAATATAGACACCATCAATTCATTCAATCGTCCCTATTACACTGGACCTAACTATTTACCTATTTATTTATTTATTTTTTTACTAAGTTTTATAACACAAGGATAGATTAGACGTAAGGTATAATTTATCCTTACGTCTAATGTGTATAAAAATACAGACATTCACGCACAATACCAGACAAAGATCGTGATGAAAACCATTAAGGTGGTTATAAACATTAAAAACCGCGGATGATGTATGTTAAAGGTTGGTTTCAGCTTAGTCCTAAACACATTCCTTTCCTGTGATTGTAGGTAAAATAAAATATAAAAGTTAATAAAGTAAGAAATAATGAAATACACAGGAATAAAATTCTCTTTGTGTCTGAAGACAAAAAACTGAAAGAGTCTTACAAAAGAGTTACAAAAAAGCTTACTTAGATGTGGTTTTTAATGTTTTATTTTTAAACAAAATAGCCTTTATTCTTATGTTTAAATAACAAAGTTTTATTAGCTATTTCTTTTAGTTGTAATTAATTTTTCTATTGTAATAAAGTTCAATGTTTCTTTTGGATAAGAGCCCTAAAGCATGATGGGTCTATAATAGATTCATAGAAAAGAATGTACAAATAATTTTTAATTAACCTGAAAGTAATATTGTTTACCTCAAAATTAAACATAATTTTTAGCAAAAATTATGTACAAGGACTAAAAACCCAAAATCGAAAAAGTATAAACATTTTAATGTTATTCAAAATAATTTAGAAGTAAAACTTTTTTTTCTATTTTCTGGAAAACAGAATAAAAAGTACAAACCCAATTACTACCACCCATAATAAATCCTTTTAGAATAAGCTCTTAAAAAAATAAATTGAGTCAAGTGCGTATTTTCTAAACTAACCTGGAATAACAAGAAGCTAAGATGTAGCAGTAGATGTAGTATAAGGACGGAGAGAGTATCATCTGGCAAAGAGGCAAGAGCAAAAGGAGCAGAGAATGTTGTGGGTTAGAAATCAAGTTAAGAATACAAAATAAGGTTCTAAAGCTAAGAAAAAACAAAGGAGGAATTTCTTGTCCTTTAAAGTTTAAAATTAATCGTAGGCCTTCAATAAGACTCTTTATACATAAATAATCTTTAAAAATTAATTATGGATTTATTTTGACTAAAAAAATTAGTAAAAGTAATAAAAAGGACTGAGGCATATAGACCTAAACGTAGTAAGCCGACTAGGATTTTAAAAGTTTTGAGAAGGTAAGCTTGACTATTAGATTAAGGACGGAAGGCAATAGCCTAAAACAGGATGGAGACTCAATCCTATGTAAGGACACACACAGTCCTAATGAAGTCTTAATGAAACTTCAACAATGATTGAGAATACCACTTTCGATAATTTTATATTAAGATCCTTCAAGTAATTTAAAATCAGTAAAAAAGTTTGTTAGATATCAGATGGTAAAGTAAAACTAACCAAATATTAATTAGAGTTTTCATCCGTTCTTTTCATTTTATAAAAATTTACTAACTTTTTATCCATTTTTCATTTAAGATAATGTTTTAGCTAAACTAAATTAATTTTTACACAAAGCAATCCGTAAGGTATTTTAGTTGTAAATCGCGTGTAATAATTTAATAAGAACACAAATTGTATTCGCAAGAAAACACACACCAAGATAATTAAAAAAATACGCTAGACATGTTATATTCTTTTTTTTCTAGATGTAAGTTCGTTTTATTAAGTAAAAGGTTATCCAGGTCCAAAAATGATATAGCGTAAAACAAATGTATGTTCTTTTTGTGCGAGTTCAAGGTAAAGACGGATATCCTAACGTATGTTACGTTACGTACATTAGAAGTTTATCTATATTTTACGTCAAATTCAAACCAAACTGTAATCGTGTATGTACAGCCTACACACAGAACATCCTTTAAACATCTGACACTTCGTTCTTTCTCAAACAGATTTATAAATCTAACATTTTTCTTATCTATTTTAGGAATGTAATAACTCTTGCTATAAAGTGTAATATGTCAGACAATACTGGATAAAAAGTAAAAAAACATATTTTCCTCTTTCAAACACGTACAAATAAGTTGCTACACTAAGATGTTTCCTCTTTATCTTCCTTGAGAAATCCAAACTGATAATGTTGAAGACACGTCGGTGATATTTTGCAGATATTAAATAATATATTAGGTGTAACAAGAAAGAAGATATACTTAAAATTTGATACTGCAGTGTTTTGCTAATATGAAAACATCTATTTATTATCATGTGGATACAACATGTCGAAGGAAAAATATCAACAGTAAATATTCCGCCGCAATATGTTACAAAATTAAATAAATAAATCAAAATTTATGTCTGAGAATAAATTATTCTTTTAAAAATACCCATAAACAAACAACTTTTTTGTATAAAACTTGAAGCTTTTTTGTACTATAATGTATAAAAGTAATTTTTAGAACCTAACTAGTGAAGGTTTTTAAACATTTCGGCAAGCAGCAAACCTTATTTTAAATAAATTGATAAAATTGTTAATAAAGTTATCTAAAACATATTTACAAAATTAGAGTGTCTAAGAAAAATTATCTCAAGAATTTATATATATATATATATATATTATATATATAATATATATATATATATATATATATATATATGTTGTGTGTGTGGTGTGTTTTTTTTTTTTTTTTTTTTTTTTTCCCCCTGACTTAATAACATAAGTACAGGGACCCCATTCTGCATGCCCCCATTATTTATTAACATGCATTTAACAAACTTACAATAAATTTATTATAATATTCATGCAATTAAATTCAAAATTTATAATTAAGACAGAAAATAACTTATAAAAATATCCGTTGATCCATCTGCTACGCATAAGTCCTGCTGGGTATTATTATAAATCTGAGATGATTTGACTCTGCTTTACTAATTTTCTCGAATAGCAAATCTTGCGTCCATTTGACCAAAAGCAAGCCAATTTAGCATCAAGTACAGTGCATGTACGTCCTCCATCTTTCAAGAAAATTCAGATAAAAACATAAAAGAAGACTCAGGGTAAGAAGAAACAAACAAAACTTTGATACTCACCACCACAAGGAAAATAAAGATAACATCAGTCCAAGCTGTTTTTTTTTTTTTTTTTTTTTTTTTTTTTTTTTTTTTTTAATTAAGTAAATAATAATAAAATAATAATAATAATAATAATAATAATAGATCTGTAAAAAATATAAAATAATTCTTGATAATAACTACATATTGAAATATAATAACTAGCCTAATAAATCGAAATCTAATTTGTTCACAAATAACTGAAATTCGTCGAGATATTTGGAGACGAGAAGTTGTTCAGAAACGGGCCACGTATCTCCTTGTAGAACCACCTGTCTGATTAGATGGCTTCGCTCCCTTTCAAAAAGTGAACAATTTTGGACCAAATGCTGCCATGTTTGTGGTTCACGAGCACTGCAACTACAGCTGGGATCGTCCTTAATCTTAAAGCGATGGAAGTACGCGGCAGTCCTCCCATGACCTGTCAATGCTTGAGTCAACTTATAACTCATACGCATAGGTGACTTTAACCTGCTTTTAACAGTCGGGAAGTAGAGCTTTGTAAAAGAACCTTTCGTCGTAGCACTCCATGCAGCTTCCCAACGCTCCAGAGACTTCTGTTCAATCATCCTGTGTACATAACTTAATGGAACTTTAGAAAAGTCGCAAGCTATACTACAGTCCAAAGCAGCTTCCTTCGCAATCCTGTCAGCTTCCTCGTTGCCATAAGTCCCACAATGAGCTCTTGTCCAGCAAAGCCGCACATCCCATCTCTTTATAAACTGAAGGTTGTATAAAAGATCCCGAACACAACAGGCAGACTTGTTTTTGTTAGAGTTATCCGAGATCATCATTAAAGCAACTTGACTGTCCGTTCGAATAATAGCCGACTTCTTTTCTGGTTCAGGTTCAAGAGCGGCCAGCCAGCGCAACGCCATCTCTATAGCTAAAATTTCAGCCTGATTGTTCGAACACCAGTCAGCAAGCTTGAACTTAAGTTCCTCTATAACTTCCGATTCGGTGTTGTTGAGAACTGCAATGCCACAGCCAGTATCTAAACCAATTTTACTTCCATCGGTGTATAAATTAAACTCAAACTCGCCGTCCTCACAGATATTGACATTTATTGCTTTTGCCGGATGACTCCACTCTCTAACAGGTAGCAGCTGATCGACCTCAAACGCAGGACCCTCCGCAACTGGTAGGGCATTTAATGCAAAATATTTTTCAGTGAGTTCCATGATCTTAATATCAATAGGAGTAATACCAGCAATGATACATGAAGCCTCGTACGATGTTGTTCGAAAACCTTTGATTATTCTTAAAGCCATTAACCGCTGAACCCTCCGCAACTTAAGAATATTATACTTCTTGTGCAAAGCTTCCGCAGACCAAGCTGGAGCAGCATAACATAAAATTGGAAGAATTGCTCCTCTGTAAATTACCTCAAGTGCATCACAACCTAGCCCCCAGTGGATCCTTGCTGACTTTGATAGTGTAAAAATCAACTGAGACGCCTTCCTCGTTACAAAATTTATGTGCTCGTTCCAAGACATCATATTGTCAAATAAAACTCCCAAATACATCAGTTTATTCACATTATTGAGTGCCTTTCCATTTAAGAAGACCTGAACTTTGGAACAGTGTTTTCTCTTGCCAGCTATATGCATCACCTCTGATTTTGTCTCGTTGAACTTTAAACAATTTCCTTTTGCCCACGTCTCAACTAAGTATAAACTTGTATTAGCTTTAATTTCTGCATCCAAAAGATCCTTTCCTCTAATAACGAGCAACAAATCATCTGCGAAAGCATAAACATGGACGCCTTTAGGATAAAGCAATTTTAGTACCCCATCGTACATGATGGACCAAAACCCCGGTCCGCAACAGGAACCTTGCGGGCAACCGCGTTCTGGATCCTTTGATATTAAAGTTGACGCTAAACGAAGTATTGCCTTTCTATCACTAAAGTAGTTAGCTGCTAACTTATAAAAACTCTTTGGACAACCCATTATCCTTAAAGAACGCAGAATCACCTTCCATGATGCCGCATCAAACGCCCCTTGCACATCGAGCGAAATCATTATTACATGTTCCTTTTCCCTTAAAGCCGTCTCTATACAGCTAGCCACGTCAACCAGAGTATCTACCGAACCTTTCTGAGGTACAAAACCATACTGTCTATCTGAAAGCCTATCCTTAGATCGAAGATGAAAGAGAATCCTGTTTATCATTAGCTTCTCCAGGATTTTCCCAGCAACAGGCAGTAAGCTGATCGGGCGGTATTTAGAAACGTCATTACTATTTTCTTTACCAGGTTTCGTTAGTAAAATCATGTTAGACTCCTTCCAGACACGAGGAAAACAACTTCGCTTCAAACACTGATTAAACAGCTCACTTAACGCTAGTGGAAAGTTTTTGAAAACCCTCTCTAAAATTGTTTTGGTTAAGCCATCATGACCCGGTGCTTTATTCTCTGACATCGATTTTATAACTTCTTCAATCTCAACTTTACTAAACGGAACATTATCTTCACTTTCTTCGCAAATAATTGGATCCTCGATACTGGAATCGCACTCTTCCTTAGATGGCACACACTTTTCCATTATTACTGACAAAGTCTCCATTAAACCCTCAGTAAAACTACCGTCTTGGTTCTGCAAGGTGGTCAAAGTAACAGGTTTTTTTATTTTACCAGCCGCCGCCTTATAAACCTTATTCCACGGCGATAGCTTATCTGTTGCATTGCAATAAGACCTCCAGGACTCTCTCTTAGAATCAGAAATCATTTCACAAAACTCGTTTTTCTTAGAATAGTAAAATTGCCTTCTCTCCAATCGCAAAGTTTCATCCTTAGTTCTCTGGAAGCGCCTCCTAAGCCTTCTTAGCTCCCTCCGCCTCTCTTTGAGCTCCTTACTCCACCAAGGAACTGATTTAAGCCTACGATTTGTCTTATTCGTGTGCAGAGGCATAGACTGATAACAAGAATGGTGTATAATCTCCATCACAGCTTCAGCAGCACTATCAATGTCAGAACAACCTTCAATTGTACCTGCTAAACATTCATCGAGATTATATGGGACACCAGTATCGCTTGTGCTGCTCGAAAAAGGAAAAAGTGAAACGAAATCTTTAAATTCCGATTCCAAAGACTTATCAAACTTTTCCCAATCTGCTTCCTTATATTTAAAACGGTATCCGCTTAGCCAAGTTGCACCAGCATACTTTGGACTCAAGCTAATTCGAAATCTTAACATTCGATGGTCCGAAGCACTTTCTTCATCCAAATTTTCCCAACCTGACACATAAGGTAACATGGCCGATGTTGAAATATTTAAATCAATATTACTTTGTCCTCTTTTTGTCTGAAAAGTCGGATTTCCATCATATTCGTTTAGAAAATGTAATCCTTGTTCTGCCAAAAAGTTTTCAACAGCCTCACCACGTTTGTTGGACAAAGAGTCGAACCACGCACAAGACCTGGCATTAGTATCAACCGAAAAAAGTATCTTATTTGTGTTTGAACATGATATAACACTAGATAACTGGCGTAAACTGTCCTCTACGTTATCCTTGTCACAGAAGTATCCCGAAACAAGGCGAAATAAATGAATACCTGACGAAAAAACATCCACAACGACAAGATCCTCAGTTGAAAATTTATGGTCTAGTATAACATCATAGCTTGTATTTGCCACAACTATACCAGCTCTTTTACGATTAGTACCGGCTTGAAATATTCTCCAATCAACAGGAAACCCTGAAATCGCACTTTTCGAACAATAAGGCTCTTGTATCAAAGCAAAATCGACTTTATTGTCAAGCATAAAGACCTGGAGGTTATCAGTGGCGACTTTTGCCTTTTGAAGGTTAAGCTGAATAAACATTAACTCTCTCTCCGAAACTATATCAGAACCGCTATTCATCATAATGACCATAATTTAATAGTTTCCATAACACGCTGAACCGCAGCCATGTAAGATGGACAAGATTTTTCGAAAGCTGCATGACAAGTATTAACTTTATTCTGAGACCGAGACCGTGAATTGTAATTAACGCAATTAATACATTTATAAAAATTTCGTTTATCTTTATTAGGACAATCCTTTAGCTGATGACACTCAGCACAAAAAGGACAAACAAGGGCATTCTTGCAACCCTCGCCATCGCTAGCTTTATGTGAAAACCTGGAACACTGATAGCAGCGCTGAATAAATATGTAATCATCTGAAACACACATGGACCAACTCAACTTAATTTTAGATTCTAACATTCTCTTTCTCAGTTTCGGATCAACTTCGACGATTATATTCCTTCCCGCGTTGTTCTTATTTTTGAATACATGCTTCGGTATGATGACACTGCCATCTTCAAATAAGGACTGGTTATGTGATTTGAAAATATCAGAAAAGTTCTCCTTAGTGACCTCGGCAGGAATGTCAAAAATAATTAAGCGTGGATTTCTTTTAACACAGAGCACAGCATTTAATTCGTTTGTACATTTAGAATTAATTTCTGTACACAGAATCTCGCTTTCTTCTTTTGTACACGACTGTAAAAGTATGCCGCCGTCATTAATACCAACTATTTTCTTTATGCCAACATTTAGCTGAACAGGATCGACAGTGTTTTTAATCAAAGCTTTAGTTTCCTCCGATTTCATCCCCTGCTTTGGTTTAACAATAACATTAAACACCGGTTTAGGGTTTGGTTTAATTACTAAATTTCGACGAGGGGTCTGAAGAACCTGACTGTATGAGGCGACAGGTTGAGCCAAGTCCGCCGTACTTGTACCCCCTCCGGCATTCGGGCTTGAAAGCTTAATTATTTGTAACTTCATCTTATTAAAAAGCTCAGTAAACCCTTTAATAGATCTCTTAATATCACGACGTAAATCCCCTCGTAGATTACCACTGGTGTCGATTACATTTTGTTATTGAGAAACCATATCATGAAAGTCTTTCTCTTCTTTTTGTAAAGTATCCATCTTATTAGCAATTGGAACGTGAAGAAAAACAATGATATTATGAATGAACTCGGAACAGCGTAAAAATATACGTTTAAAACACAAAGTAAACAATAGAGTAAAGATTTTATAGTATTAGTTTATGAATAAGGTAGCGCGCCACGCAGGTGGGGGTGACCGGTCAAGCTAAGGTCACTGATAAACACGACCCCTTTTCAATACATGAAACTAATTCTTAAAATTTCCCTGGAATCTTCTAAAATAAAAATGTCCATATCACCGTAACTACTTAAATGTAAAACACAAAACTTAACAGAAGTAAAGAATATGTTTTGAAATAGAACTGTGTAAAATTTCTAATAGATCAAAGCAAAATTACTATTGAAAAATAAAACTAATAAAATAACAACTACGGAGCTGATGCAAACTCTGTAGCATCCAAGACGCAACTCAACAACTCTGTGTGTGTGTGTGTGTGTATGTGTGTGTGTGTGTGTGTGTACCGTTTGCGCCACTTAAGATAATCTAATTCAATTGAAACTGGTCTCAATCGATTTAGCATGTCGTCAACTTAAAAATTGAAAGTTCTCCTTAAGGACTCCTTACGGAATTACAGAGTTAAGAGAAAATGTTAATAACAAATCTCAAATTTAGAAAATGATAATAAATGCAATTATTTTATTATATTAAACAAAATATAAATAAAAATAAAATTGCTTAGATAGATTGTTTCAAAGATACGAAAATGTGCTTCTCTGGCTTTCAGATATTGTAGAAATTATAAGAAAAATAAAAAAAGGCGTTTATTAAAATATTCATTCTTATACTCAAGGCTTTACTTATCTTCAAACCTTATAATAACAGAGTTTAAGAATAAAAATATTACAATGTCTCAGTAATTTAATTTCTTACTTCTGTCCTTCGTCCCTTAAGATCAGGAAAGAGCTCACAGTCCTCTCAGATAAAAAATGATTTTAATTTTACAGTGTATTTAGTTAAAAGACTTTCTGTAGTAGTATACTTTTCTTAATATTATAAATTGTCAATTTATTTATTAAAAGGTTTTACTTCTTTAAAAGTGAAACATAATTACTAACCTAATTATATGCTACATTTTACAAGTATCTAAAGCTCATATGATATATATATATATATATATATATATATATATATATATATATATATATATATATATATATATATATAATATATATATATATATATATATGTATATATAGTACTTGTGTGTGCTGTATTGGATGTTAACAGTATTTACTCTGATCTAAAATGGATACACAATTTTTTTAGGAAATATATTTTTAAAAAATGTACATTGGATATCCATTATATAATATAATAACACTGCAATCTTCAGCATACACAAGGAGGTCAAATTTGTTAAGTGACGTGCTGAGGGGATTTTGAGCAACCCGGTATATTCCAAGGATCTTGAATAAAGGGGATGGCACATAAAAGTACTTCTCTGATCCTATAGATGTCGTATGATATAGAAGAATAAGAGCAAACTTATCTTCTCATGGTTATAACAAAAAAGGCACGAAACGCAGGTTATGTACCAATAAGTCGAGTTTCTTCTCAACTTATTTCTGTGCTTTTCGTTCGGTGTTGATCATAATTTTAATTATATTTGGTGCTTTATTGTCAATTAGTATAAAACAGTAAAAGAAAGAAAAGATATTACTTCTAACTACTTGTTTATATCGTTCTCAATAACCAAAACAACAAAAAACCATCGGGAGGTAAGTTTTCCTCTTAATTCAGGACCTGCGCAGTCAATGTAATGATTGTAAGTGAGTGCAGTTCGTACCAAGCCCATGCATTTTGTTTTTTCATTGGTTATATGGTGGATTCTTCTTTATTTTTACTTATCCTCATTTATACCGTAGATATATAAGAAAAGTATTGTGTTTGTCAAAAATCCGAAACCGGGATGTCACCGGAATTATCCATTTCAGGCCATTCCATTCCATGTAATAAGTGGTTCCCTGTGAGTTTTGTGCACACGAAGACAAAGTTTTTTTAAAGCTTATAAATGTCCCTTAAAACGAGTGTTTTTTTTATTATAATCGGATAGTAGTTGTAGTAGTAATATGGGGTGAGTGGTAGTAACTACCTGGCAAGTAGGCGACGTTGTTGGGCCCTTTTTGCCAGCTCCTTAAGATAGTGTTCTACTCCTTTTAATTTCATGTGTACCTACATGGTTTTTTTGAAAGAGCCATACTATTGTTTTGGTATATTTCATCTAATCTAGACAGAAATGCCGTAGATTTCTATCGTTATAACTACAACTAAAGTTATGACATTTGATAAATGACCAAAAAATTCAGAAAAATCCAAACATTTTTTTGAGAAACTCGATGCCTTTGTTAAAAATCTAACATTTTTAACATGCGCACTTCGCAATCTACGTTTTACTTAATGTTTTACATAATTTAAGGTATTTTTTCTGAAAATTTTGGTTTTAAATAGTACAAAAAGAGTCACAATATTCAGGTCCGGTTCCTGGACTAGTAGATCTATTATATAATATTTGACATAACTAGAAATCCATATCACTGGGATCCTGACCTATGATCAAACAATCTTACAACAATAAAAAACGCCCCCTTCCTTACAAACATTAAACATATAACAGCAACAAAAAACCATTTCGAAGATTATCTTTAAAAACAACAATTCCGTCAACTATTTTTAGAATGATTTTAAACTTGCATCGAGCAGTTTTAAAAGGAAATTGGTATGAGGGCAGTTTTCTTTACTCTCTCCGTGTCTGGCTTTTATCCAACAAACAAACCCAGCGTACAATGGGAAACCATTTTTATTTTCATAAACCTTGCAATGAAGCTCGTTTCTACTGAGCTTGAAACATCCATACCGTTAAAATAGGCAGTATTTGTTCAACGCTATATTTTCTATATATCTTCTACATTTGAGATTAACTAAAACGCATATATTATATTCATATCATAAAATGTTTGGTAACAAGCTTCGTAATTTTATTTCTACCTACAGGATGAACATTTAAGCAAATATGTCTTTTACATACAACAATATATGATCTACTGCTGATGGTCCAGCGATTTGGTCGTCCCGTAGTAGCGCCGGTCCCTTAAGTTAACGGAGAAGTTAGCTTGTCGGTTATAATCGGAAATACTTGAATTTTTCCGGTTTACTTTTTGAAGTAAACCGGAGTTTGTTTTTAAGGCTCTATGACAATTTGATCATTTCATAAAGAACCTTCTGAGTAGTTGATCTTACATTTTCTTATTAAACTAATTTACTTCAATAAGAAAAAATGTTTATTAATTCATACAATAAAATTTTTTGTGAGCCATTTTTTCATTGGCATTTCTTACTTTTCCTTGTTTATACTACAGGTATATAGGAAAAGTATTGTGTTTGCAAAAAAACCGAAACCGGGATAACACCGGAATAATTCGTTTCGGGTGTATTTAAGGCCTCCTGGGTGGTTTTCATAAATTTGTCTGTATGTATGTGTGTGTATATTTGTGTGCGTGTGTTATCAACGTAGCTCCCAGTGTATTTATGCTTTGTACAAAAATCAGTCTATAGGTGTAGTTGTGCTTTTCAAAAATATTTAATTACGTCATTCAATCGTGCTCATTCAATTATTTTTTGAAAATTCATAATACACGAAATAATGTTTCAATCAATTTAAGATTGAGCACGGATGTAGACATATAAGATCAGCAAATATACAAAGTTTTATCTTACTATCACCATTTGTTAAATTTTCACTGAATGACTTGTAAATGTTTTTAAAGAATTGAAAAAATAGGAAAATAATTCGATTGAGTTGAAATTCAGTAAAATATTTATAGCATACTTAGTTTTGTTTCAATATGACAAAAATATCTACGATTTTATTGGATCATAAAAGTTAAGGAGCATCAAACGAGGTGATCGATTCTCCTTAACTCCTTAACTGATGGATGCTGGTGCTACCATTAGTGCCTGGATGAATGACCGCTGGGAATAAAACAAATGTAATCACTAACTGAGAAAGAGCGAAACAAGTCTGAAGACATGTTGGAGTACATTTAGTGATTTGTATATTCTGAGTGCGAGTGAAGCGAGTCCAAAGTAGTGAGCAAAAGTAAACCGATTGCCGCTGCAATAAACTCTCATTTTGTAGCCTAGTTTACTATTATTATAACCTAAAACCAGAAGTCGAAAAATGTACAAATTAAATTCTAAATAATAAAATAAATATCAAATAGCTTTAAGTACTATATAATCGTTTTGATGAGTCAAGGATATTGTTTGCTACCTAGCAGTGCTTCATCTTTTGAAATGAGGAAGGAGCAAAAAAGCTTTGGTATTTACATAGACGTACGTCAAGAGCTATACAAATATGAATTACGTGATAACCCTACTAGGTTTGACGTAAAGAGGAAAAAGGTCCGAAAACCTCATAAAAATTAACTTGTATGTACGTAAATGAATTATAGGAATACCAACAAAGGGTATTTTATATCAATTATAAACAGTTGGTGGGATGGCTAGTGGAATGGGGAGGGGATAAATTAGAGGAGCTGATGCATGAGACGAAGTAGAGTTGATATAAGGTAGAATAGACGATTTGTGGGAAACATGATTTTAGATAAAAGAAGAAATTTGGCGAAAGTTTTGGAGTGAGAGCACTTAATATTATTAGTCAGCTATCAGTTTAAAATGAATTATAGAGCTCAATTCATGCTATAACGAAAACTTATTGCATCAATGTGAAATTTAATATGCATGCTAAAAAATTTGCTTCCAGACAGTATTTAGATTTATTTGTATCACAGAGCCAAACTCGCAAGCTCAGTACTATTTCATTCATATTCTTTTCAAGATGAAATATTTTATTCACGGGACATGCTAATCCTACATTGAATACAAATAATGGTAAACTTATAATTAATTTTGTTATTATACGTAAAAATAAGTAAGTTATACAAGATCAAAGGATACTAATAACGATACAAAGATTGCACGAAAAACGATTCTACCTCTACAATAGCTTAATACGTTCGCTTCCTTAGAAATTGTGCTCTAAGCTCATATAAAGCCTTAAATTCCATTTCAGTAATAACGAAGAATTATTAATACCTTCTTAATATATCTGAAGTATTTAAAACTTTATTGCCATAAAAGCAAAATTTGTAATCAATATTTCCTCTTAATTCTCATCATGTAATGAGAAATTAAAATTATATAATTGATATAAATGCTTATCTTTCAAGCCCAGCTGAGATCGATGTACCCGCTACGTTATACATGCACTAAATCAAATTCCTGCATTTGGGTCCTGCCACGCAAACTGCCTCAATAAGGGGCAATAGGGGATTCGCTAAAAAAAAGCATTTAGGTCATTTTAATTAAAATCATTTTAACTTATAAAATCTTATTTAAAAAATGTTTTCTGTTTACTACACCAATTGATGCTGAGGAGACATAGTTTCGGGTCCCAAACCGAGAATGTAATGACGCGAGAATGTGCTGTCGAGAGAATGTGATGTCGAAAGAATGAAATGTCGCAAGTGGATTCTATCAGCAAGCCCTCTTTTTGACACAGTTCTATCTAAATCTTTCTGATTCATATAGAAAAATTCCTGTGCTTTCTGGTTTATACCAGTTATGCTCATTGAAATTAATCGATAGAATATGATGTTTATACATAATCATTTAACGATTATGTTCTTTGAGCATTTAAGCAGAAACGACCCATCTAGTAATTCAATGGAAACCGTTAACAAGACATCGTAGGCATAATTTAACCAGATAATAGTCTCGTCAATTTTCGAAAGCTAATAATTAATAAAGTAACTTTGATTAAATTGTATATTTTCACATTAAGCGTATAACTGACTTTTTACATTTCCTTATATATATACCGTGAATAATATAGAAAAAGAATTATGTTTTTAAAAAATCCGAAACCGGGGTTACTCCTAAATTATCCATTTTAGGTGCTTTTAAGACCCCCTAAGTAGTTTTCACAAAGTTGTGTGTGTGTCTGTTATCATCGTAGCTCCTAGTGTATTTATGCTATAGAGTTGAAACTTAGTACAAAAACCAATCTTTAGATCTTTAGTTAGCTATCCGGAAAATATTTTTTAAAGCTTCATTAATCAGAAATAATGACTCAGCGAAATCTCGCAAGTTCATAAAACGCAGTAAAGTGTTTTGAATTCGAATGATTTGATATTTGACACGCATGTAGACATATAGGATCTACATATGTTCCAAGTTTCACCTCAGTATAGTTATTAATTGACATGATACTTCTATGAAATGACTTTTATAAGTTTTTTTTTTAAATTGGAAAAAATTTAAAAATAATCTAAATGAGTTCAAATTTAGTAAAAATTTGAACTCATTATGTAATAAATAAGTATAATAAGGTTCGCTTCAATAAGGCAAATGTATCTCCGTTTTTTTGGTCATAAAAGTTAAGCAGCATCAAGCGAGGTCTGTGCCTAGAGTGATGACCACTGGAAATAACACGATTGCATTTCTTGCCCGAGGACGAGCGAAGCGTGTCCAAAGGCGTGTTGGAGTACAAATTTGGCCTTTAGTTTATTCTGAGGACGGGCGAAGCGAGTCTGAAATAGTAAGAATGAAGGGTAACAAATCCTATGTGTTGGGAAAAGTTCCGAGGTATACAGTACCCCATTTGATTTTTTACAATACTTTTATATATTACTTAAAGTAAGTAAGAAGTTTTAAAATTATTTTTAGGAAACATTTTATTAAAACAAAGAATAAATTTTGGAGAAAAATGTGATATAAAAAGTTATAAATCCGGTTCGACACCACTTTGGAAAAGAGTATGGAAAAACTTGCTTACAAATTTTAAGTTTCTTTTTATAACAAGTTGAGTTGTAATAAGATCGAGAAACGTTTTAGTTTTGTGGGCGTCAGAAAGGCGCGGGGTAGAGGGGCGCAATGCGAACCCAAGGCGATGGAGAAGAACACCCGGGAGTGATAGCCAGCCAGAAATTCCCCTGTCTTATATAGATCAGTTTTCAACAACTCTGCGAGTGTAATAAGAAAAAGTTTTACGTTGACTTGAAATTGGTAACATTGTTTCCGAGCAGATTTTTGTACCCACTAACCAAAAAAGGTACCATTGTCCCTCTTTCACTACTCTTTGTTGAAGGATAAATAACGCTGATTTCTCTTATACTAATATAATTTTTCTCCAGACCTTGATAAATTGAACCTAATAGGAAGTTATCCTTTAGATTGATATCTAACACTTATAATATTTAAAACTTTTCTCAAATCCAAAAACTTAAAGGTCTTCCTTTAATTCTCAAATTCTTCTAATTCACAGCTATGATTGGTGACAGCAACTCATGTGTTCAATTGTCATATTTTATCTAGATAATTCCTATTTAAATTATTTAAATCCTTTCATAGCCCGATTTCTATTTCCGCTACTAACTATTAATAAAAGCGAAGAAGCAAAAAAATCCCGTATCCATAAAGTTAAAAGAAACTTTGAAAAACTTACAGATTATAAAAGAAGGTGAAAGATAAACCACAAGAAAGCCAAGCATGTTTATAACTTTAACACTCCAGGATTTGCTGTAATGTATGAATACTATGTAAAGAAAAAATGTGAGAAATATTTATGTGTTACATTTTCCTTCCAGACGTTTTCCAAATCCCTGAAAAGTAAGACTTATGAACATGTTAACTACTAAACAAAGGTATTTCATAGAGTGATTCACGTGGTAAGATTTGACTCAAATTAGTACTCCGATGTACCTACACTGTTCAGGTCACTCAGATATGAATGTAAAAAGGAAAGAGCAGGCCAAGTAAGATCTAGGTAACTCAGCCATTTAGTACGTTCACACACACGTCTAGATCCGCGTATCGTATGGGATACGATCTCTCAATACGGTAATATTAGCTGTATGAACCATGCGGAGGGGGATCTGATCGCATACGCTAGAACTAGGGAGATGGAATCTAAATGGATCCCCCGATATGCTGTATGTACCTTTCGAGACGATAGTATTTAAGGGACAACCTTCTTGTCAAACTTTTATTTCACTTAAATATTACCGTTTTTGATCAAATAACTTTTTGAATATTATTTTTTTAGAGTAACTTTATTATTATGCAAAGAAACCACAATTTAATTAAATATTTTTTTTGTTTTAAACTTCCTTATAACCAAAAGTGAACCTTCACTATAATAGACGCGATGTTTTGGCGGGAACAGTTATCACGTAATCTCACTCGATCCACTAATCAAATACGCTGTAAGAACCTTGAAGTTAGTTGACCGTATTGCATATGTATGCAATACGATCGCCTGTTAAATACGCTGTGTGTACGTAGTAATTGTTAGCTCTTTCTACTCCATCCTTTTTACTTTTCCACATTTGTACGGTTAGTATATAGAAAAAGTATTGTGTTTGCATAAAATTTCTGAAAACAGGATGTCACATGAATCATCCTTTCTGGTGTATTTAATGCCTCCTGAGTGGTTTTCACAAAGTTATCTGTCTGTATGTTTATGTGTGTGTGTCTGTATGTGTTTGTGTGTGTACGCGTGTGTGTATTTGCGCGAGTCTGTTATCATCGTAGCTCCCAGTGTATTTACGCTAGATAGTTAAAAATTTGTACAAAAATTATTCTATAGCTGTAGTTGTGCTATTCGCAAAAAAATTATGACGTCATTACCCCGCAATAATGACAGAGCAAAAATTTCGAAAAATCATACAACGCGGTTACATGATGATTGGGTTAGATAAACCCAAATATAAACTAGATAGATATAGATAAACTCCTGCCATAGATAAACAATATTAACATTGTTTATCTATGCCTCCTACGCAGTTTTCACAAGTTTTTTTGCCTGTATGTGTTTGTGTAAGTATGTGTCTGTTATCATTGTATCTTCCACTGTATTCATAATGGAGGGTTTAAACTTAGTATAAAAATCAATCTTAAAATAGTGGAAAAATTGTGGAAAATAGTGGGAAAATTAAAATTTATTGGTCTTTAAAATTTTTAAATGTAACTGTCAATATTTTCAAAATGACGACTAATGCCAAAATGAATTGATTGGCCACCTATAGATGTACATTTGTGTTTAATGTCAACTCGAACGGTCAAATTTTCGTATTTAAGGATTTTATCTTACTGACAGCTTAACTAGGCCTAAAGTCTGATTTTTGTGCCAAGTTTTACCTCTACAACATAAACACACCGGGGAAAATGCATGAAACAGACAAGCAGCATAATGAAAACCCCTCAGAACCTCGTGAAAATGTGTGAAACGTATAATGGTGAAACTCAGTTTCGGAGTTTTACACATTACTTTTCTTTATACCTAGTACGACACGCGACTAAAATCAGTTGACAGCGCGGGAAAATAGTATAGAGGAACCAATTTGGTTGGCCTGATTTGAAATTGAGGGCGTGGTTTAACATCTAGGACTAACCTTATTGGCTCCCTCGAATTATTTTACCACGCTGTCAATTGATTTTAGCCGTGTGTCATATTATAGTAAAAATTTCTTTCCTCGTCTACAGTAGTATGAGGGAAAAAAGTGACAAGATTTATATTTTACATATTCTATCTCTTTAATTCATCGAATAACAGAGGCATTATGTGTAGTGGAAATAAAATAAGAGCGTCAGTTCTGGAGCTAATGAGACTCCCGTTCTCTGGAGGATAAAACAATATTTCTATCTCGATCCTTCACATCAGAAAATAATATAAAAAAAAGTCAACACGCCTTTCAAATAGAATGATTAATTATGTATAATCAGAATCCTATTGTTAAATTTACGTAATCGTTTCAATATTCGCCAAAAAAGCTTCAATTCTCTTCGAGCCTATTTCTAACAGCTAATTCATAAATTTTCCATTCGTAGTAAAAATTACTGCTCGTGCCGACCCAAAAATAAAGCTAAAATAAAGAAGAGATAAATGAAGCCTTAATAGAAAGAGTAGATAGTATATCATTCTATTCATGGAAAGAAGACAACCATTGTCTAATGCTTTTCAATAGAATAAAACAATTAATACGAGTATAACACAATTAATTAAGGAGAAAATTCGAACAAATTCAAGCATTTTATTTGTAAAGATTATAGGTAAAGAAAAAAAAAAGAACAGTGATATGGATACATCTTAAATATTTACCTATAAAATTACTGAAATTTACTGTAGATGAGTAAATAAGCATTAAAACTAATAAAACAGGCTTGCGCTTTAGCTGCTACATTATCCATGTAGTACATACACTGTAGAAGCGTATTTAGTACATACGCTACGTCATAGGTCGACGCTATGCAGTACATACGCTACCGACATACGACGACGCTATGCAGTACATTCGCTACGACATAAGTCGAAGCTATGTACTACATAGCTTCGACACAGGCATGCGCCTGCATTATATTGTGACCGAATTGTTGTTGTTATATATCAGTTTATCTTATTGCATTACTAGATTACGTAAGAGGTATATTGCCACAATATTAGTGAAGTTATTAAATTACTAAAACTACAACTTACATCTTTTTACTAAACTACCAAAACAACTACTTACTACTTTTATATTAAATTACTAAAACAACTACTTACATCCTAAACTACTAAAACAACTACCAACTTTTTACTAAACTACTAAAACAATGACTTACTACTTACAACTTCTTACCTAAACTACTTACAACTTATAAACTACTAAAACAACTACTTACAACTTTTTACTAAACTACTAAAACAATGACTTACTACTTACAACTTCTAAACCTTAAACAACTTCTACTAAACTACTAAAACAACTACTTACAACCTTGAACTACTTAAACTACTTAAACTTCCTACTAAACCTAAAACAACTACTTACAACTTTTTACTAAACTACTAAAACAATGACCTACTTACACTTTTACTAACTACAACTAAAACTTACTAAACTACTAAACAACTACTTACAACCTACTAAATACTAAAACTTACTTAAACTTCTACTAAACTACTAAACAACTGAAAAACTACTAACTACTAAAACAACTACTTACAACTTCCTACTAAACTACTAAAAACAACTACAACTTACTGAACTACTTACTACTTCCTAACTACTAAACTACTTACAACTTCCTACTAAATACTAAAACAACTACTTACAACTTCCTACTAACTACTAAAACAACTACTAACTACTTACTAAACTACTACCTTACTAAACTACTAAAACAACTACTTCACTACTAAAACTAACAAACAACTACTTACAACTTCCACTAAACTACTAAAACAACTACTTACAACTTCCTACTAAACTACTAAAACAACTACTTACAACTTCTTACTAAACTACTAAAACAACTACTTACAACTTCCTACTAAACTACTAAAACAACTACTTACAACTTCCTACTAAACTACTAAAACAACTACTTACAACTTTTTACTAAACTACTAAAACACTACTTACATTCTCCCTACTAACTACCTAAAACAACTACTTACAACTTCTCTTAAACTACTAAACAACTACTTACAACTTTTTACTAAACTACTAAAACAACTACTTACAACTTCTTACTAACTACTAAAACACTACTACTTACAACTTCCTACACTAAAACTACTTACAACTTCCTACTAAACTAAAAAACAACTACTTACAACTTTTACTAAACTACTAAAACAACTACTTACAACTTCCTACTAAACTACTAAAACAACTACTTACAACTTTTACTAAACTACTAAAACAACTACTTACAACTTCCTACTAAACTACTAAAACACTACTTACAACTTCCTACTAAACTACTAAACAACTACTTACAACTTCCCTACTAAACTACTAAAACACTACTTTACTAACCACTAAAACACTACTTACAACTTCCTACAAACTACTAAAAACTACTTACACTTCCTACTAAACTACTAAAACAACTACTTAACGACTTGTACTAAACTAAAACACTACTTACAACTTCCTACTAAACTACTAAAACAACTACTTACGACTTTTTACTGAACTACTAAAACAACGTACTTACAACTTCTACTAAACTACTAAAACAACTACTTAAACTTTTACTAAACTTCCTACTTACCTAAACTACTAAAACAACTATACTTACTACTCTTTACTAAACTACTAAAACAACTACTCACAACTTTTACTAAACTACTAAAACACTACTTACAACTTCCTACTAACTACTGAAACAACTACTACAAACTCCTACTTACTACTAAAAACGTTTACTACCTTACTATACTAAATAAACTACTCACACTTTTACTAAACTACTAAACAACTATACTTACTTCTTTTACTAACATACTTACATTTTTTACTAAAACAACTATAAAAACTACTTACTTTTACTAAACTACTAAACAACTACTTACAACTTCCTACTAAAACTAAAACAACTATACTTACTACTTTTTACTAAACTACTAAAACAACTACTCACAACTTTTTACTAATCTACTAAAACAACTATACTTACTACTTTTTACTAACTACTAAAATACTACATTTTCTTACTAATACTAACAACTACTTACAACTTTACTTAACTACTAAACTTGTTACTACCTTCTTATTAAACTAGTAAATAGATATTAGTTTAGTACAAGGCGGTTTACTACTACTCGAGTCCTGACCTTTATAAGAGGCAAGCTAGCTTTTAAAAATTAATTATAATCCTAGGTTTTTTTATATCATTACATGATTGACATTTTATGCTCGTTAATTTAACTTTACAGTTTTGGGCATTTTTATACGAAGCATACTTTTTCGTACATTATGCAAAGTAAGGATTATGTAAATATCTGGATAAAGTTAAATTTTCTCAAGCAAAACAAAATAAGATGAAAAGAAGATACGAAAGAAAAGTTGGGGGAGGAAATGGATTTTTAAGCAGAATATAAGAAAATAGGAAATAGAGACGGCTTAAGTAACTCAAGGCGCCCTTGTGAGGAAGCTACCTAGTTAGAGATCCCTAGTGAGATAGAGAGAACTCTAAAACAAATTTCTTTACATGCAGTGTCCCTACATCTATTTCTTTGTAAAACTTGCTTTAAATAAAGCAAGGTAAGGCCTTGTAGGTTTTACATGAGAGTGCTTACCTTCAAAGATGTACCTAAGGGACAGTTTTTGTTAAAAACTAAAGGGATTTTACTAAAAATATTTAACCTGGACGTTTCTTTCGAAACCTTTTGAAAGTGCTTAGTTTCTCACTTTTTGTTTTGCAAATACTTATGGTAAAATATCTATCAAAAATTTATAATGCCTGCAAAAAGGCAAATCTCTTTGCCTTTTTGTCTTCGAGGAAACTACATAATGACATAATGAAATACAAAAACTAATGCATATTTATGAATCTATCAACTGCAGGTCTTAGTAATATTTAAAAATTACTAAATAAAAATATAGCTAAAATTCTACCTCAGTAATATTTAAGAATGAGCATATCTTGTCACTAATATTAGCTCTAAAAACTGAAACCCCTAAATGCACTTATAGACAACGTAAATTTACGCGTTGCGGTAAAATTAATTTAAAAAAACAACCAGAACATATACTAAGATCTCCTGACCATCAACTCGAAGGAGACACTGCCAAAATAACACTTGACCTTACTTCAAATAACAAATATTAAACAAATGCTTCTTAAAAAACATTACTTACTAAGTCCGAAGAAATTTCATTAACATTTTGTAAGAATTTTACGTAATCAATTTCCCAATGAAGTTATTAGCGAATTTTCATAATGAAAATGACGCTTATGAGGTTGTTCGGATGACGGAAGTTGAGGGTGGAAGTGGGTGGAATCGGTTCCTATTGGCTTCCTGATAACAAAAATATATGTCCGAAAAAGTTTATATATTATGTATATATATATATATATATATGTATGTATAGTGTAAGAGTTTCTACCCCTTGTCGTATGGCGAACGATAACTCTCGAAGGCGTTCTCAAAGAAACGGAACTTTGCAAATCGCGAGATGTTGTGGAGGTACGAGGCCTATTGTTTTATAAAAACATTATGACGTCATCAACCAAAGTTATGACGTCATGAAAAAAAAAAATTTTTTGAAACTTAAAATGGCTTTAAAACAAGGTATCTAGTATTTAGGTAGACGGCTAGCTGAACCGATTAAGACCAATATCAGCTCAATCGAACCATCACAAATGGCGCAATCGGTATACATATATATATAATCTTGTATATATGTATACGGCTAGGTGAACTCGTAGATATCTGTAGGGTTCAGTAGTGTTAGAGGGTGGGGATATAGTATAAAAGAAAGACCTCTACCTCTTGCTCCATCCTGGGTAAGCCTACTATCCCAGAGAGACAGGGCAAAATGGCTTCCACTGAACCACGCCGAGCTAAGCAGACCCGTAAAGAGGAAGAACATCGAAGTAGTCTTTATATGGTCGAAGTTATTCTAAAAACGAATGCGACAGTTTCAGCTCAATCGGACAATCCTAAGTGACGCAAACGGTATTTTTATTTTTGAATAATCATGAATATATTTTTTTCAATCTTAAGATTTTACTCAAATAAACAATTTGTTTACAAACAAAATTTGACATTTTTCTTTAAATTCTATAAACAATCATAAACGTAAGTTAGAGTTTATACCCTTTGTATAGTGGACGATAACTAAAGCTGATGAAACTATAATCTTTTCATACCCTTTATACAAGGTTACTTTAACAGTTGCAACGTGTGGATTTTTTCCTCACAAAATCAAATTTTGCCTCTCAGGCCTCTCAGGCCCGCGAAGCGGGCCTGTGAAACGAAGCTGTGAAAATTCGCTAAATACGTGGCAAAATGCCATGTAACAAGAAACGATAGTGAAAACCATACATTAATACAAAACAACAACAATGTGGCCGCGGAAGCGGGTCACTAGGAGGGCCGCCGCCGGCCGCGAGCGGCCCCGGTGGGCCGACGCCGCGGAGCGAACGAGGCGCGAAGGCCGAGGCCGTGTAGGCGGCTACGGGCCGAAGGCCCGTATTTTTATTAATACATTTACTATCATAAATTTGCCTTTTAGAAACATATAGTAATTTAAATTTTAAATTAAGATTAACATTACATAAAGATTGGCAGTACATTCTCTTTAAGATTAACATTACATAAGATGTGAATGTACATTGGCTTAAGATTACATTACATATGACATTGGCTAAGATTATTACATATGATTGCCTGTACATGGCTTTAAGATTCATAAAAATGATACAATTACATGAAGCGACATTGCATAAGATTGCTATACATTGGCTTTAAGATTGACATGTTGCTGTACGATTTGGCTTTAAGTTACATTGCATAAGATGGCTATACATTGGCTTTAAGATTACATTACATAAGATTGGCTGTACATTGGCTTTAAGATTACATTGCATAAGATTGGCTATACATTGGCTTTAAGATTACATTGCATAAGATTGGCTATACATTGGCTTTAGGATTACAATACATATGATTGCCTGTACATTGGCTTTAAGATTACATTGCATAAGATTGGCTATACATTGGCTTTAAGATTACAATTGCATAAGATATGATTACATGATTGCTGTACATTGACTTTAAGATTACAACACATAAGCTATAAAAAATGGTATTCAATTAAGATTTTACAAACTACTAAGATCATAAGTTATTATCGTTTAAAACTTGCAGACGTGATGACATAATATCCGGTTAGCAACCATTCTAGCTGTTACCTTAAATATCCCAATATTATTGAATAGAATAACGTTGATTCTAATTCACTATACTCATCAATAAACAAATCTATGACTCACTAAAATTATAATTATTAAAATCTTTATAGATTTTTTTTAATCAAACCATTTTTAAATAGAGTTTTACACAAACAGAAATATTCTACAGACTACAGAAATATTCTAGTTTAAACGTAATACAAATGAAATTCCTTGTAATGGCTGTAAATATTAGCCCACATAAAACCATTTATGTACCAGACAGCTAAATAGCCCCTAGCATCCCAACTAACAAACCCTTTCTTGGCCCTTCTAAACCAAGTATACACTAGAGCCCTTTAGCTAAAATAATGGGGAATTCACGGCCATTTTGTTTACATCTCATTAATAATACTTTTTGTTTTTACACCTTTCTTCCCAAACCATTATTCATATTTTATTTTCAAAATGTCTGACAATCTCATTTTTTATAAAAGAAAGTTTATAATAATAAAAGAAGTATTAGATATTTTTATGAAAATAGTAAATGTATGTACAGTAAATATAAATACAATTAATACAACTCCGAGGTTTCTGTTTTTTAAAGTGTCCTTTTAAAATTTAGGACCATAAAAGTAATGCAGGTCTCAAGCATAACATAATGACGTATAATAAACTAGAAAACGATGTAAAGTAGGAATGTAAATTTGAAACGTAAAAATTAAGGAAATATTTGTAAGAATAGAAGGTCGTGTAAAAGTTTCATAATATTTAGTCGTACCTAATCATAGAAACCATTGATGTGTTCAACAAGTTCTTCTGAGTAATAATCTAAGATGTAATTTAATAATGAAAAATCAAATAAATTAAAGCATCAATAAATTTATGAGATACGTAAATATGTATTTTATCGATTATTTAGACTGTTGCAAAATTATTTTGAAACATTTGCGCAATTTATTTCTCAAATACATGGAATCCAAATAAAAAATGACCCAAAAAGAAACAGGAAAAACAGGACAGATATTGTTTCAAGAATAAAGCTGGAACAAAGATAATGCCCTGGGGAGCACCCTTGTAACACTTGTAGTATAGTATTGAGCTCTCTGTCTCACGCTCTGGAACGGCACACTAACTCTAGAGTTTTATTTGAATGCATGTCTTGAGTAAACATATCTAGTCATGCATTAATATGTCAGCAAAATAACAGCATCATAAATGTAGGACTAGAAAAAAAGAATAACTGAAGAAAAGTACCTCAGTGATGCATGAAAAGAAATATATGTATATATATATATATATATATATATAATATATATATATATATATATATAATATATATATATATATTATATATATATATATATATATATATTATAGTGCACTTTGCTTTGAAATAAAAACACGCATTCCAGAGGAAATATGCCCGGCATGCGGACCACCGTGCCAGAATTATGTTGTAGTTGTAAACTCATGTAATATCAATTAAATTGGTGTAGAGTATTATAAGTGCTCTTATTGACTTCGGACCATTTCCGTTCAACTCACAGGCCTAATAACATCGAAAACAACTTCCCACATGAAATATGTTGCTCTCCGACCATAGTTTTGATTTTTCGGTAATTGACCACCGTTTTTGTAGAATTTTTGGTTACTTTAAGTGGTCGGTTAATATATAACTCTAAAGGTACAATTTATTTTATTAAATTTATGAACATCTACCCGTGGTCGTATAAGTACTCGACTTTGGCGCCGGAGGTCCGAGGTTCTCAGTCTAAACTGTTCTCTCGTTTCCATTAATATTATTTTATATAAGTGATTTTACTTCCGTGACTTGAAATACTCGTATAGTGGATGCTGTATAACGGATATTTGCATTATTCATAACAGTAACAATGCATAAAGCTTAAATATATTTCGTTATGTAATTCTAAAAATAGTAAGATTTTAAAGTAAAATAAGAAATAGTGATGTAAGGTTGAAAGACACGCCGATTTTTCTTATGTTTTAACCTTTAAACTACGTGTTTTAAAAAGTCTATATGCTACTTTCAGTATTTTACAACTTTCAGATTTGGTATCTTTGAGCCCTACTATTACTATATATACTTAATAAGAGTCAATAAGAAAATTAAGATTTATAAAATCTCACAATTTTTTATGGCTACATTTCATGTAAGAATCCATCCTGAAAGGACAAACTTACAAGGGCCATTTTCTTTACGACTACATTTCACGTTCAAATCCATTCTGAAAGAACCAAGAAACTTAAACAAAGGGAAAGAAACTTATCAAGAAACATACCTTCCCAATATAAATAGTGTTGCACCCTACAGGTATTTAACTCAGGCACTCGTACCTACATCCTTCCTTTAGTTAGGTTACAAACAGGTCAAGTAAAGTTTTAGTTCTTTATATTGTGTAGTAGTTAATGTACATATTTAATGTTATTATTACCTTGTTTAAAATAATAAAGTTATGAATCCTAAAATAATAAAAAAATACTAGAATTTAAGTATGTTGACATTTAACGTGTTAGACCTTAAAAGTAAAAAACAAAAACATTATACGCTTCTCCAATACTTTAAAACTATATAGAACAAGTTTTCCCATGCTCATCTATTTTCCTTGAAAACAGTGGCAACACACTAACTACTTGGGCTACTGTGGGCATCATCTTACTGTACCATCCAGGGAGATACGTGAGCTGAACCACACAGCTGGATATGAAGAGGACAAGTGACAAATTTTAAGAGAGGGCTGAGTTCTTTTATAGTTTCACAGAGGCTAGCCCTAGCTCTGAACCAATAGGAACAAAGTATTAATAATAATATTTTTTTACTTCTTACAGTTTACACTTGTCGAAATATTGACAATAAGATTTACAAAAAATTCAAGACCAAATAATATAATAAATAATATACAATTTACAATAAAACAATTAAGGGACTTACAGTAAAAGATTATTGGGGGGGGGGAGTAAAAAGTGAAATACTTTAGACATAGGAATAAATAAAAATGACTATAGAATTAAAGGGGGGGGGATATAAGTATAATAATTCACAAAGATAGGAGGAGAAAATAAATAAAAATGATAAAATTACTACAATTAAATATTAACACATATAAGGTATAAGTGAAGTACAAGAATGTACGAAATAAAAGGCAGGAACATAATCAGAAACATCAGTCCACATACTTAATTTTAAAAATTACTTTCTAACAATAAATTAACACGAGGTATAATGATTTGAAAAAATTTAACATGGTTATCATAAATAAAACTGAAACATTAACAAGTTATTGGTAGAATATTTAAAAAAAAATAAAAAAACTAGCCAACAAAGTAAAATATGAATAATAAAACAAAACAGAAAAATAATAAAAAAACACAACAAACTTACAATTTTAAATGTTAATAAAAGAGCTATCAGTATTAGCTATCAGTATAATGCTTAAAAAAAAGAAAAAAAGCTTATAAATAAATAAAAAATAAATAGAGAAATATTATTCAACAATTGGACACAAACTTAAATACAATAAGCATATACTTTCTTATGTTTTTTATTTGTTTCAAATTTTATCTTGAAAAACTCATTTACATTGTATAAAGTATAGGGTTTTAATACAGATAACACAGCTTTGCGGAATTTCTTAGGTGGAGTGTTTTTAATTGAACCAGGTAAGTGGTTATACAATTTAATACCAAGATAATTAAAACTATTTCTACATACATCAAGTTTAGTGCGAGGAAGGAAAAGTTTTCTTTTTTTCTAATTAAAGATTTGAAGATTTCTAGTTAAAGATGTTTGGTTACTGAGAAGTTTTGGAATGAATTAAACTATTAAGATTTACTATAACTATACTATGTAAACAGTAACAAATGTAGGTATATTGGACACAGTTGATTTTAAATTATATAAGGTACATTTAATATTTTAACTATATAAGCAATATTAAATATCAAATACGCAAATAAAGCTTCAAATTAACCAAGTTTAAATACACATTAAAGTATCAGTACTTAATGTTACAAGCAGTCAGTAATTCAGATATTGCCAATAAATTTAATGAGAAAACCTGAAGAAACAAGAGTGATTTTGGGCTCCCTAACCCTAACATCTTGAAAAATGCTGACAAATGCTTTAAACTTCATTAGGTAAATCAAATTTGGTCACAAAAAAGGTGAGCCAAATTACTCCGTGTCAACAACACATTATAGAGTGGAAGTTTTAAAAGGTATTTTCAAACGCCTTGTTATGTTTCCAAATCAAATTAGTTTCATATTTATCAAGTAAAATTCTATTTACACATTCTTTCGTGCAGTATAATATATATTTTTTAATTATATATTTATATATAATTTATATATTTATTAATATTTATATTTTAAATATATATATTTTAAGAGCTAAAGTTGATAAAGAAGTGGGTGATATGAAATTCTATGAATGAATTCTTCTTTGAAATGTTATTAATGTAGAGGAAGAAAAGAAATGAATTTATTGTACTATCCTCATTTTTCATACTTCTCATTGTTTCCATCTTATAGTAACAATTTTGGGTCAAATTTAATAACTCTGAGTACTAAACATACGTACATAATAATATTCATAATTAATTTACTGCAAGGTTAATCCAAGTCTGGTATAATATTTTTCAAAACGCTAACTTAGACAATGAAAAAATTAAGTAAATAATCGACCTTGGAACATTCTAACCGCATTAGAAATTGTAGGAGGGTAAATTTATAAAATACAATGTTGAACGAAGGCTTTAAATAGTGTCGAAATCCTTGGGCCAAGGAGTTCTTAATAAAACACTAACTTTAAGACTGGTGTTTTATGACGTCATTAGGTTAAACGTATTTCAAGTAAATCAGAAGATATGAAATATGAAAACTGTGTGCACTTCAGTTCCATTTAATACATTCTTTAAAAGTGTGTATGTTTGAAAAAAGTGTGCACATATCTTAATAAATACATGTATCTCTTATTTTTCTAACAACAAAAATCATGTAGATATTATTCTATTTATGTAGATAAATACTTCCATGACTGATCTAAATTATAATCTCGCTATTATGTAACATACGGATTATTTAAACCCATTGAATTCTGCAGGCAAACAATTAATTTCTATGTAAAAGACTACAAAAAGGTTTTTTTTTTAATTTCTGCCAGTTAGAGCCCACAAAACTAACAGCTAATTTTTCGAAATCGTTTAAGTACAACATTAACTTGACTTTATTACAACATTTTTATGTCTTTAAATGTACTTCGCTACGTAACACTTCAGGCTAAGTAATAATAAGCAACCTTTGAAATATGTCCTCGCTTCACGGTTAAGGAAAATCCTTGAGCTTTAAATTAATTATTCAAAAAAATCTCCAGAGTCAGTGTTGCTAAATTTCACAGGCAAAAACATCCGAAGTAATTCTTTCTCAAATAACTTTAATTTCCTTAATTAACAACAACACTGACGATTCAAGAAAAACAGAGACAAAGGTTTAAATAAGATTTCACCTTAACGACAAAAGAAAACTCAATTTTCTTATCAATTAAGTCTGTAATTGGTGAAAATTAGGCTTTTATTCTGTGTGCTTTTACTTCATGGAGAAAATTAAAAGGAAAGTTATATAAAGGCACTACGAATAAATTTCACGAGTAAAACAGTGTCATACTGAAGTTTAATTTAGCATTAATAGTTTTGAAACGATTATCTTGAAATTATTTTCTAAGGAAATTGACTTCTTTAAAGACAAGGCGTATGCCACCTGTTGCAAAACTATTATCATTTGAAAAATATTTGAGATATTCTGCCAAAACGAATTACTTATAATTGTTTCAGACCTAGATCTAAATGTGATTCACTAACTCAGCTACAAATCATAGTAGCATTGTGCTCTAATATATTCCTATTTACTAATTTAATTTATAGAAAAGAGTCATCAAATTGTTTTGTAAAATAAAAAGCGAGTATGATCAGAGTATAGGATCATATTTATATATTATATATATATATATATATATATATATATATATATATATATATATATTATATATATATATATATATATATATATTTAGTTGTGCGGAGACATCTAGGAAATTAACAAGCAAAATGCAATGCTACATTTGGGAACTGTTCCATCATTCGACATTCGTCATCATTGATGGCTCGACATAATGTCATGTCCCACTCTGTTTTGTTAACTCATCAGGGCGCCGACAGAGCCTGAACTCACTCTGACCTTCAATCAATTCCGAAGAATATAATGTGAAGTATTTACCAGAGACGAGCGATGCTCTCTTACCGCCATCATGCATGGCAAGTACGGTAGTATCAAATGATATATATTTTGCTTGCCATGCATGATGGCGGTGAGAGAGCACCGATCGTCTCTGGTAAGTAAAAATAAAATGCCCGTTTTAGGGCCTTTCGGCCCATCTGGGTATTCACCCTGCGGGAACAACCTCAGGCGGGTTGCATCTACTACACTCTAAGAATTAATTAAAGTTGACGAAATCATTTTAATACAAATACTATTCATAAAATCTTAGAGCATAGCCCGGGCTGCGAACCCCGGACCTCCGGTGCCGAAATCGAACGCCTTTACGATCTCGGCCACGGAGGCAGACTTGTCTCTGGTATGTACTTCACATTATATTCATCGGAATTAATTGAAGGTCAGAGTGAGTTCAGGCTCTGTCGGTGCCCTAAATTTCCTAGGTGTCTCTCGCACAATTATATTGTGTCAACTATTCATGTTTTGTAAAACTCGGTAGTATTAAATGATATATGTTTTGCTTGCCATGCATGATGACTATGAGGGATAACCGCTCGTCTCTTGGATTTCAATTGAGGTCAGAGTGAGTTCAGGCACTGTTGGCGCCATTATGTCGAGCCATCAATGATGACGGACGTCGAATGATGACACTGTTGCCAGATGTAGCATTGCATTTTGATTATAACGTTTCCTAGATGTCTCTCGCACAGTTATATATTGTTTTAAAATTTAACTGATAAGGTCTCTCCAGTAATAATAATGTAAACGAACCAAAATTCCATGATCACTTCAAGGTTATGAAACGTTTCAGGAAATGAACGTACCACAGCTAAACAAGATGCAATGTCATCTTCCTCAAGCCCTATCTAATACCTATCTATATATTTAACATCTATATTTCATCATAATATATATATATTTATATATATATATATATATATATATATATATATATATATATATATATATATATGAGCAATATGCTGAAGCGTGGAAGAGCTGGTGCCAACTCGATTCGCAGAAGCACCGTCTTCTTCATACAAGCTTTCTCATCTTAGAAGACCCCTTTTCATTTTTTTAAATTTATATACTGCCTCAAGAGAACAATAAATTTATTTTTAAAAGAACAAGAAGAAACACTTGAAGCATTTTATCACGTGATTCTTCCTCTTTTTTATGTTTTCTTTATCTTAAAAAATCCTTTATTTATCTTTGATATTTAAATAAATGAAAAATATATTTAGAGCAAATCTTAATGTTTAGCATTTGTTGGTAAAAAGTTTTATTCAAAAGACGAATAATTTACAATTATTCTAATTTCCAAATGCTACCTACAAAATAAATAGATCGAATACAATATTTTTTTAATTAAAAAACAAGAAAGATTTATAGTTGAATTTAACCCAGGTAGTGATGCAAGTATTGTGTCTTTAAAAAAATAGACTACAAAAAATTGGATGCGCTGTACCTCAAAACTTTTCTATATCACATCAAATTCGCTATAGTCATCCTCATTACTTCAGACTCGCTTCCCTCGTTTTTAGAATATAAAATTCGCCAAATTTATATTGGAACACGTCTTTGATCTCGCTTCGCTTGTCCTCTGATAGTGTTTACATTTTGATAGGAAATTTAAACACAACAGCTTAAAGTTCTATAATAACAACAAAAACTAATTATTTAGCTATATATTTCACCTAACAATGTAAATCAGGCATCACAGGTAAATTTTTTATAAAATCATAGTTGACTAGATAATTACACAAACAAACAAAAACTTAAAACTAATATCACAGTTGATTAAAACTAATTAACACAGTCAAATAACAATTAAAATAAATAAATTAATAAAAACCGAACTGATACATCAGATCATATATCAGAACTGATATATCAGTTCAGTTATACCTGTGATGCCTGAAGATGCCTAGAATGTTAGGTGAAATATATAGCTAAATAATTAGTTTTTGTTGTTATTTTAGAACTTTAAGCTGTTGTGTTTAAATTTCCTATCAAGATGGGGGAGTTTTATAAAATAAATAGTGCTACAAAAGAGAAATTACAGTGTATACATTCGTTTGATTCCAAGCGGTCACATATTCAGGCACTGACCTCACTCGAAAAGGCTTAACTTTTATGATTTAACGAACGGTACTTGCTGTATTAAAACTAAACTAAAATACTTATTTGTTACTTAAAAGGATAAACTTGTACTAAGTTTCAACTCAATTTTTTAGTAAGTTTTTTTCAACTAAGTTTTTTACAATTTTTTAAAAATACAAGTCGTTCGATAAAAACTGAACTAATGCTGATAATGAGATGAAACTTAGCACATACGATTGTCTTATGTATGAACTATACGCAAGCCAAATATCAACCCAATCGCAAAATTTTTCCACGTTTTATGAGTTTTTGCAATTGTAACAGAGTCATTATTGCGGGTTAATGACGTCATATAAAATTGATGCCTAAAGATTGATTTTTGTACCAAGTTTCAATTCTTCAGTATAAATATGCTGGAAGCTACGATAATAATAGACAAAATTCACACAAACCTACATACAGACAGACAACTTTGTGAAAACCCCTTAGACACTTGAAATGTATAAGTCAGGTCAGGGGTGTAGCTATCAGGTCTTGCGCAGAGGGTTAGGCGCAGGCCTGCAGAGGGTGCATTTGTAGGAAAAAATAAATTAAAAATAAAATTATAATTAATATTCATATTTAGGGCAGTGAATATTTATGTGTTATATAATTTATTATCTCTTAAATAATTACTCTATTAATGAAATCTAAGATGAAGAGGCGGCATGGCCGCAAAAGTAAAAGCAAAGAAAGAAATTGAGAACCTGAGGTACCCAGTTTAAAAAATTTGGCACAAGCTGTGTAAATTTCTTTTGGAATGCTCGTTTTATAGATCATCAATTTAGTTCTTAATTAAGTTTTCGGTTTATGCTTCATAATCGGATTTTTAGCAAAAGGATATGCACCTGTTTATCTAATGTAGGTTGTACAACTATGGTTGCACTGGCTTAATCAGTTCTGCACATTTTGGGCACTAATACAAAGATCAACTAATGCTATTCTTTAACACGCTTTAGCGTATTTCCTTTTAAAAATATAATAATAAATTATAAAATATAAAAATATAAAATCCAGGGATTTTCACAAACGTGTAGAACTGTAACTATTTAGACTGTGAAGCATAAATACCGGAAACTTGAGAAAGGACTAGATTGGTGAACAAGGATGCAATCGTTTCAAACGTGATTCGTAATTTTGGTTTCAGGTTATTTACCATGGTTCCTTAGACTTTTTGATAACTTAAAGTGATATCGACTCTGGACTGTTTTCATTTGATTCAATAACCCAAAAACATCAACGTCACGCAAACCGGGTTTTGGCAAGGGTTCATGTCGTTCTCTAGGTTGATTTTACACCCCAGACATCCGTTGTTTAATATATAAATCATATATTTGTTTAAGAAAATACAATCTTGTACAAATAGAAATCTGTGCTGTAAATAAACATCCTTTTGATGCTTCTAATCAAATTAAGAAAAATTAAACAATACCTAATAAATAATAAAAGTAAAATAATATGCGTTGCTTCCTTTTTTTAAATAAACTATCTTTTAGAAAATAAAATTTATAGATGAACTTGTCTTATAATTAAAGACTTGGCTATATAATATACAGTTTTTTCATAGTGACAAGATCTGGGTTAGTAATATTTTCGTGAAGAAGGATTTTTTCCTTAATACATCCTGTAAATAATGTTCTCTTATATCTGATAAAACATTACATTCTAAAAAAGTGGTTCATTGAATCTCATATAAATTACAAAGTTTGCAATAAGTATCTGAATCGAATCTATATTTTTTCCGTCAATGTATAAAGTAGTTATTTGGGGATTACCGATCCTAATTTGACTTATTGTTCTAGTGATATTTAAACCAACTCTAAATTTCAGATAAGATTCTCCGTTCGTTGAAAAGGTAGAAATTTCTTTATATAAAGGAGAATAAGACGATTTAAGAACTCTCTCAACATCTAATTGGTGTAAATAATTATTAAATTGTTTAACAGGGTAGGAGTAACTGCAATAAGCTCATTTAAGTTTAAATTTAGCACATACTCGCTATTTATTTTACTGAGGAAGCTTTCCAACTGAGGACACCAAATTACTGCTCATTGTTAATTGTTTTTGACTTAATATGAAGTAGAGATTGATAACATATTTTGGGAGTCTTTATCACACATACCCAGTATTTTAGTCAAAGAGAGATCATGGCTTTAAATATTTTAGATTCTAGAGGCAGAGAGCCAGATTCAAGTCTTACCATGTAGTGTGGGAGTACAGTTAGGCCAAAATATATGCTTTTAAAAATTTAATGGACTGATTCTAATTGTGGGCATATCTAGGAGCCCAAATTCTGCAGCATACAACAGGGTAGAGGTAACGATAGAATTAAATAAAGTTACTTTGGTTTCATGTGAGTCAGATTTCGACTTCATCAGTATAGTTTTTGTTTTGCCAAGTGCCATGTTTCCCTTAGAAATAAATTCTTTGGATGCTAAAGAGAACTTCGCTGAGCTTGAAAACGGCACTCCTAAGTAAGTAAATTGTTTTACATATTTGAGAGGATTGTCATCGTAAAAGAGAGTTCTAAGCTTCTTCTTTTTTGGGCTTTTAGAAAATTGAACGACTCTAGTTTTGTCTACATTAACTTTTAGACCATTTAGAGGCAGTATTCAAATAAAATTAAGTATTTCCTGAGCATCAGTCCAGGACTGAGCCAAGAATACAACATCGTCAGCGTAAAGCAAGAGAAGTAACCTGTGAGCAAATGAAAGCTTGACTCCTTTAAACCCTTTTGAGTGAAAAAACTGAATGATATCTGAAATAAACAGAGCAAAAATAATTGCAGAAACAGGCTCACCTTGTAAAACTCCTGTAGAAACCTTTACTTTCTCTGAAGGAACATTATTTCGTTAACAAAAACATTTGCTACATCATACAGATTTTTTAATATATTAACCAACTTTGGGTTCATCCCTAATTCAATCATCTTGTTCTATAAAGAAAGTGTACAATTGAATTCAAAGGCCTTTGAGAAGTTCCACAAAATCACAATGACATAAGGAGAACCTGTTAATAGTTGAATATTAATCGCCGAAGAAAGAGTGAAAAGGTTGTCTAGACAACCTCTTCCTCTCCTAAATCCTGATTGTTCTTCGGGTAAAAGATCTAAACTCTCAGCCCATAGAATTATCCTTTCAAGGATAATATTACTAAATATTTTCTCAATTGTATTTAATAGAGCAATTCCCCTTAGTTTGAGCAATCCGATTTGCTTCCTTTTTGGTGGAGCATGGTAAGTTTAATTTCACCCCAACATTTGGGGGATAATTTCAGTATCCAGAATGACATTAAACATATTTTGAAGATAATGGACCCATTCGGCAGGAAGATTTTTGAAAAATTCATAACTCAGACCATCTAGTCCTGGTGTTTTGTTATTCTTACATTTTTTTAGTGCATATTCTACCTCCTCTAAGGAGATAGATTTATCCAAAATTGGATGAGTTTGATAATGATTAATTATTTCAGTTGGTAAGGCGTAATAGGTCTTTAGGTTATTATGTGGATAAGTATTTTATACCAATCTTCAAACAGAGATAGGGGAGTTATAAACGGCGTTTGAAGAAAATATTTTTACCGTTTTCCAAAACGATTTAGAGTCTTTTGTGTTTGATAATGCATCTAAAAGATTAGTATGATAAGCCTTCCTAGAGCAACGCAATGTCTTGCGATATTCTGTTTTTAGGAAACATAAATAATTAAGCTCATCTTGGTTCTTAAAGTGTTCTTTTCGACACGCTTTTAATTGCTTACGCCAAAGTTCTTTTAGGGCTAAGCATTCAGAGTTGATCCAAGGAGGCTTTTGAAATTGGTTACTTCCAGAGTTAGGCTTTATGTAAGACATATTATTCGCATTAGCACTCGATTTAATAGAATTAATGATATTATTATTAAGGACATCAGGAGACAAACTATTAAGGTACAAAGTTTTATTTTGAGACATAGAGATTTGATATTTTATTTGGTTTTCTTTATTCCATTTAAAGCCTTGGGTTTTAGGTTGTTAGGTTGTAATGCATTATTTTTAGCTTGATTATTTTGGGACCATATATTAATACAACAGGGTAGATGGTCTGAGTGAAGATTTGTAGAAATATTAAAGGAAGATACTAAAGGTAAACAAGCCGCCGATAGCCAATGTAATCAATAATGCTCACACGATTTGAAATGTAAGTATACTGGGCTGGAGAGTCTTTAGGACTTCTACCATTAGCAACTATCATACTATTCGACTCCATTACTTCAACAAGAACTTCACCTTTTTTATCTGTGGTGTTTGAATCCGTTGTTTAATACCGAGAATTTATACATTCACCGCCACGGAAGCAAACTAAATCCTTTTAAACCACATAATAAGACAAAGAAAACAAAAAGAGAAAGTTAATGTGTACTTATGTACGCATTAAGTACACTTAACGTGTACTTACTTATTGCGAATATTATAAAGTAACTCTCAAAAGTTCAAGATAAATAAATTTGCAAATAGTACGAAAATGAAACTGCATTATAAAGTACAACACCGCAGCTTTTCAAACCCTTTGCTTACTTAATTAATGTTTAAAGCTACTTTTACTTTCTAAACCAAACTTCAAAAGTTTCTTTGAAGAAAGATATAATTAATTTTTAACCATAACAAATTTTTGTTTTTGTAATTTTGACTTCTTGCAACTGATCTTTTCAGATTTTTTCTTTTTTTTGCAATTTAAACTCCTTTTAGTTTTTTTTTCTAAAAAAAGAGGTATTTTTTTTAACAATCCATATATTTAATTTAAATACAATATTTATAGTACACATTAATTTAAAAATTTACACACATAATAATTAATACTCACACATTAATAATTTAAAAAACATACAATAATAATAAAGAAAATACATTTATATGGTAAGGATACCTACCACTGTAGGTCTGAGAGACCTGTAGTCAGAGGTTAGTCAGAGGTCTCAGAGACCTGAGAAGGTTATAAATAACTTGCAAGGTTTCTCAAATCATCTTAATAAAAATATTGATTTATGGGCTTTTGAGATAAAGAAATACGAGTGCTTTGTGCACTAGATAATTCAAAACCGTTTTTAAATCTGTTTTAATCCAATCCTCTATGTTTGAGATAATAAAACCTGAACATACTACGCTATGATTAAATTTGTAAAATATGTTTACTTCATAAATATTTAATATACACAGCTGAAAATACTTTCTTCGGCTTTAATCTATGCCCACTTATTTAAGTTTAGTATAAGTTAAGTGTAAATGACTAATTGAGCCAATTCTGGCTCTCTATTTAGTCAAATAATTTTTTTTTATTAGTCATGACATTTATTTTGACTTTTTGCTACTAATCTTTTAGATTTCTCCTCAGAATTATGGACAAGTTGTACTCCTTTTATTTTTTTACAAGAAAGGTTATAAAAACCTTCAAAGATTTGTAAAATTGTGATTTAATCGAAGTATAATGTAACTCTTTATCTATGTTTTCACAAAAATAAATTCTGATCGGTTAATTTAACAATGTGACAAACCTGTTATCTTAATCCCCATTTTATACTTGCTGGAACATACACATAAGATAAGTAGACGTAACTTGATTACATAGATTCCATATCCACAGTAATATGGAGTCCAGTAGCATTGCTATTTCCATTAAGTACCATAACGGTAAATACTTAAAGTATAAAAGAGAAGAGACTCCCCATAAACCAACCCCTCTTTATTGACGTTGTCGATTGTCATGTCCCGTTGTGGTACCAGACAAAAATTGCCCTCCCTCTAGTAGTTGTAGTCTCTTTGGTCTAATAACCATAGAGATATATACTAGAGGGGGCATAGTCTATCTCATCACACTAAGAGGCCTAAAACATAATTTCACGGCTCTCAGGGGCTCTGTGTAACCTCATTAAACCCTTTTTTAAGAGCAGGTTGCTCTTCAGAGGCTCTTCAGCTTCCCGTACATTATTTGTGTTTTGATTTGCATTTTAAAAGTTATACTATATAAGTCATTACAATTTTGTTCTGTTTATTTGATTATATTGACAGTCGAAGGTGTTTAGGTTATTTTTTCTATGTGTCAAAATGTAAAGTAAAGTATATACTTCAACACAATTGAATCATTTTCTGATTTTTTATATTTTTTTTAAAAAAAACGTATACAAGTCATTCGATAAAAATTGAACTGATGCTCATAATAAGATGAAACTTGGCACATATGTTAGTCTTTTACATGGCGACATGCAAGCCAAATCGTAATCTGATCGCATCATTTTTCCGCGTTTTATGATATTTCAAAATGTATGCTGTCTTGCGGGTTAATGACGGCATAAAAAATTATTTCCAATAGCACAACTACAGCGGTAGATTAATTTTTATACAAAGCTTCAACTTTCTATCAATAAATACACTAGGAGCTACGATTATAACAGACACACATACAGTCAGACAACTTTGTGAAAACCACTCAGGAGGCCTTAAAAACACCTAAAACAGATAATTCAGGCGACATCACGGTTTCGCACGTTTTTGCAAACACAATACTTTTCCTATATATCTACGGTATAAAGTAAGGAAAAATAAAAATTGTTTACAACTCATTAATATTGTTAATAATATTCCGTAATATAAGACTTCCAGTTGTAAAAGAATGAAATTTTTACTAATTCGTTAAATAATTACACCGCACAGCAAAATCTCATATCAACCATCCCGAAAATGATCATCTATCTTTCACATTTGCTATTTGATTCTATGGTTTTAAATAAATCTTTTATTGAAAGGAAACATCAATTTCGTAGCTCTTCCAAAGAAGCTTTTAAGTTAAACATTTCGTTGATAATTTCTTTAAAAACATTTTGGCTTTCACTAAATTTGTTTCTGTTCACTAGGTTTTTCTTTATTTTATACATTTTCTTGGGGAAAAAACTCTGAATATTTAATTCAAAGGGAGGTAAAATGCAAAGCTGAGATGACGAGCCGGAGAAAAGCTTCGACCTCAGCAGATTCCCTTAAATATTTAAAAATTGCTTTTCTTACCGTAATTCTAAAAAAAGCAAAAATGCGTAGTAATTTTTATTTAAATTTTTTTAACCGGAAAATAATTTTGATCCATCTGAATTATTTATTAATGGAAAATGGAACATAGAGCACGTTGAGATTTTTTATTTAACTTAGTTTAGTTAAAAAAAGAAACATAAAAAATTTTCTCAGAGATTACAATGTCCCTAATAGGTAAAGAGAAATCAAAATTATGATTTATTTAATTTTTAAAACGTTCCTTCAGACGTACCGCCTGTAAAAAAGTATGTTAACAATAATAAATTATACGATTGATCAATGGAATGATTATGATAAAGGGACAGCCCATGAAGGAAGAGATTCCATTGGACTATTATGGTGTCTTAAAAATTGTCCAATAAGCTACTTTTCCTCCCTTACATTGGCTGGTAGGCAACTGATTATGACTTGTTTGTGGTCTTTTCATATGCACCACTAAATCAAGCGCCTGGATCAGTATTTCAAAAGGACAATATGCTTAAGAATAGCGATACGACCAAACTACCTTGAAAGGATAAAAAGAGCCATCCAAATCAATAAATAAGCTTCAAAATTAAACCTTTAAAACTAATACTGAAATTGACCAGGACAAAAATTAATGGTACATTACGCGATTAGTGGGGAAAACGACATGCATGCGACGGGAGATTTGAAGCCCGAGCGAAGGAAGGATTGAGATTTAGCACGCATGTAGCCATGAATAAGACCTGAGACAGATAATTCCCGTGTCATCCTGGTTTCGGATGTTTTTGCAAACACAATACTTTTCCTATAAACCTATGCTATAAATGGGGAAAAGTAATAAGTATTGATATCTCAGACTGTCTTTAAATTTCGTCGGTATCAAACCAATTGTGGCGTTTTTAAGACAGATGGAGTATTCTCTTTATAACATTTCTTTATCACTTATTTTTCAAATTTCTATCTATTTTAAACTCACTTATAACTTATTTAACATTAATAATTTTAACTACTTTTAAACTCACGGATAAAAAAATGGGATATATGGTGCCTCGGAATTTTTCCCCATTAGATCGGATTCGCTTCGCTCATCCTCTCTGCTTCGGACTCGCTCCGCTCGTCCTCAGAAATACAGTTCGCCAAATGTATACTGCACATTCCTTTGGACTAACTTCGCTCGTCTTCAGATAGTAAATTCATCCGTATCATTCTCACTGTCCAATACAGCACTGACCATGCTCAATAGTATTTAACCCATATGTGCCCACTAATTTTTTGGTTGAGGATTTTAATGAAACTCACTAAACTTGACCTATATGACCCCAAATGTCCAAAAAAAATATTTCACCAAAATCTGATAAGCCATTTCCAAGATGGCGGCCGTTGCGAAAACGCAACACCGGGCATATAGGGTATACATTTTGGGGAAAATAAAACATATTTTTAATTTTTTTTTTAGAAATATTTATTAATATACAGTAAAATCTAGTTGATAAACAATTGTTTTATTATTTACGTATTCTGAAAATATTGAAAAATGAAAATGGTGATTTTTATATAGACTTAAGATATAAAGATGAAACTGGAATTTTAAAGCATTTTACATCTAAGATTTGAATTGGAACTTTATATATTTTTAGTACAGGATAAATATTTTATAGTCAAAACAATTATTGTTGTTATTAAAATTTTGAACAAACCATTAAATTTTTAGAAAAAAGTAAAAAAATAATATTTTTTATATTTTGAATTCTGAAGAAATATTTGTACAACTTGATTATTTGTAATACGTCGATTAGTCATGGGTTGAAATGCTAAAAACATTTTTCATGCAATGCCTTGGCATTTGGCACAGCTCTTTATAGTGGTTGATTTGCATTGAGCGCATCTATATAATGTCCAATTCCGTCGTACCTAGTGCCTGTAGACACTATATCTAAAATAGACGAAGGACAGAACGCACTGTTTCTTGATCGAGGAGTTCCAAATTTCTCTAGAACTTCTAGACCTATATTTCTTCTAAACTCTAGAAGATCCATTTTAGAAAACCCCTTTTCAGCTGAAGATCTATGAAGCAACCATGCATTTTGAATCGATACATCAACTGTCCATAAAAATAAGGGCCACCACATTTTTTAGAACGAATGCTAGTTCTATAAGTAGAAACATTTTGATCCATCCTATCTGTGCCACCATATTAGTGTTATAATGCTTTATTAATATGATTATCATTATTAATCTTCTTATGCATAGGTACCGAATACCTTGCAGCTTTGCCAATTGGATTAACGCATTGACACTTCGATATTAATGTTAATACTGAGTTATCATTCCAAATCATCATCCAATCGTAATTATCATCCAAATCTTTAAAAGCAGTATTTAGATGGTTGATAAGTGGCCTTATTTTAAATAGTTTGCCATTTTTGTCTTGCTCACTATTATCGTTGAAGTGCACAAACATTATATCATCAAATCGATTACGTCTTACAGAGTCTGCAATGAGAGCGTTAGGGTATCTTTTTTTCTTCCCAATACATTCTGCGCCTTGGCAGATTGTTGTAACCACTAACAACAAGTACCCCAATGAAAGCCATGAGATCAGGGACAGATAGCTCGAAGTTCATTTTTCCATACTTGTTTTTTGTCTCGAACAGGAGCAAAAACAATTGAGGTTTAGTTACAGAGCTTGTTTGAGAGTAGAAGGGGTTTCTCTTACCTTAGTTTTAGATGATCTATTTGGTACCAATAAAGTTGAAGATTCACCAAAGCTTTGGGCTTCTGGTAATAGTTCTACTGCTGGCTCATCATCAAATCCGAGAACAAGTTCTGCCTCTGCCGTAGTTGATTACCACAAAGTTATCAATTTTTCCTCCCTTGTCCTCATCGGCACTAACCTCGTCAGTGTCGTAGCTTGCATTAGGAGGAGCAGAATAACGCTAAATAGGCTGTTTCTACTATAATCGGTTGTGCTCTTTATCCATTTGCTGCATTATGCTTAACACCTTGTTAAGCCTTGTTAAAAATCCGTTGTCCGAATTTTTCTAAAACAGTAAAATATTCCATTTTATGACCCCGTATATGCCTGGTGTTGCGTTTTCGCAACACTCAATTTTAACATTCAATAGAGAAAACAGTATAGTAAAATAAATTTATTATATAAACTAAGCCATTAAATGAACCTTTACTAATTATAAACATAAAATTAAAATAAATAATTAATAGTAAATGTGTAACTTACCTAATATCAGCCATGGTCGTGTTTCAAATTGAAAAAAAATTAACACTATGTATGTCTACAATTAGAGAAAAGCTATGGACTAATTAAATGTTTTTAATAAATCTATTTGTTTTCCAAAGTATGCATTAAGAGATTATGTACTAGTAAATACGTATTTCTATTGTTATTGTCATCAAGGTGCTATTATCTTTGAACCCAAATACTGTTGCGAAAACGCATCACCGGGATAATATGGGTTAACTTCTATGATCCCATAAAAACCATAAATATACTTGTCGTATTGAACAAAACTTAGTGTACTTATTTTTATGTATAATATACACTTTTACTGCATTGCAACTCAATTGGACCTTTTCCAATTTTTTTGTTTTTTTTCAAAAAAACCTACGCACGTCAATCAATAAATTGAACTAATTGCTGATAATGAAATTAAAATTAGCAGATATATTAGTCTTATACATAGTCACATACGTGCTGAATCTCGATTCGATCGCATCATTTTTCCGCGTTTTAGTTTTTCGAAATTTTCGCTGAGTCATCGTTGCAGGTAATGACGTCATAATAAAATATTTTCCGAATTGCACTACAGCGGTGGACTGATTTTTGTACAAAATTTAACTCTCTAGCATAAATACACTGGGAGCTCGATGATAACAGACACACACACATAGACAGACAACTTTGTGAAAACCTCAGGAGCCCTTAAAAACGCCTAAAACAGATAATTCCATTTTCATCCCGGTTTCGAATTTTTTTTGCAAACACAATACTTTCCCTAAATATCTACGGTATAAATGAGGAAAAGTAAAAATAAATAAACTTCTTTTCCTTTTCGACACTAGTGCTGAAAGTTAAAATAATGTATACTCAGCAATGAAAAACATATTTTTGGTGCATGTTGTCAAACGTTTAATGTCAATATTAAGTGTCAATCGAAGATAAAAATCATTAATGACTATAATGGTGTCCATAGGTGTTTTTTTGTGGATTTTACCACATTTAAATATTATTATTATATATATATATATATTTATTATTTATTTTTATACTTCTTTTCTAAAGAAGTATTAAATATATTATATTACTCTTTCTCAAAGAAAAGTGACAAATGAGACTCCTAATGTCAAATGTTCAAAGTTAAAGCAGACTCAAGGATATATATTTATCTTAATGTCTACTCACGAGCCCAGCTTAGCGGCTCGACTAGATTGGTCATTCACTATCTTAGAATGTATGTTCTTATCGTATTTGCAAAAACTAGTTCATTAGAACTAGTTTTTGGCATCTCCTATTAGGGAGATGCCACAAATAGCTATTAAGTTTAAGATGCCACTAGGTATCTGATGGCTTGCGAGCACGCAATTTGTAATCTAATTAATAAATATAGCACCCCTGGGGAACCCAAATGTATAGTTTAGATTTATAGTTAAAAATATCCAGCACGGTAATAAAGAACATCTGCATCGAAAATTCGTCAAATCAACTATACATTCCGACCAAGACTGTATTGGAACTATAACAGACAAGAAATGTATAGTTGTACACTACATTTCCGACCAAATATAGAATAAACATCCGACAAGAAATGTATAGTTGTACATACATCCGACCACGATAGGACAATGTAAGTTGACTATACATTTGACCAAGAAATGTATATGGTACAATACATTCCGACCAAGAAATGTATAGTGGAACTAATACATTCCGACAAGAAATTATAGTACATTCGACCAAGAAGGTAGGAACCTATACATTTGACCAAGAAATTAATAGTGGACAATACATTCACCAAGAATTAAGTGAACTATACATTCGAGTTGTTGGAACTATACTTCCGACCAAGAAATGTATAGTTGAACTAACATTCGACCAAGGATTGAAAGTTAGAACTATTACATTTCGACCATGAAAGTATGAACTATACATTGACCAAGAATAAAGATGTAACAATCACATTCCGACCAAGGATGGTAAACAATTACAGTCAAGGAATGTAAAGTAGTACAAACATCGACCAATGAATGTGAAAAACCATACATTCCTAGAGATATATACTAGAGGGGCAAGCTTCTTAAACATTGAGAGGCCTGAAACATTTTTAGTGGCTCTTAGGGCTCGTGTAACCGTTGAAACCCCTTAAGAGGGATTTAAGGAAAATATCAATGTTTGCTTCCGCAGATTTTGTGTGTGATTTAACATTAAAACTATATATATTTACTGTTTTTTTATGTTTATGGATGATATGATAATCATCAAGTTACTTTTTCGATGCTTCAACTCAACAATAGGGCCCCTCTAGTAAATATCCATACATTCGACAGAATGTAAAGTTGTAAATACATCCGACAAGGAATTGTAAAGTAACTATACATTCCGACAAGGATTGTAAGTTGGATAACATCCGACAAGGATTGTAAAGTTGGAACTACACGACCAAGGATTGTAAAGTTGAAACATCGACCAAGGATTGTAAAGTTGGAACTATACATTCGACCAAGATTGTAAAGTTGAACTATAAATTTCTGACCAAGGATTGTAAGTTGGAACTATACATTCCGACCAAGGATTGTAAGTTGGAACTACATTCCGAAAGGGTTTAGTTGGACATACATATCGACTAAGAATGTTTAGTTGAAGTTATAAGTAAAAGAAAAATACGAATGAGATTTACAAATGAAAACAAGATTACAACTAAAAGAGTTAACATTTATTTGTTGCAGGTATTATGTGAAGGCCAAAAGTAACAACAAAAAATGACAGGTCTCGGGCTTGTGGAAGTGGAAGATGGCTGGACGCCCATCCTGAGGCCGCCAGGGAATATTTCAGAAACGCGCTGACGTACCCTGGGTCAACACATCTAACACATGGCTATCCTATCCTAGAAGATGGGTCTCCTACATCGGAACTTCTACCGTGTCTACCCCAGACAAGAAGAAACAGTTCTAAGAAGTGTCTGAGACACGACTTTGCTAGGTCTAAGAGTAGTATTTGATAAACACAAGACATATCTAACTATGTTATCCATCCAAGAAATAGTGCGAGAAGGTCTTCACTTAAAGATTTGCGCAAGTAAGTACTAAAACTCTAATGTATTATGTTTACTCTAATGTTATGTAATATTGTTATTAAAATGTATGTATATACGTAATATAGTTTATACTTCCTCCTCGAAGAAGTGGCAAATAGGACTCTATATGTCAATGTATGGTATCCGCCTCCATGGCGAGGTCGTTAAGCGCGTCAGGTATTATAGTGACCTATGACACCACGGAGGTCTGGGGTTCGCATCCCAGGTTAGGCTCAGTTTATATAATATATTGTTAAATTAAATTGTCGCCAACTTTAAAAGTACACATTAAGCGTAACAGTTGCCACTAACAATTGAGGGGTTTTAACAGAACCCGTTAAAGGGGTTCATTATCGGATCATCAGAGGGGTTATCCTGATGATCGAAAGGCTGTAAACGGGATATTATTATTATCATATAAGCCAGCTCTCATGACCCTCTTGCCATGGTAACTAACAATATCATCTACTCTCAATCTTACCCACGTCTCGTTACAAACAGATAGACTGTGTAGAAAGATTGGACAAAGAATCCTGCAGATATAATCAAATAAACTTTCGTTACTGGATTGATAAATGAAAACAAACCTGAATAATAATATACAACTACTCTAATGTTATGTAATATTGTTATAACGGTACGTGGTGTCAAATAAATGCATGATCGTATAAAGTGTTTTCGAGCAACATATATTCTGTACATGTCCTGGTACAGTGCTAAATAGTATACCTCCTTTCCATTGATCCAACCCTACCCCTCTTAATATCCCTCCTAATCTTTTCCTGTAGACCAATCTCATCTTTACCGCTCAGTCTCTCTTCGTTTGTGGAAGAACTAATACAGTTCGAAACGTTACGTTTTTCATTGTAATTTTCTCTATAATTTTGTGTATATAATATATATATATATATATATATATATATATATATATTAAATATATATATATATATATATATATATAATCAGTTCGTCTCAAGATCCCTTACAGTGCACATCGTGGTAATTATTAATTAAATATTCAAACAGTGTTAAAATAAATGATTTAACAATCAGCATTAAATATTTACAATAATAGTTTCTTAAAAATAGTTTTTGTTTTTTGTTAACATCACAAAATTAAAACTCGGATAGATTTGCAACAATTTCATAATTCTTTTAATCAATAATAATTTGTTTACTTAATACTCTATATAATTCAAAATATTTTTTCAATTTTATCTTTCTAATTAAAAAATGGTTCGTCAATGTAAAGCCTGTGAACATAAAGGAGCACAGGAAATTTCTAACATGTTCCAGTGGAAATGAAATGACTACCACTGTGCCAATATATCACAGGAAAAGTTTAGCATTAGAGGAAGGAGGCAAAAAATCTGGAAATGCAATCTTGTGCAACAAAAGCGTTCCTCATCCTCCCATGCCTCGACTTAACTTACCAGATAACATTTCCTCTGAATTACGCTTATAGAAGAATACAAGAATACTATGCAGGAAACCTTAAAGAATTTTGTTGAAGAGTATTCCTATCAATGAGTTTATTAACGATAAATACGAAGGACGTTCTAAGCACTATATAAATCACTTCAGAAAAAATAAAATGTTAAAGAAGAGATAGAGGAACAAAATCAGTAATCACCGAATGGACAATAATTATAAACGGAATACCAGAAACTCCAAAAGAAGAAGTGCTGCTATACTGGATGCAGTAGCGAAAGCTTTAGATGTACAGTTTAAAGAGGAAGATAAAGCTTTGCTCATAGATGCGATCATTCCGCCAAGATGTCCTAAACCAATTGTGTAAATTCTTAAGGAGATGCAGAAGGAACGGTGGTAAAAGCTTATAGGAAGAGTTGTACCGAGGAAAGGAAAAACGCTTCTCCAGATAAGTCATCAAACCAGGCTAGACTTAAAAAAAGTTAGCGCCAATTTCAAGATGGGAGAGTATTCATCAGAACACCTTCTCAACGAAAAAAAGACCTTTCTGTCAAAGCTAAATTAGCAGTAAAGAAAAATTATAAATACGTCTGGTACACCAATGGAAAAATACTTATGAGAAAAGACGACGAACCACCCTGTATATATTAAATCAATTCGGAATTAAGTTTATTATAGGATAAGCAGCCTCAGTATCTCAATCAAATAGTTTATTATTATAGAATTTTTTTAACTGTAAAAATTAAAAAAATAGGCAAATAAAAGTATTTTTAGTCAAGTTGGGTCAAACTTACTCAGTAATTTAGGTTTTATTGCTATAACACTTCTATCTATTACGTTCCAAAATGTGGTTTCCAATATAAAACATTAGGAATTAAATATAATAAACTCATACTTATTATAATGTATAAATCAGCTAGTAACATCATAATGCCAATGAACTCTAAGTTTTAGATAAGTTTAGTTCCTATAGAATGATCCGAAACCTCAATAATTACAATTACTTAGGTGTATTAAGAAAGAGAGTACAAATTTTTTCATACAAATATTAGATCAATAAACAAAAATTATGATAGTTTACTATTGCTACTAAATAACTTAAACAGAAACATGGATGTTATTATATTAACAGAAGCCTGGCTGAAAGATTATGACAGCTATTAAGAATGTAGAGGATAACAATGCTTACACATTATCTGG
>JACMZG010001870.1:13968957-13993194 GCA_018340805.1 Microvelia longipes | reverse complement strand
CGACGGGAGATTTGAAGCCCGAGCGAAGGAAGGATTGAGATTTAGCACGCATGTAGCCATGAATAAGACCTGAGACAGATAATTCCCGTGTCATCCTGGTTTCGGATTTTTGCAAACACAATACTTTTCCTATAAACCTATGCTATAAATGGGGAAAAGTAATAAGTATTGATATCTCAGACTGTCTTTAAATTTCGTCGGTATCAAACCAATGTGGCGTTTTTAAAGACAGATGGAGTATTCTCTTTATAACATTTCTTTATCACTTATTTTTCAAATTTCTATCTATTTTAAACTCACTTATAACTTATTTAACATTAATAATTTTAACTACTTTTAAACTCACGGATAAAAAAATGGGATATATGGTGCCTCGGAATTTTTCCCCATTAGATCGGATTCGCTTCGCTCATCCTCTCTGCTTCGGACTCGCTCCGCTCGTCCTCAGAAATACAGTTCGCCAAATGTATACTGCACATTCCTTTGGACTAACTTCGCTCGTCTTCAGATAGTAAATTCATCCGTATCATTCTCAGCTGTCACCAATACAGCACTGACCATGCTCAATAGTGTTTAACCCATATGTGCCCACTAATTTTTTGGTTGAGGATTTTAATGAAACTCACTAAACTTGACCTATATGACCCCAAATGTCCAAAAAAAAATATTTCACCAAAATCTGATGAGCCATTTCCAAGATGGCGGCCGTTGCGAAAACGCAACACCGGGCATATAGGGTATACATTTTGGGGAAAATAAAACATATTTTTATTTTTTTTTTTTAGAAATATATTTATTAATATACAGTAAAATCTAGTTGATAAACAATTGTTTTATTATATTATACGTATTTCTGAAAATATTGAAAAATGAAAATGGTGATTTTATATAGACTTAAGATATAAAAGATGAAACTGGAATTTTAAAAGCATTTTACATCTAAGATATGAATTGACACTTTATATAATTTTTAGTACAGGATAAATATTTTATAGTCAAAACAATTATTGTTGTTATTAAAATTTTGAACAAAACCATTAAATTTTTAGAAAAAAAGTAAAAAAATAATATTTTTTATATTTTGAATTCTGAAGAAATATTTGTACAACTTGATTATTTGTAATACGTCGATTAGTCATGGGTATGAAATGCTAAAAACATTTTTCATGCAATGCCACTTGGCATTTGGCACAGCTCTTTATAGTGGTTGATTTGCATTGAGCGCATCTATATAATGTCCAATTCCGTCGTACCTAGTGCCTGTAGACACTATATCTAAAATAGACGAAGGACAGAACGCACTGTTTCTTGATCGAGGAGTTCCAAATTTCTCTAGAACTTCTAGACCTATATTTCTTCTAAACTCTAGAAGATCCATTTTAGAAAACCCCCACTTTTCAGCTGAAGATCTATGAAGCAACCATGCATTTTGAATCGATACATCAACTGTCCATAAAAATAAGGGCCACCACCATTTTTTAGAACGAATGCTAGTTCTATAAGTAGAAACATTTTGATCCATCCTATCTGTGCCACCCATATTAGTGTTATAATGCTTTATTAAATATGATTAGTCATTATTAATCTTCTTATGCATAGGTACCGAATACCTTGCAGCTTTGCCAATTGGATTAACGCATTGACACTTCGATATTAATGTTAATACTGAGTTATCATTCCAAATCATCATCCAATCGTAATTATCATCCAAATCTTTAAAAGCAGTATTTAGATGGTTGATAAGTGGCCTTATTTTAAATAGTTTGCCATTTTTGTCTTGCTCACTATTATCGTTGAAGTGCACAAACCTCATTATATCATCAAATCGATTACGTCTTACAGAGTCTGCAATGAGAGCGTTACGGGTATCTTTTTTTCTTCCCAATACATTCTGCGCCTTGGCAGATTGTTGTAACCACTAACAACAAGTACCCCAATGAAAGCCATGAGATCAGGGACAGATAGCTCGAAGTTCATTTTTCCATACTTGTTTTTTGTCTCGAACAGGAGCAAAAAACAATTGAGGTTTAGTTACAGAGCTTGTTTGAGAAGTAGAAGGGGTTTCTCTTACCTTAGTTTTAGATGATCTATTTGGTACCAATAAAGTTGAAGATTCACCAAAGCTTTGGGCTTCTGGTAATAGTTCTACTGCTGGCTCATCATCAAATCCGAGAACAAGTTCTGCCTCTGCCCGTAGTTGATTACCACAAAAGTTATCAATTTTTCCTCCCTTGTCCTCATCGGCACTAACCTCGTCAGTGTCGTAGCTTGCATTAGGAGGAGCAGAATAAACGCTAATATAGGCTGTTTCTACCTATAATCGGTTGTGCTCTTTATCCATTTGCTGCATTATGCTTAACACCTTGTTAAGCCTTGTTAAAAATCCGTTGTCCGAATTTTTCTAAAACAGTAAAATATTCCATTTTATGACCCCGTATATGCCTGGTGTTGCGTTTTCGCAACACTCAATTTTAACATTCAATAGAGAAACAACAGTATAGTAAAATAAATTTATTATATAAACTAAGCCATTAAATGAACCTTTACTAACTTATAAAACATAAAATTAAAATAAAATAATTAATAGTAAATGTGTAACTTACCTAATATCAGCCATGGGTCGTGTTCAAATTGAAAAAAAAATTAACACATATGTATGTCTACAATTAGAGAAAAAGCTATGGACTAATTAAATGTTTTTAATAAATCTATTTGTTTTCCAAAGTATGCATTAAGAGATTATGTACTAGTAAATACGTATTTCTATTGTTATTGTCATCAAGGTGCTATTATCTTTGAACCCAAATACTGTTGCGAAAACGCATCACCGGGATAATATGGGTTAACTTCTATGATCCCATAAAAACCATAAATATACTTGTCGTATTGAAACAAAACTTAGTGTACTTATTTATTATGTAATAATATACACTTTTACTGCATTGCAACTCAATTGGACCATTTTCCAATTTTTTTGTTTTTTTCAAAAAAAACCTACGCACGTCAATCAATAAAAATTGAACTAATGCTGATAATGAAATTAAAATTAGCAGATATATTAGTCTTATACATAGTCACATACGTGCTGAATCTCGATTCGATCGCATCATTTTTCCGCGTTTTATAGTTTTTCGAAATTTTCGCTGAGTCATCGTTGCAGGTTAATGACGTCATAATAAAATATTTTCCGAATTGCACTACAGCGGTGGACTGATTTTTGTACAAAATTTTAACTCTCTAGCATAAATACACTGGGAGCTCGATGATAACAGACACACACACATACAGACAGACAACTTTGTGAAAACCTCAGGAGCCTTAAAAACGCCTAAAACAGATAATTCCATTTTCATCCCGGTTTCGAATTTTTTTGCAAACACAATACTTTCCCTAAATATCTACGGTATAAATGAGGAAAAGTAAAAATAAATAAACTTCTTTTCCTTTTCGACACTAGTGCTGAAAGTTAAAATAATGTATACTCAGCAATGAAAAACATATTTTTGGTGCATGTTGTCAAACGTTTAATGTCAATATTAAGTGTCAATCGAAGATAAAAATCATTAAATGACTATAATGGTGTCCCATAGGTGTATTTTTTGTGGTATTTACCACATTTAAATATATTATTATATATATATATATATATTAATATATTTATATTTTATACTTCTTTCTCAAAGAAGTATTAAATATATTTATATTTAATACTTCTTTCTCAAAGAAAAGTGACAAATGAGACTCCTAATGTCAAATGTTCAAAGTTAAAGCAGACTCAAGGATATATATTTATCTTAATGTCTACTCACGAGCCCAGCTTAGCGGCTCGACTAGATTGGTCATTCACTATCTTAGAATGTATGTTCTTATCGTATTTGCAAAAACTAGTTCATTAGAACTAGTTTTTGGCATCTCCTATTAGGGAGATGCCACAAATAGCTATTAAGTTTAAGATGCCACTAGGTATCTGATGGCTTGCGAGCACGCAATTTGTAATCTAATTAATAAAATATAGAGCACCCCTGCCCGGGAACCCAAATGTATAGTTTAGATTTATAGTTATAAAAATATCCAGCACGGTAATAAAAGAACATCTGCATCGAAAATTCGTCAAATCAACTATACATTCCGACCAAGGATTGTAAAGTTGGAACTATACATTTCGACCAAGAAATGTATAGTTGGTACCTATACTTTCCGACAAGAACATTCCGACCAAGAAATGTATAGGAACTATACATTCCGACCCACAGGAATGTTAGTTGGTCCGACCAAGAAAGTTGGAACACTATACATTTCGACCCAATTATGTATAGTTGGACAATACATTCCGACCAAGAAATGTATAGTTGGAACTATACATTTCGACCAAGAAATGTATAGTTGGAACTATACATTCCGACCAAGAAATGTATAGGTGAAACTATACATTTCGACCAAGGATTGTAAAGTTAGAACTATACATTTCGACCAATGAATGTATAGTTGGAACTATACATTTCGACCAAGGAATGTAAAGATGGTACAATACATTCCGACCAAGGATTGTGTAGTTGGAACAATACAGTCGACCAAGGAATGTAAAGTTAGTACAATACATTTCGACCAATGAATGTGTAGTAAAACCATACATTTCCATAGAGATATATACTAGAGGGGGCATAGCCTATCTTAATACATTGAGAGGCCTGAAACATTTTTAGTGGGGCTCTTAGGGGCTCTGTGTAACCTCGTTGAAACCCCTTAAGAGGGAGTTAAGTTAAAATTAATCAATTGTTTTCGGCTTCCCGCAGATTGTTGTGTTGTGATTTGTTTTTAAACATTCTACTATATATTTACTGTTTTTTTGTTATGTTTATTTGATGATAATGATAATCATCAAGTTACTTTTTCGATGCTTCATAACTCAACCAATAGGGCCCCTCTAGTAAATATCTCTATTACATTTCGACCAGGAATGTAAAGTTGGTACAATACATCCGAAGGATTGTAAAATTGGAACTATACATTCTCGACCAGGTTGTAAAGTTGGAACTATACTTCCGACCAAGGATTGTAAAGTTGGAACTATACATTCCGACCAAGGATTGTAAAGTTGGAACTATACATTCCGACCAAGGATTGTAAAGTTGGAACTATACATTCGACAAGGATTGTAGTTTGGAACAAAGGATTGTAAATGGTAATTACAAGAGTTGGAACTACATTTCGACCAAGGGTTGTTAGTTGACATACATATCGACTAAGAATGTTTAGTTGTTAAGTTTATAAGTATAAAGAAATAAATACGAATGAGATTTACAAATGAAAACAAAGATTACAAACCTAAAAGAGTTAACATTTATTTGTTGCAGGTATTATGTGAAGGCCAAAAGTAACAACAAAAAATGACAGGTCTCGGGCTTGTGGAAGTGGAAGAATGGCTGGACGCCCATCCTGAGGCCGCCAGGGAATATTTTCAGAAACGCGCTGACGTACCCTGGGTCAACACATGGCTTCTAACACATGGCTATCCTATCCTAGAAGATGGGTCTCCTACATCGGAACTTCTACCGTGTCTACCCCAGACAAGAAGAAACAGTTCTAAGAAGTGTCTGAGACACGACTTTGCTAGGTCTAAGAGTAGATCTTTGTATAAAACACAAGACATATCTAACTATGTTATCCATCCAAGAAATAGTGCGAGAAGGTCTTCACTTAAAGATTTGCGCAAGTAAGTACTAAAACTCTAATGTATTATGTTTACTCTAATGTTATGTAATATTGTTATTATTATGTAATATTGTTAATATTACGTAATATAGTTTATACTTCCTCCTCGAAGAAGTGGCAAATAGGACTCTATATGTCAATGTATGGTATCCGCCTCCATGGCGAGGTCGTTAAGGCGTCAGGTATTATAGTGACCTATGACACCACGGAGGTCTGGGGTTCGCATCCCAGGTTAGGCTCTCAGTTTATATAATATTATTGTTAAATTAAATTGTCGCCAACTTTAAAGTACACATTAAGCGTAACAGTTGCCACTAACAATTGAGGGGTTTTAACAGGGAACCCGTTGTAAGGGGTTCATTCATTCGGATCATCAGAGGGGTTATCTCTGATGATCCGAAAGGCTGTAAACGGGCGATATTATTATTATCATTATAATGCCAGCTCTCATGACCCTCTTGCCATGGCTAACTAACAATATTCATCTACTCTCAATCTTACCCACGTCTCGTTACAAACAAGATAGACTGTGTAGAAAGATTGGACAAAGAAATCCTGCAGATATAATCAAATAAACTTTCGTTACTGGATTGATAAATGAAACAAACCTGAATAAATATACAACTACTCTAATGTTATGTAATATTGTTATAACGGTACGTGGTGTCAAATAAATGCATGATCGTATAAAGTGTTTTCGAGCAACTATATTCCTGTACATGTCTGGTACAGTGCTAAATAGTATACCTCCTTTCCATTGATCCAACCCTACCCCTCTTAATATCCCTCCTAATCCTTTTCCTGTAGATCCAATCTCATCTTTACCGCTCAGTCTCTCTTCGTTTGTGGAAGAACTAATACAGTTCGAAACGTTACGTTTTCATTGTAATTTTTCTCTATAATTTTGTGTATATATATATATAATATATATATATATATATATATAATATATATATATTATTATATATATATATATATATATATATACAGTTCGTCTCAAGATCCCTTACAGTGCACATCGTGTAATTATTAATTAAATATTTCAAACAGTGTTAAAAATAAATGATTTAACAATCAGCATTAAATATTTACAATAATAGTTTCTTAAAAATAGTTTTGTTTTTTGTTAACATCATCAAAATTTAAACTGATAGATTTGCAACAATTTCATAATTTCTTTTAATCAAATAATAAATTTGTTTTACTTAATACTCTATATAATTCAAAATATTTTTTTTTCAATTTTATATCTTTCTTAATTAAAAAATGGTTCGTCAATGTAAAGCCTGTGAACATAAAGGAGCACAGGAAAATTTTCTAACATGTTCTCAGTGTGGAAATGAATATGACTACCACTGTGCCAATATATCAGAGGAAAAGTTTAGCATTATGAGGAAGGAGGCAAAGAAAATCTGGAAATGCACATCTTGTGCAACAAAAGCGTTCCCTCATCCTCCCATGCCTCGACTTAACTTACCAGATAACATTTCCTCTGAATTACGGCTTATGTTAGAAGACTACAAGAATACTATGCAGGAAACCTTAAAGAATTTTGTTGAAGAGTTATCCTTATCAATGAAGTTTATTAACGATAAATACGAGGACGTTCTAAGCACTATTAAATCACTATCAGAAGAAAATAAAATGTTAAAAGAAGAGATAGAGGAACAAAATCAGTATCACCGAATGGACAACATAATTATAAACGGAATACCAGAAACTCCGAAAGAAGAAGTGCCTGCTATACTGGATGCAGTGGCGAAAGCTTTAGATGTACAGTTTAAAGAGGAAGATATAAGCTTTGCTCATAGAATGCGATCATTCCGCCAAGATGTTCCTAAACCAATTGTGGTTAAATTCTTAAGGAGATGGCAGAAGGAACGGTGGGTAAAAGCTTATAGGAAGAGTTGTACCGAGGAAAGGAAAAACGCTTCTCCAGATAAGTCATCAAAACCAGGCTTAGACTTGAAAAAAGTTAGCGCCAATTTCAAGGATGGGAGAGTATTCATCTCAGAACACCTTTCTCAACGAAAAAAAGACCTTCTGTCTAAAGCTAAATTAGCAGGTAAAGAAAAACATTATAAATACGTCTGGTACACCAATGGAAAAATACTTATGAGAAAAGACGACGGAACCACCCCTGTATATATTAAATCAATTTCGGAATTAAGTTTATTATAGGATAAGCAGCCTCAGTATCTCAATCAAATAGTTTTTATTATTATAGAATTTTTTTTAACTGTAAAAATTAAAAAAATAGGCCAAATAAAAAGTATTTTTAGTCAAGTTGGGTCAAACTTACTCAGTAATTTAGGTTTTATTGACATAACACTTCTATCTATTACGTTCCAAAATGTGGTTTCCAATATAACAAAAACATTAGAATTAAATATAATAAATTCATACTTATATAACTGTATAAATCAGCTAGTAACATCAGTAATGCCATGAACTCTAAGTTTTTAGATAATTTAGATTCCTATAGAAATGATCCGAACACCTCAATAATTACAAATTATGACTTAGGTTGTATTAAGAAAGAGAGTACAAATTTTTTTCATACAAATATTAGATCAATAAACAAAAATTATGATAGTTTTACTATTGCTACTAAATAACTTAAACAGAAACATGGATGTTATTATATTAACAGAAGCCTGGCTGAAAGATTATGACAGCTATTATAATTTAGATGGATACAATGCTTACTTTGATCTGGGAAATAATAGAGCTGAAGGAATCATAGTTTACTGTAAAAGTAATATCGAAGTCACAAAAATAGTTAACAGACCTATTTTAGAATGTAACAGTCTATTACTTAAATTAAAAATAAATAATGAAGAGTTTCATGTCACATCTATTTATAGGTCTTCAGAAATTACATTAGACAATTTTCTTGTTAACCTAGAAACGTTTCTCAACCAGCACAAATATACGAATCATATTTTAGCCGGAGATATGAACTTAAATCTTTTAGAAGACTCTAACTCTAAAAACCACTACTTGAATTTACTTAACTCTCAAGCTTTTATTAGTTTGTATTAATAGTGTCACAAGAAAAGAAAATAACACTTCTTCTTGCATAGATCATATTTTCCTCAAGCGCAATGAAAAATTTAAATACTTTCCTTTCATATTACATAACAAGGTGTCGGATCATTATCCTATAGGAATCTCTGTAGACATAAAAAATACCAATAACGGAGTAGAATCAAAGAAATACTTCTCTTATACTAAAGTAAATACTGAAGCACTGGAGCAAAGACTTAAACAGATAGACTGGAGTCATTTATACACAATAATTAGAGCTCAGGAAGCCACACAATCATTTATACAAATTTTGCAACAACATATAAACAACTGTACAGAAACGAAACAAGTTAAAATTACTTGTAAAAATAAACGACTAAAACCATGGATTACAAGTGGTTTACTAACATCAAAAAGAATTAGAGACAAGATGAGGAAGACCCTGGATAAACAACCTTTTAACTCTCAATTAAAAGAAAAGTATATAAAATACAAAAATTATTTGACTAAATTAATTCGAAAGACTAAAGCAGACTATTTTAAAAGTATTACCGAAAAATAACTCAGACTCAGCACAGACTTGGAAAGTTATAAATGAATGCTTAAACAGGAAAAAAGGTAGTGGAACGAATATAACTGAACTTAATTATAATAATAATACCTTTACAGATTGCAAAGAAATAGCTGATAAGTTAAATCATTATTTTGTAAATGTAGGAGTAAATTTAGCTAAAAATATCAAAGTCACCAAAAAAACAAACAAAAATATAGATAAGTTTGAGTTTTTAGTACCACTTTCTACATTCAAACCAGTAACAGAAAAAGAAATAAAAAATCATATAAACAGTCTGAATTCTGACACAGCTCCTGGTATCGATAATATTAAATCCCAATATCTAAAACAGGCAATAGACAATTTAGTTAAACCTTTAACTTATATAAGTAATCTTTGTCTTAACCAAGGATTTTTTCCAGATTTACTAAAACAAGCTATAGTTATCCCATTGCTTAAGCAAGGAGATAAATCAGATCCTTCAAATTACCGCCCTATTTCCCTGTTGTCAAATATATCAAAAATTATTGAGAAATGTATTAAGTATAGATTAGTCGAGCATTTAGAATCAAATAACATTATCTCAAACAACCAATTCGGTTATATGAAAAATAAAAGTACAGCAGATGCTGTGTATAAGTTATCTGAAGAAATAATCAATGACCTAGATAAAGGCATGAAATCAATGGCTATTTTCATAGACGTCAAAAAAGCATTTGATACTGTTTCTCATGAGAAATTGTTAAATGCGTTAAAATCAGTGGGAATAATGGGCAAGTGTTATCAAATGTTTAAAAGTTATTTAGAAAACAGACAACAACAAACTAAGCTTGAAGGGATTTTAAGTCAAAAAGAAACGATAACTTGTGGAACTCCACAAGGAACAGTAATTTCGCCTTGGTTATTTCTTATCTATATAAATAGTTTACTTAATCTAAACAATAACTACATGCAAGTCATATCCTTTGTGGACGATACTCTACTTTATTTCAGAGGTTTCAATTGGAACCAAGTATTTATTAAGGCAACAAGTGGTATGGCACAGGTGAAAACGTGGTTCGATGAAAACAGTTTAACTATGAATCTTGAAAAAACAAAATACATGACTTTTTCCCTGGACAAACGCGGACAACCACCCCAACATTTAAAATTAAAACTTCATGATCCACTTTGTACCTTAATTGATTCTAACATACTTAACTTAAACTGTAATTGCAATGAAATACAACGAGTCGACAAAATTAAGTACTTGGGAGTAATTGTAGATCAACATTTTAGCTGGAAGGAACATATAAAAGTTATAATTAAAAGAATAAGAAAAACTATGTACGCTTTTATAAGAATCAGAGATTTTGCAAGCAAAGCAGTATTAAAAACTATGTACCATGCTTTAACTGAATCGCTAATTAATTACTGTATATTAGTGTGGGAAGTGCACCAAGCACTTACCTCAACTTAGTCGAAGTTGCCCAAAAAGCAATTCTCAAAATAGCTCTTAAAAAACCAAAAAGGTATTCGTCCAAACAAATTTTTAGTGATTTTACAGTCCTTCCTGTTGAATTATTAGTTAAGAAAGCAGTTCTAATAAAATACTATCAACTTGACAACAAAGATATATTAAAACATACTTATGAAACAAGATCTCAACTGACTAACTTTGTACAAACACCACTATGTAAAACTGAAAGAAAACAGAGACATGCATCATATCTTGGACCATTATACTTTAATCAACTACCAATCAAAATACAACAAAGTCAAACCATAGACATATTTAAGAAACTTGTTAATCAATACCTTCTTGACCAATATTTTAATGAAAGTATCTAAAGCATCGCATATTAAGAAAAATTTGAGATACTAAACAATGAAAGACGTGTTTTTTAAATTAATTATCAAATGTAACTAACATAAATAATAATTTTAATAACATTGATATACATGAAAAATATTTTATAATAAATGTGCACTATCTTGAGACAGGACCCTCGCTCTAGGTGTTTTAACTCCTACTGAGGGCCCTCGCCAAATTATTAACTAAACACAAATATATTTGTACAATATGTTTTTAAATAATCAAATATTGTAAAATAATATTTATGTAATTTGTATTTGTATTTTATTTTGGTGGAAATAAACAATTTTATATTTTATATTATTATTATATATATATATATATATATATATATATATATATATATATATATATATATTTTAAAAAAGGACATTTTAAATTGATTTTGGTCAAAACACTGGGGTTTAACTTCCGACATGCCACCCATTCCATTAAATTACAAGTAAATTGGCTATAATAGTATTTTTATAAATCTTGTTTCAAGGTACACATCTCTTCCACCAAGTTCTGTCTCGCTTCTTTCCCTGCTAATAGAATCCAAAGTTCGACTGCCGGAATCCGGACCTACTCAAGGAAGAGCAGCAAAGCGAGCGTTTCTCCGAGCACAGGGAGAGAGAGCGTTTTTCTTATCATGTGTGCGAGATATCGCTACAGATCTTGATCTGTCGTCACTGTCCCATAAAATTGTAGATAACCTATCTGTTTTGCTGGAGGCCGACGGAGCTTCTTTGTTCCTTGTTGAGAAAGGATTAAAGAAAAGTCTTGTTTCTAAGGTAAAATCGATTCTTAAGTTTATTCAGCAGTTCAATAACTGGCCAATAAACTTCAGATAAAAATAAACTTCAATAAGAATTAATATTCTTCAGGTTATTCTAAGATAACCATGTATTATCGTATAACACACGGCTAAAATCAGTTGGCAGCGCAAAAAATTACTTTTTTCGTAAATAAAATCATTAAAAGGCAAGACTGGTTTTAAAAATTTGTAACCTGGCGTCACTTTTTTCCCTCATTGTGCATTTTGATCTGTTTGAGCTCGTTTTGTTTTATTTCAATTTGCCTAATTTATCTAATTATTGTACCGTTTTGGTTTTAATTTTATTGATACCCTTAATTGGTAACTTTAAAAGGTGTAACAATGTACTTAAAAAGTAAATAAATAAATTTTTTTAATAAAAAATATTATATAAAAGCAAATGATAAAATTTGAAACATTACCTGACTTACAGTGTTGCCAGAGTAGAGAATTTTTTGTTTCTTAAAAAAATTTAAGAAAATTTAGTTTTTTTGTAAAAAAAGAAGCAGGTTGAAAGTATATAGATTTTGGCGGGCTGTCGATTGATTTTAGCTGTGTGTTGTACTATAATATGTCTATGGCTTTATTTTCTTACTATAATAACTTCAGACAAAAATAATTAGGAAGCATGATTCCTTTTAAAACTATACCACATATATCTTTTTTAAAATTAACTCTGACTAACCAGAGACCAGAGGCGATGATCTCTTGCCTTCTTCATATTTTCAGTTGCAAACCACTTAATGCAAACAATTATTTAAAATTAATTACAAAATTATGATTTTACTAGTTAGGCAATGGAAACAAGTCTCTATTTTAACTTTTCCTCTTTTATATTGTAGGTATATAGGAAAAGTATTGTGTTTGCAAAATCCGAACCCGGGATGTCACCGGAATTATCTGTTTTAGATGTTTTTTAACCTCCCGAGTGGTTTTCGCAACGCTGTCTGTCTGTATGTGAGTGCGTGCGTGTGTGTGTGTGTGTGTGTGTGTGTGTGTGTGTGTTTTTTTTTTTTTTTTTTTTTTTTTTTTGCTAGTTGTACAGCATGCTTCACATATTGTATTACATGCTATTAACGCAGTAAATAGATTAGTAATAAGAAAGTTCGCAACCTAGTGATAAAACTAATGGCGAGTAAGTATATAAAATCGTAACGTGTAAGATGAATATAGATAATACATAACTAAAGAGTATAAAACTAAAAACTACTTAACTTAAAACTTAGTAACAACAAAAATCAACAAAATTGTACCAATGCAGAAATATTCTCTAACAATGACGTAGAAAACAACATGACCTGACAGATATATAACAGAATTATAGCGCCTCAAGAAGGTCTTAATTATTTAATTAAAACCGGTAAGACCACACAACTAACCGAATAGACTAGCACACAAGTAAAGTATGTAAAAAATAAAGTACACATAATAAAGTAAAAATTCAGCGTAAAATAACTGCATGACACTGATTTGTTGATTTCTATCATTTATCATCAAACTAGAAATTACACAAAATAGCTAATTATTTGGTTCATTACCAATTATTATTCTATATTATATTTAACGAAGTCATTCATTATATTATTACGTATATGTTTTATGCTATTTTGATAACTATTTGATTACTATTGATCTTAATATAATATAAGTACTTTTTTTTTTTTTTTTTTTTTTTTTTTTTTTTTTTAGAATAATAATTAAGTAACGACACATATTAATAATGAAATGATTAAATAATAAAATATCCTTAGTAAATAATTATTAAAGAAATAACTTATTAAAAGTAAAAAATACGAAGGACTGAAAATAAGCCAGTTTGACTCTTGTAGGAAGATGTGAAGAGGCGGAGGCCAGGGCAAAGATTGTGTGACTATGTGACGCTGGAGAATGGTCCTTTCAGCTAGGAGTAATGGACAATCGAAGAGAAGATGATCGACAGTTTGTGGTGACACATCATCGCAGACGCAAGATGGAGACTGAACTATGTTGAACCGGTGAAGATAAGCTTGAAATTTTCCGTGTCCGGTTAAAAACTGAGTCAGCCGGTGGTTGATGTTGACGTGATGAAGAGATAATCGATCTTTAACAGTTGGAATAAATCTGCGAGTTAAAAGTCCTGACGACGATCCACGCCAAGCTTCTTCCCATTGCTGCGTGCTTCCAATACGTGCACGGTGCTTCAACTTGGTGTAAGGAAACCTGTCGTATGATAAGGCGAGGTCACTACGTGATGCTTCCTTAGCCAGCTCATCTGCTTTCTCATTCCCCTCGAGTCCAACGTGAGCTTTGACCCAATTGAAAAATCTCAACAGTATCATCAAGCATACGAAGGTGATGTCGGATGTCTTCGATGATTGGCTGATGATTGTGCGGATTCTTTAACGTTTCAATGCTTATTTTACTATCCGTGTTTATTCTTACTTTACTAGGCCTCTCTGTGTTAACTAACCACTCTAAAACCTTTAGAATAGCTAGCTGTTCAGCTTGATTATTGGAGCATAGATGTGAAAGCTTAAATCCTGATTGAAAGATAGCAACTCCACTTCTATAAACGATAAAAGCACATCCTACAGAGTCTTCCGTCTTACTTCCGTCGGTATAAATCTCAAGATCGCAGACTACATCTTGGTTTTCCTTGATATTCAGCAATAGGGATGGATGAGCCCAATACTGAACTTTGACAGGCCTGTCAAGATATTCACTGGACAGATCACCTAATATGCCGCCTGATGATGATTTTACTATATCAACAGAAACCATCTCCTCCGCTTGTAGGTATATAGGTGTTATTCCTGCAACGATACACGCCGCATTGTAAGATACGGTTCTGTAACCTTTGATTAAACGAATGGCGAACAGACGCTGTACTCTTTCAAGTAAGAGTCTGTTCCTTTTAAGCTTTAAACCATCAAACCATACTGAAACCGCATATAACAGCATAGGCAAAAAGGCACCAGTATATATAGTTTTCAAGGCTCCGTATCCAAGACCCCAGTGAACTTTAGCAACTCGAGATAGGGCGTTAACAGTCTGCAGACTTTTTTCACAAACCATCTGGATGTGATGACTCCAGCCGAGATCCTGGGTAAAGTACACTCCAAGGTATTTTAGCACCTGTACCTGTTTCAAAGATTTGTTTCCTAACGAAACTGAAATTTGAGGATAACATGTCTTCTGCTGACGTAGAGAATCTGAGACTTATCTTCATTAAAAACAATCTTGTTATTAGAAGCCCAAGTGTGTACTATTTCTAAAACATTATTTGCTAAGAGCTCGACTTCCAGAGGTGACGGACCAGCTATACAGACACAGTAATCATCGGCAAAAGCAAACGCTGAAGAGTGGACTGGGTACTTGATTTTAAGCAAAGGGTTGTACAGAACAATCCAGTAACCTGGTGCTGAACACGAGCCTTGTGGACTTCCTTGTGAAATGGAGGAAGATTTGCTTAGATGGTTAAGTATAAGCTTCGCCTCGCGCTTAGAAAAATAACTTTCTGACAGCTTATATAGGTTTCTAGGACAATCTAGGTCCCTGAGACTCTTCATGATGGCAGGCCACCACGCAGCATCAAAAGCCCCACGTACATCAAGTGAAATAATCGCTACATCCCATTGAATATCGAGATATCCTTTGACGAAACTTTGAACTGCATTAAGAGCGTCTATGGTACTACTCTGCGACCTGAAACCAAACTGATTAGCAGATAAAAGATCCCTAGATTCCAGATGAAACATGATGCGGTCGATACTGAGACGTTCTAGAACTTTTCCAGCAACCGAAAGAAGACTTATAGGTCGAAACTTAGAAGGGTCGTCTGAGTTTTCCTTACCCGGCTTTTCTAAAATAACAATTTTTGAAATTTTCCAGCTAGAGGGAAAAGTTCCTTGATGAAGACACATATTATAAATCGCAGTTAAAGACTGAGGATAGTATTTAAAAATAAAAAAGATATATATCACTGGAAAGTCCATCTAAGCCGGGTTTATTGGGTTTCAGGTCTTTGATAATATTTCCAACCTCGAGCACAGTGAAATCACAATCATCTAATGTATTTATATCTTGATCATCAATTCCCTCATTTCCTTATGTACTGGGATATCATTAGCCACTGCATCCGTAGGAATAAACTTATCCATCAAGATATCCAACGTTTCCTCTATATTTTTGTAAATGTACCATCAGGGCGCTTAAGTGTAGAAATGTGAGTAGGAGGTTTGATTTTCCCCACGGACATCTTGTAAGCACAGTTCCATGGATCCCTGGGACTAGTAGAAGAACAAAACTTCTTCCAGCTCTCAAGTTTAGAACTCTTAATAAGTGCGTCGTATTCCCGTAATAATGCATAAAACTCCACTTTTCTAGAGTGCCTCAATGCTTCATTATTATAAGTCCTTTGGTACCGGCGACGATGATGCCTGACACGTTTCCTGAGTTTGTCCAAATCATCTGACCACCAGGAGACTGACTTTTTATTAGAGGGCTTAATGTTGACAAACTGGAGGGAAAGAAGAAGTGCACCCATTCTGAACCCTACCAAAGAATTCTTCAACAAAAACATCAATGTTTGGAACATGCTTAATATGCCCCGATAAAAGGTAATCTAAATGTTTAGCATCAGGAACAGGAGACACATTCAGAAATCGTGAGAAGCTCTGAGCAAGAAAGTCCCTAAATTTATTCCAATCTCCCCTCTTTGTATTATATTTAAAGCCTGATTCGATTTCTGTTGATCTTGACAGTGGGTCTATACGAAATAATAAATACTTATGGTCAGACAAGCTTTCTTCAGGGGACACAGACCAATTAGAAATAAAAGGAAGTAAATTACAAGAAGAAACGGTTAAATCTATATAGCTGAAACCTCTAATAGTTTCAAAAGTAGGAATCCCATTATCTTCATTAAGAAAAAACAATGCATTAGTGGACAAAAATTCCTCAAAAATACGGCCTCTTTCATTGGTAGTAATATCAAACCAGGTGGTTGATCTAGAGTTAGTATCTAAGCAAAGAAGAAGAGAAGGGGTGGGGGAAGTATGTGATATTATACTTTCAAGTTCAGAAATATCCTGCTTCAAATCATTATCATAAGGCAAATAAACGCTGCAAGCCCAAAAACTAAATGACCCGTACTTTATCTGAACTAAAACTTTATCTTCTGATGATACTTGAGAACAAAGAACAACATCTAGACATTTGTTTGAGACAAGAATTGCAGCTCTATTACGATCAGTTCCTTTACAATAAATTCTATGATTAGTCCCAGAAAAGCCTGATATTTTATTATTGCTGGTATAAGGCTCTTGAATAAAAACTATATCTATTTCATTTTCTAATATGTAATTAGATAATAAATGAGAGGCCTTAAGGGATCTCTGTAAATTAATCTGTAAACATTGTAGAGGTGGGAGATTAGATATTGATGTACTAGGTTTGTTTTTGTTATTATTGGCCATAGTCGATGTTATCTTTAATTTTTTCAATCTGGTGAAGGTATCGGGGACAGTTATAAGACAGGGCCGGGTGAGAAACGTTTACTCTCTTATCTGCTTCAACAAAGCTTGTAGGTCGTACAGTTAATACAACGATGTTCGCTCGCAGTCTTAGTGCAATCTTTAATCGAGTGATTTTCAGTGCAAAGTGGACAACACATAGGTTCATTGTTTTTCTTTTTTCCACAATCGTTAGCAACATGATTAAATTTATTACAGTGAAAACACCGTGTGACAGTGATGTGATCAAAAACTTTACAGAGACTCCAGTGTAATTTAACTCCAAATTTTAACAACTTCAAACGTAAGGTAGGATTGACCTCTGCTATTATAGATTTAACTCCTCTCTTAGATATTAACAATTTCTTAATAACAATTGAGTCCTGAGCAGTAATAATATCTGTGTTTTGATCCATGATAACCTGATATGCATTATCAATAGTGATATCATCTGGCACGTAATTAATTTTAAGTCTAGGCTTAAATTTTGAGATGACTGTTGCAGTAAGTTGATCTTTACAAGATGAATTTATTTCTTGGCATAATACCTCAATATCATCTTTTTTATTCGACTCTAGATCACTCTCCCTTCTGAAACCTTCTTCAAAACAGAAACCCCCACTTTGAGGTTACGGGGATTGACTTTTGTTTTAATCAGGTCTTTGGTCTCGTCACTTGTTTTATAATTTTTAGGAACTATTATGGCCTTAAAAGTAGGCTTAGAAATAGGTTTTGGAGTACTTACAGTATCAATACAAGGTAAAGCTAAAACACTTTTGTAAGTTACCGACGGCTGGTCTCGTAACCTCAAAACACTTACACTTTTTCCGTCTTTTAATGTCTGAATTTCATTTTTAAGCTCACTAAAAACATTTTGTAACATTTTCACTGCCGTTAAAATATCTTTTTTCAAATCATTACGTAAATTACCACTCACTTTTGTTACTTTCTAACAAATTTATGGCAGAGCCAAAAGAATCGTCCTTACCCTCCCATCTTCGAGCGGTCACACCGCGGTCAACACCGTCACGCGGTCACACCAGCGGTCACACCGTGTGTGTGTGTGTGTTGTGTGTGTGTGTGTGTGTGTGTGTGTGTGGTGTGAGTGAATGTTGTTTTAATTTAGTAGTATAAACTTATTGTGCGTAATGGTTTAATGTTTTTTCATCTGATAAAGTACACATGACTAAGCAGCTTTAATTACAAATATATTTAAACTAAACCTTAAATATAATATACTACTTAACATTATTGTCCAGTATTTCATATTTTCAAGTTCTTTATTGCTTATTACCTAAAATTCATTAAACCTAATCAACTTTAGAAAAATACAGATCCTGAGTTTATTGAACACTTCCTTATCCTAGTTGGGAGGGGGGGGGGGGGGGGAGGTGCTTTCTAAGCAAAGTCTCAACACTCCGCCTACCTAAAGACCTTTTCACCACATTTATTATTAAATAAATTACTTGTCTACTTAAAGGTTCAAAGCTGCTGAAACAAAAGCTGCTTGTACACACGCTGACCTTTTCAAAATATTATCATTGTATGGATTTTAAATTTACTCACAAACTATCAGAACTTTTTGCCAAATGAATATACTATTTTCCAAATAAATAATTTATTATAAACTATGAACATTTTAAAAATACATTTTACAAAGAAATTGCAATAGTAAGAGCGCTCAGTGAGTGGTTAAACACCTAGATGGAGGCTCTGTCTCTATAGTTTTGCACAATATATAAGTTGTATAACAAACATTTAATCAATCTTCATTAATTAAGTCAAATAGTAAAATGAGACTTACTTATCATAAGAAAACGATAATTCTTTCTTTTTAATTAGTACTGATTTGCAAGTCAATATGATTAATAAGGAATATTAAAAATAAAGTAATATGCTAATGATAATATTTATTATTATGAGTATAAAATAGTTTAAATAGTGATGATTAATAATCCCCACAGAGTTGTACACCCAATTATCTAGGAAGCACACCATCCGTATGAGGCGCACTTATTACTAGTTCATAGTGTGCCCAATTCATCGAGCCTAACCAGACTCTATACAAACTCACCGCTCTGGCTAGTGTCCGCGACTATTCACAGTGTTTCTAGTTCATTAAGACCAGCTAGTTCCCCTCGTATCCAGGCCGCCCTCGTTTAACCAGTCTCACCAATCCCATCAGCTTTCCTATATATCACCAGACTCAACTGTGCTCACTGTCCTGGCTAGTCAAGAGCCACCCAGCAGAGAACTCTAGCAACCCGACGTCAGTTGTTGGGGTTGCTCATTCTTAGCTTTAACAAACTCATCTTTAGCTCTGGAAAGTCAAAGTTGCGCAGTGCTACTAGAGACGTCTGTCTTACTAGACTAGAAACTTTGTTATTCCTGCCCACTTCATCACCTTCATTGACTTTTTTTTCGGACATACGAAGGCTCAGTATATAGTTCCCCTTTATTTTTTAGTGAGCTATAAACAACGGAAACGCGGATCGACATGTCTCAGAGGAAACAGGAACTAGCCCCGCATTTGCGTATTAGTAGCCAAGGAAACCACGAAAAACCCTGGCTTGGGTTGGCCAGCTTTGAAATTCAAGACCCCCGATGAACGATACAAGGGATAACCTCATATTGAGGTCCCGGCTGGATTTGAACCCTCGACCTCTAGGTCGAAAGGCGAGGTCGACTCGCTCCGGTAGTGAAAGCATATAATATAGTCTCGCCTGTTTTGACTCTGCTTCGAAAGCATTTGATATGACTCAGGTTTAAATAACACTTGTTTCAACTCAGCTTTAAGTTCAGTTCTCAAGTTAAGTTCAGAAGTTATTGAATAACTCCTATCATTAGTCGATATTAAATTTTAAATCGCTACGTTAATTCGTGCCTGCGAGGTCAAGGTCATTGAAGCGTCAGTATTTATTACGTTTGAGACCACCGAGGTCTAGGATTCGCATCCTAAGTTACGCTCTCAGTTTGTATGAGATTATTGTACAAATTAATCATTGCAAACATTAGTTTAAACTCCGAACACCAGGTTGTTCCCAGAAGGGTTTTCCCTGAGTCGAAAGGTTCTATGCGGGTCTTATTATTTTTTTGTTTGTGTTCCTTTGATATCCGTTTTGACACTTAAGCTTTTTTTTATAATTACAGTTAATACGTTTGATTGAAATCAATTTTAATTTTCATTAAAAAAAATATACCCAAAAAAGCCTATTATAGCCTAGATTGTACGGCTGTAGATTGCAAGTGTAATTTTTGAAACGCACAAAGAGAATAGTAATTATCAATGTCATTAATACAGCTGTAAATTTTATCTGAAATTGTAACTACAATGTATTGTCTAATTTGAATATATATGATAGTAATTTAGAGTAAATTTCTCTATCTCTGTATAAATCTAGATAATTTAGAATGATGTATTGTCTGGGTACGTATGTCAAGTTAGGTAAATTCTAGCGTTTCTTTTATCTTTACGAGGGGTTTTTAAACCCCACTCTGATTAATCACTCATTTTTTTTCAGTCTTTTTGTTTTGCACGGAATTTACCCCCCGAAATCGATTGTTTCTCCTAAATGGAACCAGATATTTCCTCTGTCCCTGCTAACTGAACTTCTGAAGAGCAATTATCAAAGGGTATAAAGGAGATTATGTACAGATAATAAACTTTTGTTAATTAAAGTAATTGTTAGAATTATTTGTTTTGAATCGATATGACTTATTATCACAAAAAATCAGGTACGGGGTGTCCCCAAACTTTTCCTCTCCATATCAATTCACAAACGCATGAAACAATCATCCTTGACTCTTCGATTCGCTTCGCTCGTCCTCTATTATTCATAATGTTAAATGTATATAAAATACATATCTAATAAAGTACCTATCAATATTTCTATAAATTCTTATATTTTATTACATCTCAGGAAGGTTGGCATCGTAAGTCCACTGTACAGAAAGAGGCTAAAGCCAAAATTGTCATGTGCTATTTACGAAAAAATAGTAAGGGTAGACAACGTTTGTCCTTCACTGAGTTCAAAGGTATTTGGAGATACCTTTAAAGATTGTGTTTTCCCTTTTAATGTCTAACAACATTAATGCCAAATAATTTTTTTAATTATTTAATAAATAGTTTTTTTTTGATTTCAGTGACAAATAATCTCAAACTAGTTAATAATAAAATATTTAATAACGAACAATTAACAACTATACAATTATGTATGTATTATAACCTGACGATATATAAGATGTAAGTAGTGTATGAGAGCCCCACGTAGTAGCGGTAGGTTAAGAAAGGTGCATTCACAATACTGCGGTAGCGATGCGTCCGTGCGTTTGCGGTGACAGCTCAAATCCCAATCTATGTAATCGGACGTTCTTAAACAGCTTGCGGTAGCGTTGCGGAAAATGGAAATTTTCGTAACCGACTAAACCCGCACAAATGATCTAATGATTAGCATTTGATTTATTAAAAAACACCTTAGGGACCTGACGCGAAAGACCATTCCGTTTCAAAGTTTTGGAATTTTCTTACCTTCTTCAGATTAGAGAAGAATGGCTTTTGTTTAAGTTGTGATTTTACTGTGCTTAAAATTCTTTTTATTTTAATAAAGAGTTGTTTATTCATCAAAAAAAATGAAATTTGTTGTTATTAAAACACAATTGTTATTTTATTACTTTTGGTTTGTGCTGTGTCTTTTATGTGTTTTTATAAGTGATTCAGGTGATTCAATTAAAGATTTTTTTAATGAAATAATTTTTTTGTTATGAGTTATAGACCGATTTTACGTCAAGGATAAATATAAATTCATTTTGACGCCTGTACAGATTCCTGCAATGACGTACACACGTCATCATTAAAACGTCAGGTTTGTTTACATCGAAATTGAATCACCACTATAAATTTCTAAACATATGCGCTTAGATAAATTATTTATATATAGAAGGAACACTACTGATACACACGGAAAACCGGTTCATCTGGTGCAACTAAGTAATGTTGCCACTCTACAATATACAATTTTCTAAAAAAAATTTTGGCAATACTTCGGTTGCTGAATTATTATGTTCTATTATTAACTAACTTAATGATTGTATCATAATATATAGTGGGTATGAAATATTTTCGCATTATTACAGAATAGTCATTTAAAATTGTAGTTAAAATTTTAATATATATATATAACGTAGTCCTCGTCAACAATAATGTAAAATTCTTTTGTTGCCACCCTTTGCCATCTAAGACCAGTTTTATTAAATACTCAGCAGGTATTTTAAGTTATTATATTTGTTCTTTACGTCTTTCTCATTAATAGATATTTAATAACACATATTTTAAAAAATGTTTGTTGCAGGTTGGCAACATTACTTAAGTTGCACCAGTCAACCAGGCTTTCGAAATTACATTGTGTTTACGTCCTGTGCTCCTTCTATATAAGTAGTATATTCTAAGATCTTGCGAATGTCTGTCTCAAAAAATAACCTTCATCATTGACAGGCAGCAAAGACATTTGTATAACCTTCAAATACAGAAACTATGGACGCAACAAATAAAAATTTATTGGCTTTTAGCACCTTATTTATGTTTCACCTTTAATTATTTTTACTTATTGCAGTAAAAGAATTTCTAGAAAAGGTTTGTTTTCAAAAAGCAGAAACCTTTTTAAAACGCTTCGTTATGAAAAGAAAGAATTATACCTATCTTTAAAGTTAAAATAACGTCAGGACCAAATGGGATGTATAAAATTAAGACGTTAGATAACAATCCCAGAGGTAAGGTCCCTAGAGGCGGCTCTCAGAGCGGGGAGACTCGGGTACCGGAGCACGATATCTTATCTACCCTGCCAGGCAAAACACCTGCAGCAATTTAAATGAATAATTTGACTTTGTCACAGAAAGAATATCCTGATAGCAAGTTGTTCAAGTTTTGTTGCTCTGAGGGAGTTGAAAGAAATTAGGGTAAAATGAATTAAAAACACAAAACCTGCTTCAGGTTCCGCTATTTTGTATGGGATGCTTCAAATGAGCAATTGTGGTAATGATCGTTTAAAATTAGTAATGAGTCATCGTTTGAGAAGGCATAGTATAATTAGAGGGAGCATACCTATTTTAAACACCTTAGCGGGCATGAAACATTTCATAGGGCTGTCAGGGCTCTGTAAAACCTCATTGAAACATCCCCAAGAGTTCTTAAAGTAATCAATGGTTAAAGTATTAATTGATTAAAAAGGTTATATTACCCGCAAGTTGAAGAAGCAATCGAAAAATCAGCTACCGTCATACTTGCTGTTGGACATGAAATAGAAGTTACTCACTGATGTAACTTTATTAGTTGAGAGCTCGAGTGTTGCCTGCTGATGATGATCGTAATGCCGGAAACCGGTCCAGGATATTCATATCCAACAGCAAGTATCGACGGTAGCTGATTTTTTGATTTATTAATTGATTGTACATAATCAATCGTTGGTCCGCTTTTTCCGCACTTTGGCTTGTCTTTTCTTTTGTATAATAAACGTTCTGTTCCATAGGTTACTGGAATAGTGAACTATTTGTTCAATATTATTATGTTTAATGATGAATTTGTTTTCTACAAGGTGTCGTTTTTTATGTACTTTTGGGCGCTCAATCGAATGAAACCGACCGAAGTCATAAGACCCACTCAAAGTTACCAAAAGGTCGAAAAACCACAAAACATATAGAAACCAAAATTACGGTCGTTGAAAATTTAAATTTCGAGTAGGGTGTCGTTTTCCATGTTTTTTGGCCTCTGAGTTAAATGCCAGTGGATCCGTATCAAATGACCACC
>JACMZG010001870.1:13877760-13967957 GCA_018340805.1 Microvelia longipes | reverse complement strand
CCACAAAGTTGTCTGTCTTTATGTTTGTGTGTCTGTTATCATCGTAACAGACACACACTGTGTTGTCACAGTGTGTGTCTGTTATCATCGTAACAGACACACACTGTGTTGTCACAGTGTGCGTCTGTTATCATCGTAACAGACACACATTGTGTTGTCACAGTGTGCGTCTGTTATCATCGTAACAGACACACATTGTGTTGTCACAGTGTGCGTCTGTTATCATCGTAACAGACACACACTGTGTTGTCACTGTGTTTATGGTAGAGAGTTGAAAATTAATACAAAAAACAACCGTTAGGTCTAGTTGTGCTTGACCTAACAACTATTACCTGGCAGTAATGTCTCATCATAAATTTTGAAAATTCCCTAAAATCCAGAATTATGATTGGGTCCATGTGAAATTTGACAAGCATTTAGTACTATATAAGACCAACAAATAAGCCAAGTTTCAAGGTACCCTGTCCCAAAATTAAAATTTAGGCCCGTATTCAAAGACATTTTTCTTACCTAAACCTAACATTTTCCTTAAGGAGACGTAACATTTTCCTTACCTAAACTGTAAACTGGAAAATGCTAGGTTTAGGTAAGGAAAATATATTTATCTACTCCTTGTATTGTAAGTTCTACTTACAGTCTTGTTATCTCACACTGTAAATGTACTTTTACTCCCTAGGGAGGAAAAGTGAAAGTGTTACCAACTTGACAGAATTTTTTAGTAAAATTTTTAGGATTTTTTTCGGTGTTATGTTGGTACTACGGGTAGAATATACAATATACACACGCTAATGTTTAAATTACAAATATAGTATTACACATTATTCTATTGACAGCTTACAATAAAATAATGTGAAGATAGTGGCTTTATTCTCTCTTCATCAGAGTAATTGACATGGTAAGAATTAACTAAACTAACACAATAACAATTAAGGAGCTGAAGAATATATTAATAGTTGTTAGTATTAGTTCTCTAGTCGTAGATAAAATTTAATATGCAACAAGGGATGAAAGTTTTCAGCTCTCGTATTATCTCCCTGGGCAAGCCTCGGGAGCTAACTAGTTTATCTCCCTCGGCCTACCGGCCTCGTGAGCTAATAACTTGAGCTGTAAAACTAACTTTCATCCCTTGTTGCCTAAATAACTATTGAATACGGGCCTTAATATAAATTTTCAGGAAGCTCAAACAAGTGTTTGGAGGATTATTTTCTATGTGCTACCCTTTTATTTTGAAAATTATAAACTCGTTTTCTCGTAGTAATAGAGTTGGAAATGTAAACCATTCTAATTTACTTCGTTGTTGGATCATTTTTGGTTATTGTTCTTGCATTATTGGTTAACAACTCATTGTTACAGTGATGGAAGGAGGAGAGAGTGGCCAAGTACAAGCAAGATAGACGACGTGAGTTAGAAGCGAGGTATGGACCACGCGATGCTGCTCAGAATGTCCAGAGAGTTGCCAGTGATAAGACTGAGAACAGGAGCCCCGGAGGTAACATCAGGACCACACGAGCATCTCGTCTCCGAACACAAGCCAATCTGGCACACAGCAAGTCAGGTTAGTATGCTGCGTACGGTATTTATTAAATTTGTAGTGTAACATTAAAATTCAGTGGGTAAACAAGCATACATAAATATAACACAATTTAAACAAATCAACTAAATCTTTAATTATGATTAGTGTGGGTCTCCATTATTGTATAAATAGGTGATAAAGGCACTTATAAGAGACTAGTTTTAGTTTAATAGGTAAATATAGTGTATATATATATATATATAATATATATATATATATATATATATATATATATATATATATACCTATTAAACTAAAACTAGTCTCTTATAAGTGCCCTTATCACCTATTTATTTAAATCTTTAATCACTTGAAAAAATTAATCTTACTTCCGAAACAATTAATCAAACAAACTACTTAATCAACTAAAAGTATTCCTTATTTGCGCATGGCCAAACAAATGTTAGAAAACCGAGTTCCGGGGTACAAATCTATTTCTGAATATTTCAGTCGCTATTATACCGACTGATAGATAAGATAAAGACTGATAACGCATGCGCAGATTTAACGTCAATCGGCAAGCATTACGCTACAGTAGCATGGGAGGAACTGTACCTTGAATTGGAGGCACAAAGACAGCGATATAACAACAGTGTAAGGCTCAGGGTCTCCCAAATATCAACTTAATCTCACTCCGCGAAACTTAAAAAAACCCATTAAATAGTTAACCTTATAAAAGGTTAACAGAAAGTTAACCGTTTTATTCATCACTCCTAACCTTAAAAATAATACTATATATAGAAGGAGCACAGGACCGTAAACACAATGTAATTCCACTGATAACACGAAAGCGCACATTATTTTAAATATATGTCATAAATATCTATTATTGAAAAAGATCGTAAAGAACAAATATAATAACTTAAAACACCTGCTGAGTATTTAATAAAACCGGTCTTAGATGGCAAAAGGGTGGCGGAATACAAGAATCTACATTTAGTTGACGAGGACTACTTTTTATATATAATTTTAATAAATACGTTAAACTACAATTTAAAATGCTTTAAATATTGTAATGCACCGATATTTATATTAGTATTTTATGAATAATCAATCATTAATTAATAATAGAGCATAATAATTCAGCAACCGGAAGTATTGCCAACTTTTTTATAAGAAAATTGTATATTGTTAGGGTGGCAGCATTACTTAAGACCACCAGTGAACCGGCTTTCGTGTTATCAGTAGTGCTCCTTCTATATATAGTATTATTCTAAGCTCCTAACCATACTTTTCCTCCTTGATTATTATGCCCCTGATAGGAAAATTTGTGTCAGATTCTTTCGTCTTATTAAAGACCTTTGCAGTGTAAAGGCTGGTTGTTTGCCGAACAAGGTGACCTGATGACGAGGGTTGTTATTTCGTCCAAACAAGCCTTGGGTATTGAGTGAAATCATTGGACCGCTGCAATTGATTACAACCGGAACCTCTGCTTTTATACTTGCCTTTCTTTCTGATTAAACTGTTTTCGGGTCGGAATTTCCCCCTGCTTGTTCACTTAAATTAAAGAAAACTTGCGAAGAAAATGTTGAATAATAAGTATAATTCTTGACTTAAACAGTGCTATCAGTTAGTAAATTTTAAGCAATACTCTCTCTGTTTGATAAATAAATCTGATACGGTGGGCGCATGCCGAACGAATGTCCTTTACAATGCGGGTTTTCGTGTTTAGCATATATTTCTTGCTTAAGGTTTGCGGAAAAATGTTTTGTTTGGGTTAAGATTTGGACCCATTTCGTCGTGCATAACACCAATGTACCAAAGTTTCATCTCATTACCATAATTAGTATATAAATGCCCGTTTTAGGGCCTTTCGGCCCTTTAGGGTATTCGCCCTGCGGGAACAACCTCGGGTGGGTCACATCTACTATATGCTCAAAGTCAAGCTAAAGTTGCTGTAATCTTTTTACATCAAATTATATTCATTAAAAACTGAGAGCATAGTCCGGGCTGTGAACCCCGGACCTCCGGTGCCAAAGTCCAGTACATGACTTGTATAGGTTTTTAAAAATTTTTATAAATGAGGAATATTGAAAATAAATGATAATTCAAAGTATCAAATGGATACTTTTACGTATTGCTTATCTGTGCATTAATGCAATAACTTTTACGTATTGCTTATCTGTGCATTAATCCAATAACTTTACGTAGCTTATCTGTGCATTAATCCAATAACTTTTACGTATTGCTTATCTGTGCATTAATGCAATAACTTTTACGTATTGTTATTTGCATTAATCAATGACTTTTTACGTATTGGTTATTTCTGCATTAATCCAATGACTTTTACGTATGGTTATTTCTGCATTAATCCAATCATTAATCTGATTTGACGTTGTCTACCTTTACTTTGTTTGTTCCAGATGTACTGCGACCTAAGAGCGGCGACTTTTCCAGTATCGAGTCTGCCCATAAAGAGGTAACTTATCTTTTTAGTTGATTGATGCCTAACTTCAATAGTTCTCTGATTCTTTCTGTTTGGGTTCAAGAGATGTGCGAGATGTAGGTGTTAAGAGTGGTGGGTTGCCTCAAATAGTTATTATGTAACTAGGCAGGAAAGAGGAATTTTGCTGACTAGTTTAAAATTTTGCCCCCGAGCCGAAGGCGAGGGTGGGCTATAGAAATTACCTGCAGAGGCGAAGCCGAGGCAGGTAATTTACATTTTGACTGCCGAGGCGCAGCCGAGGCAGGCAAATAGTATATACGTGTCAGTAATGTTTCCTTTCCTGCCTTGTTGCATACAATATTTATCTGCTCACTTATTATTAAAAAAACAACACACTACTTAGTTAATCTTATTTATTATTAGTCATACATTATAATTTTCAAAAAGTATTATAAAAACTAAAAACTGTTTTTATTTAATTAAATAGAACACAAACATAAAAATGCTGGGGTGTTTTCAAAAAGATCATCAATATCTTCTACTATATTATCTGTCATGATTACGCGTTTTTCGTAATAGATGAACAAATTAGGTGTAAACACAATTAATTTTTAAGAAAAAAGAGGTAATAAGTATGAAGAGACTTGACCTTGACAAAACAAAAATCAAAACGAGTGTAAACAGCTGTTTTTTTAGATTAAAGTTTTATAGATCTACAATTAGATTTTTTAAATTTTTATATTCTTTAAAATCAATTAATTAAAGATATTATGAGTAATTAGTAATTAATTGATTTAATAGTAATTAACAGAAAATGAGAACATGATTTTTATCGAATATTTTACCTAAACAGCGATATATTTATAAACTCATATTTTTTGATTAGTCAAAACAGACAGTTTTTGCTACTTTCCCTGCCTAGGGAGTTTTGAGAAATATCCATGTATAGGCCCTTCTTTGACTCCCTAGGCAGGGAAAGTACTCAAATCACTTTGCTGCCTGTTTTGAAGTAACAGATCAGCGAAACGCTTCTTTCCTGCCTAAAACTAGTTCAGTAATGCTTAATTTTGCTGCCGTGAGCAGATAAATAAGGCGCGGGTCGAATCTCTAGACGTTGGATCACCAACAAACTTTTTATAATTTTTTTTTCAAAATTTTCAGTAATTAGCCGGATTTGTGATAAATGAAGCCTATTTCCGTAATCTGCACGCTCTTTTGGTTAATCTCAAAGAGTATTTACATTCACTCAACGATTTATTTTTAATCTAACTTGGTACATACATAACTACTGTTAGACGTCAATATTGACATGTTCAATAATAACACAAATACTGACGTCTAACAGTAGTTATGTATGTACCAAGTTAGATTTAAAAAAATCCTCGTTGACTGAATGTAAATACTCTTGAGATTTAACCAAAAGAGCGTGCAGATTACGGAAATAGCTTCATTTATCACAAATCCGGCTAATTACTGAAAATTTAAAAAAAAATTATAAAAAAGCCAACGTTCGAGTAGGTAATGCAGCGACTTGGAGGGCCCCCACTCCTCCCCTAGCCACCCCCCCGCGATCAGATCGGTATCTCGTTATTATACATGGAGGGCTACCTCCTTGATCACCCGTACCCTTACTATGTACCCCCCCCCTCCCCCTTTTCAGTGTATTATGCTCGTACACTGGACTTGGCTAAAATTCGTCTCTCCTTGTATTTGTGTACCTAATTATGATATTTCATGTAGACCCACCACTCCCCACAACTCCTACATCACCCACCCACCCTTTACTTAAAAACAGATTTTTCGTCTTATACCATATGAGTTTTTAACGAAGAGCCTCCCCTCTCCTCAACTTACAGCAATCCTCCCTACCTCTTTACTTAAGACCAGATTTAGTCTAATTTTTCATATGAGTTTACCTAACGAAGAGCCTCCCCCTCCTCAACTCTTACTCCATATTTAGTTTTCAATTATAATACCCCTTCACTCCCTTACTTAAGAATCTCTAAGAAACCCTCTAAGAATAATTAATTCTTAGCGGATAGTAGATGCAATCCACCTGAGGTGGTTTCCGCAGGGTGAATACCCTGATGGGTCGAAAAGCCTTAGAACGGGCATTTATTTTATTAATCCTCTACTTATGACCAGATTTTATATGTCTAGTAGACCCCACCCCACCCCACGCATGTCGGGTGGCTACTTTTTACCATATTACCCCCACCCTCTACTTAGAACAGATTCTGGTCTAAATTTTTCACCTGATACCCCAGTTAAATGCGGTTTTTACATATTTCTTACCCACAACTCTTGCGTTATGTTTAGTTTTCAATTATAATATCCACTCCCTCTACTTAGGACCTGTTTTACTTTAATTTTTCATCTGATTTACCTACCACAAAGGACTTTTACGTAATACCCACAACTCATGTTGTATGCGTAGTTTCAATAATAATATCCATCCGAGACTTAGACCAGATTTAGACTAATTTTGATCTAATGATGACCCTACCCCTCCATATTCATGCGGTATGTGTAATTTTAACCATATCCCCTATAAGACGGTTTCCTAGTCTAAATTTTACATCTGATGCCCCTATTATATGGGTTTTGTTATGAAGACCACTAACTCTATGCTTTTTCTTGAGACCAGTTTTCTATTCTAAAATTTTCATCTGAATCCTTTATATGTAGAGAAGAGTAACTCTCTTAGTAAATTTCTTCAATTGTTTAATGATCATTTATTACCCTAGATTATTGGAAGTAAGGTTAAATAATTTAATACAATTATTTATTTTACATAAATATATTTAAGGTTTACAAATTAATTTCAATCAATATTGTTTACAATTACTTTTCTTTTCTTGTATCCCCACGGCACAGAGTCATAATTATCTAATAGTTTCCTTTTCCTAAAATTAAGTTGGAATATTTTCTGACTATTTACAGTGACAACTTCATGGGTTTTGGTTCTTCTAATTTGTTTGGTACAAATATACTTCGGGGGCTCGTCTTGAAGAACCATGTCTTTCATTTTTTCAAAGTTTACATCTTTTGATGCTTTGTAGTTTATAGTAATCCCTTTGACTTTACATACGGAGTGATACGTATTATTTTGAGGACTATAAACTTTATATGCGTAGTTCTTTGGTCCTCCAGATACAAATTCTTTAATATAGCTCCCTTTTCCATAAACTTCTAATTCATCAGTCATGTCTCCTAAGAAACTACCGACCGGAACTTCATATTTTCCAGGTTGAGAGACGTATATCGTACAATCAGTATCGTAATAGACCACCCTATCATCAAGCTTATCTAAATAGTCGTAGAGTTTTAATCTTGCTTGTGCCGTAGTATAGGCTGCCAAAACAACATTCACAGTAGGGAGTACATTAAAGCATTCTTCTTTGTATTCCCAGTTAACGATCACAGTCGAGTCATTAACTAAAGTTATATTATTTACTTGAATAGCCGGATCCGATAAGATTTTAAAAAACTCCACCGATTTGTTAACAATCGTACATTTTGGTTGATTTTCTCTCTGACCCAACTTACCCCAGAAACTAGTAATCAAACTTTTACCCAACAGTCTTAAGCCGGGATTAAATTCTATTTCGTCTGGGTTAAGTTTAACGCCTTCTTTTTCAAAATATTCTTGTATATACTGGTTTTTCGCTTCTTGATTTGAACAGTGAAGAGGCCAGCCAGAAGCTTGTTGCTTAATCCTTAAAAATTTGTTTATAAAACCAGTAAAGAGCCCCTCGGTATCTTTGTTGTACCGGATAGTTTCATACTTCCATATTTCATAAATATGTACCATGTGATATCCTTTTTCTATGCTTTTCTTACTTCGTCTATGACCCATGTCCCTATTATAGCTCGCTCTTCCTCATTATGATCACATTTTTTCTTTAATTCTTCGCAACATGAGCGACAAAGCGAAAACATTAGCCTACCGTTACATTTCATAGGTAATACAGGGTGATACAAGTCTTGCGGCGGTAATATTTTACATTTAATTATACCGTCTGTAAAATTTAAATTTAGTTGACGACATTTAACATCCCCGACGTAAACTTCAGGGTGTCCCACGGGGTATTTACCGAACTTATTCACCCAAGGGTATAACGAACACACGTCTACATACTTTATCTTTTCGTTTTCTTTAATTTTATAGTAACTTTTAGTTGCACTGTCCGACCTCCGTAAAAACTGTCCCTAGGATCGAGAGGTAAATTTGTAATCAACGGGTGTGTATTAACGTACTTTTTGATATTACAGTCGCCTTCTAGCTCTTTCCTAAAGTCACATTCCCATTTTTCAATGACGTCATAACCCTTACTTCTTAAACGCTCGACTTTCATATTTGTACTAATAAAACGGGTCTCCATTGTATCCACCGGGTCATTATGAACGGGCTCTTTTCTATTGTACTGAATACATCTCGGACATCCATGATAAAAGCACCCGTGAAATTCAAACACTTGATTTGTGTCTTTACAATACCCGTCAACTTTTACACCAGCCACTAAGGCTTCTTTACTTTTGGCAGCATGAATAATATCAATATTTTTTTATGTTCCTCCCAAATCAACCACTGGACAGCTATTTTTGACTGGATATCTCGCCAGCGGTATCCTTTCTTTGGTATTATTCCTATAGTATCCTTTTTTAAAAAATTTCTTCTAAACACTTTATTACAAGCCGAAGGAAGCGTACACGCCTCCGTAAAAGGGCATACGTTTCCCTCTTGCATTATAAGTTTCCTAAATTTCAAACATGACTGCGCTAAAATTTCCACATCAGATACACAGTAGCCAATAATTTCTTTTTTCATGTCAAATTCATCATTTTTATGTTCTTCGTACCACTTTAAAAATTCTATCCGGGCGTCCGGTTTCATGTGATCGGGGTCGTAGTATTCAATAGGAGGAAGTAAACCTTTGTAATTCGCAAACTCTGTACGGTTTAAAAGATGTGGAAAATACCCTTTTTTGAGTTCCGTTAAGCCAAAAGCTTTCGGGAGCGCACTTAAAGCCATCGGAAAGTAGTTTATGCTATCTAAAAATTTAACATTTCCAACAATCATTGAAATCAACCCGGAACCCCTCGTTATTATTTCCGGTGTTAAATTTGTTTGTGTCAATATATAATTTAAAATAAACTGATGATCGAAACGACCGCCGTTATGCGCTATAGCAATCACATCTTTAAATTTCTTTCTTATAGTAAGAAGATGGTGAGTAAATGGAGTTACGGGATCGTCGCATTTCAATATTTGTAACCTAACACCACATTGTTTGCATACTTGAACATCAGTTTCTAGGCATTCGTGACAATATTGCTTAAAAACACATAAATTAGGCTCATGAAGTACGCCATTTTTCTCTAAAACCTTCTCTTGTCTAGTTTCTAGATCATAGATTACAAACAAAAAATCCTTAGTTTTGGGTTTCCCCGTTATCTATTTGCATGTAACATAAGTGTTCAGAGGGCTGATGTTTATTACATATTTTACAAAACACTTCACCACAAAAATGTTTTCGACTAGACTTAATAGTTTTAAAACATTCATCACATTGTGTGATTTCCTTACACACAATACTTTTCTCTAGAGAACCAGGTTTTCCGGTGGTTTTCAAAACACTCTTTACTCCTAAATTGTCTACGACATTCCTCACATTTTATTTTCGTGGTGGTAATACAAGCCGGTGATTGTTGACAAGCCGGACATTTGCTTTGACAACGGTGTGCATTTTTATGGTCATACGGCACGTGGCACTTTTCACAGTAATTATTACACACAAAGGCAGCGGTCAAAGAAGTGATAACATTGTAGTGACCGTCACAATAAAGAAGGTTTAAACACTTGCTGGCATCCGTATCACCTTCAAATATTACATCTCGGCCTTTACTACTATAATTATATACAGTAATTTTATAGCCTTCAAGGAACTCTTGAAACTTTTTCAATTCTGGAATCCCACATCTTCTTTCCGGTATACAACTCCAGCTTTTTGAATTAATTCTAAACTCATTGTAGTTTGAATGTTTTTTGTATTTAATCTAATTTTATCATAGTCCGGGTATTTATCAAATCTAGTTTTGGCTACCACTAGCGCTCGAGGAAGGCATAAGTTGTCCGTATTCTTAATTGTAATAATACCCTTCCTCTTTGCACATTCTTCGGTAAAACTGTTAAATTTTCGGGACCCATACCTTTTCCCGTAGGCATACGTATGCTTGTTACACTCAAACAAAAATTATCCGACTCTAAAGCCAGAGAATTGGACTGATAAAGATTAGAAATAACCTTCCAAATGTCTCTGAATGTTACATCACTAGCCTTTTGAAACTTAAGCCAGCCTTCTCCTCTTGAAAAATCTTTATTACAGAAAGTAAATCCTAAATAGTCATCAGGTTTAACACCTTTTATTGCCTTGGTAACGATTTGTTCGACGGCTTCCTTTGGATGACTAAAATCACCATCAAAGTTACCTTGCGGTTTGATCTTAAAATCGATAGTTCTTCCGGTAATACCAAACTTCGGATCTTCTTGACAACGTCTTTTACAATGATAAACTTCTCAGACATATTGACGCACGGAAAATAACTACTGAATGATCCAAGCACCAATTCTTAAACTTATATGGTTTCCCCCACTCCTTTTTTTCGGGAGGCCTAGTATGATTTACAAAACCGGCTATTCACCTAGCGGATTTTTATCGAACCAATACGGCAGACTTCCAATACCGCGTTTTCCAAAAAATAATATGACGGACTTATGCATCCATTAGAAAATACTTTATACTAAAAAAATACCGTATACAACTAGTAATAAAAATAAATAAAGTAATACGCCGGACTCTACGGTTCAAAGCGTAAACTCATTTATGCTGTTTTCCTAATTTAGACTTAAATTTACATACTTTTTTAAACTACCACAGAAAATTGACTAAATAGACAGCCATTTTATTAAATATTACACCAAATTTACAAGAATACACCTTATATTATAGACTTTTTCCTATAAATACCCGACTTTTAGTACAAAAATTTAAATAACAAATATTTGACTAAAACACTTTTACTAAAACATAATACATTTCTGAAATTATAGATTTAATGACTGACTCTAGACAGACGGATATTTAATTAGATACTTGAAAATTCCTTCATTTACTAAAACTATACTAAATACCAGACAAAATAATTAACTTAGAACACTGAAACTTACAGCTAAATATATCATAAATTAGACGAAACAATGCTCGAAATAACCAACAAAATACCAAATACTGAAACTTTTACTAAATCACAGACTTACAAGAATAAAAATGACATAATAATTGACTAAACTACAACAAGCTTTTACTAAACAAAAGCTAAAATCATAGACTTTTCAGACCAAATCACTAACTTTACTGAGAACAAGGACATACAGCTAAATATAACATAAATTAGACGAAACAATGCTCGAAATAACCAACAAAATACCAAATATTTTGCTAAATCAAGACTTACAAGAAAAAAATGACATAATAATGGACTAACTACTACAAGCTTTTACTAAAAAAACTAAAACTATACTTCATCAAGACAAACTTATGACTAACTTTACTGAGAACACAGAAACACACAGCTAATGCTCGAATGACCAACAAAATACCAAATATTTAAAATCACAGACTTACAAAAATAAAAATGACATAATAATTGATTAAACTACAACAAACTTTTACTAAAAAAACTAAAACTATACTACATACAAGACAAACTTATGACTAACTTTAATGAGAACACAGAAACACAGCTAATGCTCGACATGACCAACAAAACACCAAATATTTCACTAAATCACAGACTTACAAAAATAACCTAAAAAATGACCTAATAATTGATTAAACTACAACAAACTTTTACTAAAAAAACTAAAACTATACTACATACAAGACAAACTTATGAATAACTTTACTGAGAACACTGAAACTTACAGCTAAATATAACATAAACTAGCCGAAACAATGCTCCAAATAACCAACAAAATACCAAATACTGACACTTTTGCTAAATCACAGACTTACAAAAATAAAATTAATCATAATAATTGACTATAAGACTTTACTAAAATTGACTGTTTATTTTAGACTACTCGCAAATAGAAATTGACTAATTACAGCCAAAGTTATAGACATTTAGACATCAGAACATGAAAATTGACTNCCGAAACAATGCTCCAAATAACCAACAAAATACCAAATACTGACACTTTTGCTAAATCACAGACTTACAAAAATAAAATTAATCATAATAATTGACTATAAGACTTTACTAAAATTGACTGTTTATTTTAGACCACTCGCAAATAGAAATTGACTAATTACAGCCAAAGTTAAAGACATTTAGACAACGTCGGAACATGAAAATTGACTAATTATAACTCAAAATCAATACATTTAGACTAGAAATTTAAACTAACTTAATAATACAGACTTATTAGACCAAAATATTGAAACTTACACTAACAATACGGACTTTAACGCAACTTTACTAAATGTTTTGATAAATAACAAGTATTTATAGACAAAAAATACAAAACTTAGTAAAAATACTCGACTTTTAACACATAAATACATAACATAAAATTAAATAATAAAAACTGACTATTAAAACCAAAATCAAAGACTGAAAAACAATCTAAATTTACTTAATTGACATTTAAAGAAATGTAGAAACTAACTACAAGATTTACAACAATACAGACTTATTACCGTGACTATATCAAGACATTCTCATTAACAGACAGGAGAAAGTAAATTATTTCTTCATCAAGACTTTCTCATTATTAGACACGAGAAAGTAAATCCTTAAAGTAGTAAGTGGGTCGCTTGCGGTAGACATGGCGTCAGCAAAATTCCTGAGCCCTGGCGCCTGCCACGTGCCACCCCGGTCACTTACCTCTGACGTCACCTTGCACTCTCATGTTTGTTTACATCTGCCCCCCCCCCTCTTCTATGTGTATTGCGGGTTCCATGTTATGCACTATCCTCTGACGTCACCTTGCTCTCTCTCCTTTGTTTGTTTACATGTGTCCTCTGACGTCACTTTGTTTGTTTACATCTTACACGGTCACCCATCCAGTTACTTTTACATGTTGAATTTAACATTTATTATGGGTAAGAATCAACAAAAAGTGTGAGCCTTGTGTTGGATTCGAACCCGAGACCCCTGCGTAGAATTCAGATGCTCTAACCACTAGACCAACTGAGTGAGTTGGTAGGAGGGCGACCCGGACTGGCACATAGCCTTCCACTACCCTACCCTATACTCGGAATTTATGCTCTACACTACACCACTTACTACTTTAAGGATTTACTTTCTCATGTCTGTTAATGAGAAAGTCTTGATGAAGAAATAATTTACTTTCTCCTGTCTGTTAATGAGAATGTCTTGATATAGTCACGGTAATAAGTCTGTATTGTTGTAAATCTTGTAGTTAGTTTCTACATTTCTTTAAATGTCAATTAAGTAAATTTAGATTGTTTTTCAGTCTTTGATTTTGGTTTTAATAGTCAGTTTTTATTATTTAATTTTATGTTATGTATTTATGTGTTAAAAGTCGAGTATTTTACTAAGTTTTGTATTTTTCTATAAATACTTGTTATTATCAAAACATTTAGTAAAGTTGCGTTAAAGTCCGTATTGTTAGTGTAAGTTTCAATATTTTGGTCTAATAAGTCTGTATTATTAAGTTAGTTTAAATTTCTAGTCTAAATGTATTGATTTTGAGTTATAATTAGTCAATTTTCATGTTCCGACGTTGTCTAAATGTCTTTAACTTTGGCTGTAATTAGTCAATTTCTATTTGCGAGTGGTCTAAAATAAACAGTCAATTTTAGTAAAGTCTTATAGTCAATTATTATGATTAATTTTATTTTTGTAAGTCTGTGATTTAGCAAAAGTGTCAGTATTTGGTATTTTGTTGGTTATTTGGAGCATTGTTTCGGCTAGTTTATGTTATATTTAGCTGTAAGTTTCAGTGTTCTCAGTAAAGTTATTCATAAGTTTGTCTTGTATGTAGTATACTTTTAGTTTTTTTAGTAAAAGTTTGTTGTAGTTTAATCAATTATTAGGTCATTTTTTAGGTTATTTTTGTAAGTCTGTGATTTAGTGAAATATTTGGTGTTTTGTTGGTCATGTCGAGCATAGCTGTGTGTTTCTGTGTTCTCATTAAAGTTAGTCATAAGTTTGTCTTGTATGTAGTATAGTTTTAGTTTTTTTAGTAAAAGCTTGTAGTAGTTTAGTCCATTATTATGTCATTTTTATTCTTGTAAGTCTATGGTTTAGCAAAATATTTGGTATTTTGTTGGTTATTTCGAGTATTGTTTCGTCTAATTTATGTTATATATTTAGCTGTAAGTATCCTTGTTCTCAGTAAAGTTAGTGATTTGGTCTGAAAAGTCTATGATTTTAGTTTTTGTTTAGTAAAAGCTTGTTGTAGTCTAGTCAATTATTATGTCATTTTTATTCTTGTAAGTCTGTGATTTAATAAAATATTTGGTATTTTGTTGGTTATTTCGAGCATTGTTTCGTCTAATTTATGATATATTTAGCTGTAAGTTTCAGTGTTCTAAGTAAAATTAATATTTTGTCTGGTATTTAGTATAAATAGTTTTAGTAAATGAAGGTTTTCAAGTATCTAATTAAATATCCGTCTGTCTAGAGTCAGTCATTAAATCTATAATTTCAGAAATGTATTATGTTCTAGTAAAAGTGTTTTAGTCAAATATTTGTTATTTAAATTTTTGTACTAAAAGTCGGGTATTTATAGGAAAAGGTCTATAATAAGGTGTATTCTTGTAAATTTGGTGTAATATTTAATAAAATGGCTGTCTATTTAGTCAATTTTCTGTGGTAGTTTAAATAAAGTATGTAAATTTAAGTCTAAATTAGGAAAACAGCATAAATGAGTTTACGCTTTGAACCGTAGAGTCCGGCGTATTACTTTATTTATTTTATTACTAGTTGTATACGGATTTTTTTAGTATAAAGTATTTTCTAATGGATGCATAAGTCCGTCATATTAATTTTTGGAAAACGCGGTATTGGAAGTCTGCCGTATTGGTTCGGTAAAAATCCGCTAGGTGAATAGCCGGTTTTGTAAATCATACTAGGCCTCCCGAAAAAAAAGAGTGGGGGAAACCATATAAGTTTAAGAATTGGTGCTTGGATCATTCAGTAGTTATTTTCCGTGCGTCAATATGTCTGAGAAGTTTATCATTGTAAAAGACGTTGTCAAGAAGATCCGAAAGTTTGGTATTACCGGAAGAACTATCGATTTTAAGATCAAACCGCAAGGTAACTTTGATGGTGATTTTAGTCATCCAAAGGAAGCCGTCGAACAAATCGTTACCAAGGCAATAAAAGGTGTTAAACCTGATGACTATTTAGGATTTACTTTCTGTAATAAAGATTTTTCAAGAGGAGAAGGCTGGCTTAAGTTTCAAAAGGCTAGTGATGTAACATTCAGAGACATTTGGAAGGTTATTTCTAATCTTTATCAGTCCAATTCTCTGGCTTTAGAGTCGGATAATTTTTGTTTGAGTGTAACAAGCATACGTATGCCTACGGGAAAAGGTATGGGTCCTAGAAAATTTAACAGTTTTACCGAAGAATGTGCAAAAAGGAAGGGTATTATTACAATTAAGAATACGGACAACTTATGCCTTCCTCGTGCGCTAGTGGTAGCCAAAACTAGATTTGATAAACACCCGGACTATGATAAAATTAGATTAAATACAAAAAACATTCAAACTACAATGAGTTTAGAATTAATTCAAAAAGCTGGAGTTGTAATACCGGAAGAAGGTTGTGGGATTCCAGAATTGAAAAAGTTTCAAGAGTTCCTTGAAGGCTATAAAATTACTGTATATAATTATAGTAGTAAAGGCCGAGATGTAATATTTGAAGGTGATACGGATGCCAGCAAGTGTTTAAACCTTCTTTATTGTGACGGTCACTACAATGTTATCACTTCTTTGACCGCTGCCTTTGTGTGTAATAATTACTGTGAAAAGTGTCATGTGCCGTATGACCATAAAAATGCACACGTTGTCAAAGCAAATGTCCGGCTTGTCAGCAATCACCGGCTTGTATTACCACCACGAAAATAAAATGTGAGGAATGTCGTAGACAATTTAGGAGTAAAGAGTGTTTTGAAAACCATCGGAAACCTGGTTCTCTAGAGAAAAGTATGTGTGTAAGGAAATCACACAATGTGATGAATGTTTTAAAACTATTAAGTCTAGTCGAAAACATTTTTGTGGTGAAGTGTTTTGTAAAATATGTAATAAACATCAGCCCTCTGAACACTTATGTTACATGCAAATAGATAACGGGAAACCCAAAACTAAGGATTTTTTGTTTGTAATCTATGATTTAGAAACTAGACAAGAGAAGGTTTTAGAGAAAAATGGCGTACTTCATGAGCCTAATTTATGTGTTTTTAAGCAGTATTGTCATGAATGCCTAGAAACTGATGTTCAAGTATGCAAACAATGTGGTGTTAGGTTACAAATATTGAAATGCGACGATCCCGTAACTCCGTTTACTCACCATCTTCTTACTATAAGAAAGAAATTTAAAGATGTGATTGCTATAGCGCATAACGGCGGTCGTTTCGATCATCAGTTTATTTTAAATTATATATTGACACAAACAAATTTAACACCGGAAATAATAACGAGGGGTTCCGGGTTGATTTCAATGATTGTTGGAAATGTTAAATTTTTAGATAGCATAAACTACTTTCCGATGGCTTTAAGTGCGCTCCCGAAAGCTTTTGGCTTAACGGAACTCAAAAAAGGGTATTTTCCACATCTTTTAAACCGTACAGAGTTTGCGAATTACAAAGGTTTACTTCCTCCTATTGAATACTACGACCCCGATCACATGAAACCGGACCCCGGATTGAATTTTTAAAGTGGTACGAAGAACATAAAAATGATGAATTTGACATGAAAAAAGAAATTATTGGCTACTGTGTATCTGATGTGGAAATTTTAGCGCAGTCATGTTTGAAATTTAGGAAACTTATAATGCAAGAGGGAAACGTATGCCCTTTTACGGAGGCGTGTACGCTTCCTTCGGCTTGTAATAAAGTGTTTAGAAGAAATTTTTTAAAAAAGGATACTATAGGAATAATACCAAAGAAAGGATACCGCTGGCGAGATATCCAGTCAAAAATAGCTGTCCAGTGGTTGATTTGGGAGGAACATAAAAACAATATTGATATTATTCATGCTGCCAAAAGTAAAGAAGCCTTAGTGGCTGGTGTAAAAGTTGATGGGTATTGTAAAGACACAAATCAAGTGTTTGAATTTCACGGGTGCTTTTATCATGGATGTCCGAGATGTATTCAGTACAATAGAAAAGAGCCCGTTCATAATGACCCGGTGGATACAATGGAGACCCGTTTTATTAGTACAAATATGAAAGTCGAGCGTTTAAGAAGTAAGGGTTATGACGTCATTGAAAAATGGGAATGTGACTTTAGGAAAGAGTTAGAAGGCGACTGTAATATCAAAAAGTACGTTAATACACACCCGTTGATTACAAATTTACCTCTCGATCCTAGGGACAGTTTTTACGGAGGTCGGACAGGTGCAACTAAAAGTCACTATAAAATTAAAGAAAACGAAAAGATAAAGTATGTAGACGTGTGTTCGTTATACCCTTGGTGAATAAGTTTCGGTAAATACCCCGTGGGACACCCTGAAGTTTACGTCGGGGATGTTAAATGTCGTCAACTAAATTTAAATTTTACAGACGGTATAATTAAATGTAAAATATTACCGCCGCAAGACTTGTATCACCCTGTATTACCTATGAAATGTAACGGTAGGCTAATGTTTTCGCTTTGTCGCTCATGTTGTGAAGAATTAAAGAAAAATGTGATCATAATGAGGAAGAGCGAGCTATAATAGGGACATGGGTCATAGACGAAGTAAGAAAAGCTATAGAAAAAGGATATCACATAGTACATATTTATGAAATATGGAAGTATGAAACTATCCGGTACAACAAAGATACCGAGGGGCTCTTTACTGGTTTTATAAACAAATTTTTAAGGATTAAGCAACAAGCTTCTGGCTGGCCTCTTCACTGTTCAAATCAAGAAGCGAAAAACCAGTATATACAAGAATATTTTGAAAAAGAAGGCGTTAAACTTAACCCAGACGAAATAGAATTTAATCCCGGCTTAAGACTGTTGGGTAAAAGTTTGATTACTAGTTTCTGGGGTAAGTTGGGTCAGAGAGAAAATCAACCAAAATGTACGATTGTTAACAAATCGGTGGAGTTTTTTAAAATCTTATCGGATCCGGCTATTCCAGTAAATAATAACTTTAGTTAATGACTCGACTGTGATCGTTAACTGGGAATACAAAGAAGAATGCTTTAATGTACTCCCTACTGTGAATGTTGTTTTGGCAGCCTATACTACGGCACAAGCAAGATTAAAACTCTACGACTATTTAGATAAGCTTGATGATAGGGTGGTCTATTACGATACTGATTGTACGATATACGTCTCTCAACCTGGAAAATATGAAGTTCCGGTCGGTAGTTTCTTAGGAGACATGACTGATGAATTAGAAGTTTATGGAAAAGGGAGCTATATTAAAGAATTTGTATCTGGAGGACCAAAGAACTACGCGTATAAAGTTTATAGTCCTCAAAATAATACGTATCACTCCGTATGTAAAGTCAAAGGGATTACTATAAACTACAAGGCATCAAAAGATGTAAACTTTGAAAAAATGAAAGACATGGTTCTTCAAGATGAGCCCCCGAAGTATATTTGTACCAAACAATTAGAAGAACCAAAACCCATGAAGTTGTCACTGTAAATAGTCAGAAAATATTCCAACTTAATTTTAGGAAAAGGAAACTATTAGATAATTATGACTCTGTGCCGTGGGGATACAAGAAAAGAAAAGTAATTGTAAACAATATTGATTGAAATTAATTTGTAAACCTTAAATATATTTATGTAAATAAATAATTGTATTAAATTATTTAACCTTACTTCCAATAATCTAGGGTAATAAATGATCATTAAACAAGTGGACATTGAAGAAATTTACTAAGAGAGTTACTCTTCTCTACATATTAAAGGATTCAGATGAAAATTTTAGAATAGAAAACTGGTCTCAAGAAAAAGCATAGAGTTAGTGGTCTTCATAACGAAACCCATATAATAGGGGCATCAGATGTAAAATTTAGACCAGAAATCTTTTCTGAAGTAGAGGGTGGGGTTATTACTTAAAAGTCCTATGTGGTAGGTAAATCATATGAAAGTTAGAGTAAAACAGGTCATAAGTAGAGAGAGTGGGATATTATAATTGAAAACTAATCATAAAGTAAGAGTTATGGGTAAGAAATATGTAAAATATGTAAAACCGCATATAACAGGGGTATCAGGTGGAAAAAAATTTAGATTAGGAAACCGTCTTATAGAGGATATATGGTTAAAATTACGATATGAATTATGGAGGGGTAGGGTCATCATTAGATCAAAATTAGTCTAAATCTGGTCTTACGTATCAGATGTGAATATTATTATTGAAAAAATAATCATACAGAAAGAGTTGTGTAGAGGGTCATACGGTATCAGCCGAAAAATTAGAGTAAAAACAGGTCCTAAGTAGAGGAGTGGGGATATTATAACTGAGAACTAAACGCAGAGTATGAGTTGTGTAAAACAGCATATAACAGGGGTATCAGGTGAAAATTTTAGACTAGGAAACCGTCTTATAGGGGATATTATGATTAAAATTACACATACCGCATGAAGTATGGAGGGTAGGGTCATCATTAGATCAAAATTAGTCTAAATCTGGTCTCAAGTCTCTGATAGATATTATTACTGAAACTACGCATACAACATGAGTTGTGGGTGGGGTTATTACTTAAAAGTCCTATGTGGTAGGTAAATCATATGAGAATTAGAGTAAAAACAGGTCCTAAGTAGAGGGGTGGGGATATTATAATTGAAAAGTAAACATGACGCAAGAGTTGTGGGTAAGAAATATGTAAAACCGCATTTAACTGGGTATCAGGTGAAAAAATAGACCAGAAATCTGTTCTAAAGTAGAGGGTGGGTAATATGGTAAAAGTAGCCACCCGACATGCGTGGGGTGGGGTGGTCTACTAGACATATAAAATCTGGTCATAAGTAGAGGGATAAAATAAATGCCCGTTCTAAGGCTTTTCGACCCATCAGAGTGGATACCCTGCGGAAACCACCTCAGGTGGATTGCATCTACTATCCGCTAAGAATTAATTATTCTTAGAGGGTTTCTTAGAGATTCCAAGTCTTAAGTAAAGGGAGTGAAGGGGTATTATAATTGAAAACTAAATATGGAGTAAGAGTTGAGGAGGGAGGTGGCTCTTCGTTAGGTAAACTCATATGAAAAATTAGTCTAAATCTGGTCTTAAGTAAAAGGTAGGGTAATATAGTAAAAGTAGCCACCCGACATACGTGGGGTGGGGTGGGTCTACTAGACATATCATAATTAGGTAGGTAAATACAAGGAGAGACGAATTTTAGCCAAGTCCAGTGTACGAGCATAATACACTGAAAAGGGGAGGGGTACATAGTAAGGTACGGGTGATCAAGGAGATAACCCTCCATGTATACCTAACGATATGCCGATCAAGAATGATCAATGTATAAGGCATCTAGGTAAGGGGGCGTGGCCTAGGGGGAGGAGTGGGGGTCCTCCAGACACCTGCTATACCTACTCACGTACTCTATTTTTTGATGTTGTTATCCGTTCTTAGCTCTGTAAAAGATAAATTTCAAAAATTTATAAAACAAGGTAAATGATCGGCTTAGTTTGGAATTTGACACGCATGTGTCCTATAAAGGACTAACCTATGTGCTAAGCTTTTCCTTATGACCTAATTCGTATCGAATGACATAAGTAAATTTAAACAGCAAATCGTTTAAGATACGGTGAATAATTCGATTGAGTTTAAATTTGGCATGAATTGATTCCTTTATGCTTACCCAAGTATTCAATGTTCCGTCTTAACACTGCTAGAATACCCTCAGTTTTTGTCGGCTCACTAGAGTTAAGTAGTGTCGACCGTGTTTAGCAGATGGATGGATGACCGCTGGGATTAAAACTGATCTTTCCTGAGTGGACAAGCGAAACGAATCATTTTTTGAGTGGAATAAATGATTATGCGTTTTTCGCATTCTGAGTGTGAACGCAGCGAATGATAAAATAAAAAAAGTTTCATGATACAATATACTCGATTTTTTATAAAAAAAAATACGTTTTACTAATGCTATACTATGTTTGTATTTCGTTAGGTATTTGATGTTCACTCCGGTGCAGGTAAATTTCTTCTTCCTGTAGGATGTGGTGATAATCAAGTTCAGGTACCCTGGGGAGTAGGAGTAATTGGTCACGTAGCTGAAACTGGCAAAACTGTAAATCTTCAGGTAGCTTGTGAAGTAAGTCATGCCAACTTCATTTCTTTGACTTTCACTCTTCGTATAAAATGACTTTAACGCTAAACACATCATTTATACACAAGGATCTTGAATAAAGGTGATGACGCATTAAGGAACATTTCTGACCCCATATAAGTTGTATGAGATAGAGAGATAGGAGTAAACTTACCTTCCCCATGGTCATAATGAGAAAAGGCGGCAAACGCAGGTTATGTAGCAAGGTTGTCGAGTTTGCTTCTCAACTTTTTTCAGTGCTTCTCGTGATTGTTACATTTGTGGCAGTTGTTAAGTCATTTGAGCTTATTTAATTTTAAATTTTAGACTATACTTAGCCACTTCAGTGAGTGATAATTTTAGCGTGTCTATAAACTTCTCAAGCAATAAACAATGGAAAACCATAAGACCTGCGCTGTTATAAGGATTGTAAGCATGCGCAGTTTGTACCAAGCATGTGCAGTTGTTTTTTTTTTGTTGTTTTCTGTGTTTCGTGTTGAATTTTCTCTATTTTTTGGTTTTCGATGGGGTCACTTGTTTGAATTGCAAATCGACATATTGCGTCATTCCCTTTTTTCAAGATCCTTGTTTATATATTGTTATTTTTTTATCTTTTTACTGACTTGTGTAAAGCATTAAAAACAGTACTCTCCCAGAATTAGCCATCGTCACATTCTTCCTCCGGGGTTGAACCAATAATGATACTAAATGGCGCATTTGCATTTGAGCAAATGTTATGTAATCATACCCTTCTAATCCAATAATATACACTTATATTTAAGTGCGCTACCTTACCTTTGTTCAGCCAGCTTTAGACTATAAGCTATGCATATTATCTATTAAGACTTGAATAGTCTAAATGCTGCCATTGATGCTACCATGGACTGAACGTTTCTCTGAAAGTATTGGAATCTTTTACCTTTCAATTACCATAGAACGCTTTTAAACTATGCCTCATCTAAATGCACAGACTTCACTCCCTGACAGTATCTGAAATAATTTACTCTAAACATAGATATATATATCTACTAGAGAGGGCATACCTTGTGGTAATACATTAACAGGCTTGAAACATCTTTTTGAGTATCTCAGAGAGTCTCTAAGAGAGACTTAGAGGAGGGTTATTTCAAATCAATCATAGTCGACTTTAGCACATTTTTGTGTGTTTTTTTTTTTGTATTTTAAGTGTTCTATTAATTTAAAGTAATTTTGTTTTTTTATTTATTTGATTGTGAATAGGGATAGTTTTTCTCTATTAAATTCAACGAACAGGGTCTCTTGTGAACAATATCTCTATAACACATCTCTCTTAAAGGAGGGTTTACTGAAGTTAGAGCCCCTGAGATGCTGAAAAAGATGTTTCAAGCCTGTTAATTTATTAACACAGCATATGCCCTCTATAACAAAAGAAATAATATCTCTATAACTCTAAAACTATTATTATGTCTTGTCTTCTTGTTTTCTTCTAAATCGAAACAAAATAAAAATAAACAGAGAGTTAAAATATGCGTTATAACAAATTGTCATAGCTAATATAAATTTTATAATGACAAGTATCGTATGCAAAATAAAAATATGTGTTGTCTTACTTCCGCAGGACCCACGTTTCGATGACGAAGTTGACAGGATAATGGGATACCACACAGAATCGCTTCTTTGCATGCCGGTGAAAAACGTTAACGATGAGATCATCGCTGTAGCACAAGTCATCAATAAAACAGCGCATATTGATCAAACTTACTTCAGCCATAATGATGAAAAGGTATTTATTGAAGTGATGTAGAAATGCATACAATAAGGGTGGGGGCGGGGACACAGTGGTCCACTCTCTCGGAATATGCTGTCCTAGACGGGCCTGTTTTTTAATTGCCGTTTCTCCACTAGAGGGCAGGTCAGTTTGCCTTGTCCCGCATATATCAAATAATTATTTATTCGTTTCCAAGATCAAAATTATTTAAATGGATTTGAAACAATTTTAAAAATTGTATTAATTATTTTAAATATAAAATATTCATAAAATGTTATATAAATACAAATGATGTGTTATTCTTAACTAGACCTGATATCACGATAACCATGACGTGCAGAAATGAAAATTAATTAGTGCGTTTATTGTGTTTTTTATTTTTTCCTTTTAATGGAAAAAAATTCAAAATTTATATTATTTTTTTAAACAAATAATCTTATAAACATCTAAAAATGTTCATATATAAGTTAAAAATTGTCTTGTTTGCATTCTTTATAAACATAAAAAAACGTCTCGATTTTAAACTAAGCTGTGAAAATTAGCGCTAGGTGCGGTAGTTGATGCAACTAGCCAGTTTTGGACTAGTTTTGGACCACCTCAATCCAGGGGGTTGGACCACTGTTTCCCGTGCACCCACCTCTACTGTATGAATTTCTACATCACTTCAGCATTTATAGGAAGTATCAATGTAATTCCACTATTCAAAGTCAAATAAATTAGATAGATATGTCCGGATATTTAAGAGATCTTAGAGGCTAGTCATGGACTAATACTGAGGTGGTAATGGTTATTTATGCACCAAGGGAGTAAAGAATGCTATTATTTCCCTGAGCAGTTAGTTAGTTCCTAAGGCATAAGCCGAGGGAACCAATTGCGTTCCGAGGGAGGTAATTGCGAGGGGGAAAATAGCATTTTACTCCAAAGGTGCACAAAAGATTTTATCTCCAGACGTTGCATTTATTTTAGCATGTTTTGTTGTATTTTATTCTAATTTTTTGGTTGGCCCCCAAAGAAATCAATTTTTTTATTTCTCCAAACAACTTCTTTTGACCTAAATCGGACTTTGAGCCAATAATAAAATTTTTTTTTTGGTCGGCTCCCTCTATAAAAAAAAATTTGGTCTCTTGTATAAATTTAGAGAATACCACTCCCCTAAAAAATTGATATCATTGGCTCTAATAACCCAATAATAGGAAACACTTTTCACTCCCGAGGGAGAAAACGTTACTTTTTACTCCCAAGGGAGTGAAAAGTAACTTTTTCTCCCTTGGGAGAGAAAAGTAACTTTATCTCCCTTGGGAGTGAAAAGTGCTTCTTTACTCCCTAAGAACAAGTCAATAAACTTTACATTATACACCGCCTGGAGATAAAGTTAATTTTAAGTTATATCACTTAACTTTAGCCACTGTCTCAAGACATGGTTTTAAGCCATTGTCTTAATTTATTGGCTAAATTATTTTCCTTAGATTGTCTCTAGTTATTGGCTTTAACCATAGTCTCAAGCCATTTTTATAGCCATTATCCCAAGCCATGGTCTCAAAGTATTGTCTTTAACAATTGTCTCTAGTAAATGGCTCTAGCCATATTTTTAATCCATTGTCTCTTGTAATCGCCTTTTGTAACGAATTTATTCGGGTTTATTTAATTAAACTTAAAGGATAGTTAGCTAATATTTTTGTAATAACACTCTGTGATATATACGTTCCAGCTGTTCGAGACCTATCTCCAGTTCGTTGGGATAGCATTAACAAACGCTCAACTAATGGAAGCTTCAAGAAAAGAATACGATAGAAATAGAGTAAGTATGCTTGTCTTTATTTTCTTAACAGGTTTCTATAATTATTCAAACGAAAAGAAAATGTCCCTATTTAACACTTCCAGTAAAATTAATATAAAAAATATTACAAATTATTCACCGGGAAAGCAAATGTATTCAAGTTTCCAAGAAAGGTCTAGGAAACTAACAGATTTTGTAATCTCTCCTGCCCTGCATATCTTGTAATCTCTCCTGCCCTGCATATCTTGTAATCTCTCCTGCCCTGCATATCTTGTAATCTCTCCTGCCCTGCATATCTTGTAATCTCCCCTGCCCTGCATATCTTGTAATCTCTCCTGCCTGCATATCATGTAATCTCTCCTTTCCTGCATATCTTGCCTGAATGGTTTATTAATTTTATTCACTTATTTATTATTGAAGTCCCGTTAGGATTCCTCTGTCATTCTTAATTTACATTTTTTTATAAGTTAGGATTCCTCTGTCATTCGTAATTGACATTTTTTATAAGTTAGGATTCCTCTGTCATTCGTAATTTACATTTTTTATAAGTTAGGATTCCTCTGTCATTCGTAATTTACATTTTTTCGAAAAATCAGCTTAAAAAATCAAGTTAAATTTGTTTTGAGAGCACCTAAAAGTAGGTACTGACAAAAAAGTTAGTAAAGCGCGATTTTATCCCCAAGGCGGTAAAAGAACTACTTTTATCGCCTTGGCAGTAAAAGTAGATACCGGACAGTAGTTATTGTCCGACGTATTAAGTTTCACCAAAAATCTAAGATGTTAAAAAAATGAAAGTTGTAACTTGTTAGATTACATGGATTTAAACACCATTTATTCCTATTAAAATTCTAAATTCATTTTAATTAATTAATTTTAGCGAATTTCCTTTGGGAATAAAATTCACTAATGGGATAGGCGTCATGGCGGAAGTCGGACCTCGGACTCCGACAAAAATCTGTTTCAGAGGCCCCTGATGACGAACAGAAAACATCCGTTTCGCGAAACTTTATATTATATATTATATATATATATATATATATATATATATATTATATATATATATATATATATATATATATATATATATATATATATATATATATATATATATATATATAGATATGTGTGTGTGTGTGTGCGTGTGTGTGTGTGTGTGTGTATGTATGTATGTATGTATATATGTATTTCTGGACACTTTCTTGTGAACACTCTATCTTTCAAACGGATTAATATTTTTTAATCAAAGGAAGGACACGAACTCTATTGAAACCAGGTTTTTGTGACGTAATTAACCTTGCTGATTTAGCAAAATTTTGAAAAATCGTCAAAATTTAGGGTTAATATTCTTCGTCGCGAAAAGAGGCAATATTTATGTTTTTGAGACGCTGAATCAAATGAAACCCATCCGAAGTCGATACGACCACTCTAAGTGACCAAAAAATCGAAAAAACCATACAAAATTACCAAAAACCAAAATTGCGGTGGATAAAAATTAAATTTCGAGTAGGATGTCGTTTTCTATATATTTTGGGTGCCGAATTGAATAAATTCAGTCCGGCACCGAATTTAGGTGACAATCTTATGTAGAAGAAAATTTAAACCAAAAAGAATATATTTAATTAAACTGTGATTTCTTTGTATAATACTAAAGTTGCACAAAAAAAAATTCAAATGTTATTTGATGAAAAACAGTTATATTTAAATGAAATAAAAGTTATCCGTTAAATACGATCGCTATATATCGCATACAGCGTATCGGGGATCCATTTAGATTCCATCTCCCTAGTTCTAGCGTATGCGATCGGATCCTCTCCGCATGGTTTATACATCTAATATTACCGTATTTAGATATCGTACTTAATACGATCCGCGGATTTAGAAGTGTGTGTGAACGTACTAATTATTAGAATCGGAATATGCGTTTCATTACAATAACTCTTAATTTTGACAACTAGTAGTAGTAGTAGTAGGAATATGAGTGGAGTGGTGGTAACTACCAGGCAAGTAGGCCACATTGTTGGGCCCTTTTGCCAGCTCCCTAAGATAGTGTTCTACTCCTTTTATTTCAAGTGTAGGTATATTTCATCTAATCTAGACAGAAGAGCCGTGAATTTCTATGGTTCCTCTCATGCTTTTTTCAAGCAATCATACATATTTTCACTGACTTTTATAGTCTAGTGAAAACTAGGAACAACACGTGCCCTCACTGTTAAACCAAACCTCCACACACTTTAAACTACAAGGCAGAAACAGTATAGTATTATAATGAATCTACTATGAGGGTCCTAAATTTTTGACAACTAAGTCTTTTTAGTTCATACTTAATGGCCTTGAATCCTTGATAAAAATATAAACAACGTAAAAATTTTAATTAACATTTCTAATGAAATATTACAATGACGATTGTAGTTTCATAACAGAACTAATATAGTTTTTGAATATAATAAAGAAAAAATGAAGTCATTCCCAAGGGTACTTGGATGGGTCACGTCAACTCCATTTATCAACATTAAATAGAAAATAGAGACCGTTAGTTTAATATTTAGATTGTACCCGGTTGATTAGTCAACCCTTAATACGACTACAGCGCTACCTCTTGTTACAAATTAGGACTAAACTAGAAAATAAACCCCCTTAGGGATTATTAATATAATATTAAGACGTGGCTCTCTGCGTTAGTAGTAATTAAAGAAGTTATTTCAGAAAATGTTTTAAAGTTTATTGTTGTAATTTTATTTTAAGATAAGGACAATTAGTATCTCTTTTATGTAATAAGACATATAACCTTTTTACTTTTCCATATTTATACTGTAAGTATATAGGAAAAGTATTGTGTTTGCGAAAGAATCCGAAACCGGGATGTTTTCACTAAGTTTGTCTGTATGTGTATGTGTGTCTGTTATTATCGTAGCTCCCAGTGTGTTTATGCTAGAGAGTAAGAAATTTGAACAAAAATCACTCTATAGGTAAAGTTGTGCTATCTGAAAAATATATTTTTGATGTCACTAACCCGCAAAAATTACTCAGAAAAATTTTTGAAAATCACAAAACAAAACAAAATTATGGGATCGGATTTAGATTCAGCATGTATAGGACTAATCTATGAGCCAAGTAGCATCTTATTATCAGCATTAGTTCAATTTTCATAAGATGGCTTAAGTACGTTTTAAAAAACACTGAAAAAATCCAATTAAACTAAAATTCGGTACAAGAGTATACTTTTACTTGAAAATTACTTCACCAAGTTTCGTTTCAATACAAGAACATCTATGATTTTTGTTTAATTATAAATGTTAAGCAGCATCGAGCGTGTTCAGTGTCTGGTTGGATGACCGCTGAAAATGACACGGATGTATTCACTTTTTTTTATTTGTATATTTTCCAGATACTTTTAGAAGTGGTTCATGATTTATTTGAAGAACAGACTTGCCTTGAGAAAGTCATTCTTAAAGTTATGGAAAGAGCACAAAAACTTCTGAAATGTGAGAGAGCTGCCGTTCTCCTCGTGGACGAATTTAATAAACCACAGGTATGTCCAATTCAGAAAACTGTCCTTTTCTCGCCTGAGTAAAATAACTTGATTCTATTCCTTAAATCTTCTTATCAAGCCAATGAAACAGTAATAATTCTAATACTTGTAATACATAGCTAAGTTGTTTAATTACTCTGTAACAGGGTTTAAAAAATGGTACAAGTAAAGTGATGTATAAATTCATACAGTAGGGGTCGGGGCGGGGGGACACAGTGGTCTCTGGTTTTAGGTGGTTCCGAAAAAAACAGAGATTAGTTGCATCAACTACCGCACCGAGCGCTAGTTTTCACCTTGTAACGCTTATCACTATTGTTATCAGTTTTAAATCAAGACTTCTATTTATGTTTATAAAAAAAACTAAACAAGACAATTTTTATCTTATTCATTAACTTTTCTTTCTTTTTTAGTTATTTGTAAGATATTTTTTTTAGAAAATAGGATAACGTGTGTTACGAAAGTTGTGTTATAATGAGACAACGAAGACGTAAATTAAATTTATAATTTCCCGGTTTGATGTTTGTTTACAAACATTTTTGATGTTTTGTTTACAAACATTTTTATGTTTGTCTACAAATCATGGTTATCACGATATCAGATCTACTTAAAATTAACACAGCGTTTATATTTTTCTAACATTTTATGAAAATTATACCTTTAAAATAATTAATACAATTTTTAACATTGTTAAAGACCCTTTTAAATAATTTTAATCTTGGAATTGAAGAAATAATTATTTTATATATGGTGTACAAGGTGAACCGACCTGCCACTAGTAGAGGAAGGGTGAACTTAGAGCAGGTCCATCTAAAGCAGCTTATTTCGGGGGAGTTAGACCACTGTGTCCCGCGCCCCCACTCCTACGTATGAATTTCTACATCACTTTAGGTACAAGATATAACTAGTACTTATTTTTAAAAGTTCAATTTTTGTTTTGGATAGGCCCCCAATTGTTGTGATTCACAATAAATTACTTCAACTTTAGCTACAAATTTACTTTTAACAAATAGCACAATGACCTAACTTATCAACTTGTTTCTTCTTCTCTCATCTATCTAAGATCTAACTCCCATTCTATCAAACATCCGCATCTATGACAACTAATTTATTATTTACAAAAAATCAACATAATAATTCATATTTTAGCACAACAAGTTACATTCTAATCTGGGAAAGCGTTCAAAAGTTAACGTGTTTCACAGAAACGTCTAGGAAAAACCAAAGCTTATATATAACATAAAATTCTTATAAATACATACTATTCTTGGCAAGTGAGCCCACTTTTAATGGATTTTTATTACTTGTTTTAATCCTTTTCTTGCTTTACAATGTTTCCATTCAAAAACCTTAAAGCGTTTCGAACTCAATTTGAGATTCTGTACTCATATTTATTCTTATAAACTGTTACAGAATATGTGACCTAATTGTACTTTCTTGTTACAGGGAGCACTTAAATTTACTAAGTTGTTTGAATTAACTCCTAGAACTAGCCTGGCAACACAAAAGTAAGTAATCAACAAGTGTTTTGTCTTATTATACTTTCAATATCTATAATTGATATCAAATTAATATCATTATTGACTCCAAATAATAATAACAATAATAATTATTATTATTAGTAATGCACGCTTTTTTAAGAGAGTCCTTTTAAAAAAATGACATTATGTCCTAAAGAAATTGTTTTAAATTTTTTTTATATTTTTTTAAATTGTTTTATTTTGGTTAATTTTTTTTAAATTGGTTCTTAAATTACAAAAGATAAGATTGTGCCTGAAATAAAAAATAATTGGGTGCAGGGTACATCAGAACTTTTACTCAAAACATCGGATTCGATACGCTCATTCTCATTACTTCGCTCGTCCTGAAAATATAGTAGTCAACAAATAAATTTTGCTACACATCTTCATACTTGCTTCGCTCGTCCTCCGATAGTAGATACTTTCTTTTTATTTCCACCGGTCACCCATCCAGGCACTAACTTTGCTCCATGCAGCTTAACTTTTATAATTCAACAAAGAGGGTAGATATACTTGCCGTCTCGAAAAAAAAACACTTAGTATATCTATCATTTGATACTACCGAGTTTTGCAAAACATGGATAGTTGACACAATATAATTGTGCGAAAGACACCTTGGAAATGTAACAAGCAGGCGTAGGCTTTGTCGGCGCCCTGATGAGTTAGACGTAACGAAACAGAGTGGGACATGACATTATGTCGAGCCATCAATGATAACGAATGTCGAATGGTGGAACAGTTCCCAGATGTAGCATTGCATTTTGCTTTTTACATTTTCTTGGTGTCTCTCGCACAATTATATTATTTTTATTAGTATATTTATTTATTTCACGGTTACTGACGTCATACAATAAGCTATCAATTTTTCCGATAGCACAGCTAGACCTAAAGATTGATTTGTGTACCAAGTTTCAACTCTCTAGCATATATAACCTGATAGATACGATGATAACACACTAACACTCACACATACATACATACGCACACAAATACAAAAAAACAGTCTTAAAACGCCTGAAACAGATATTCAGGTGAACTTCAGGTTTCGGAGTTTTTTGCAAACACAATACTTTTTTTATACTTACGGTATAAATGAGGAAAAGTAAAAAACTAAAAGCATTTATTGTAAGCAAATTAAACAATATATAAATGACAAATCTGATATATAAATTCGGAAATGTTTAATATACTATAGCTTGAGGCGTAAAGAATGTATGGAGATGAATCAAATGGTACTCCTTTCAACTTCCTTTTTATATAAATTTTCCAAAACATTGTCTTATACTTTAATTTTTTACTTTTACGCGTTTATACCGTAGGTATATTGGAAAAGTATTGTGATCGCTAAAAAATCCGAAACCGGGATGTCACCAAACATATCCGTTTCAGGTGTTTTATGGCCTCCTAAGTGGTTTTCACGAAGTTGTCTGTCTGTATGTGTGTGTGTCTGTTATCATCGTAGCTCCTATTGTATTTATGCTAGATAGTTGAAGCTTTGTATAAAAATCAGTCTACTGCTGTAGTTGTGCTATTCGGAAAATATTTTTTATGACGTCATTTACCCGCAATAATGAAAATTGCGAAAAATCATAAATCGCAGACAAATGTTCAATCAATTTGAGATTTGGCACGCATGTAGCTTTGTATAAGACTAACATATGTCAATTTTCATCTCATTATCGGAATTAGAATTATCAAATTACTTGTGTACGTTTTTTTAAAAAATCGGAAAATAATTCAATTGATGTAATTAAACAGAGTCTCTCCACTAATGATATATATTTGACATAGCCAGCTTTCAATCTTAACAGATCATCACCAGTGCCTAACCAACAAAGTAAAAAATGTATTACATAAAATACTCTAAATAAAAATAACATACTAGAATAAAAAGAAATACAATACAATGGGATGAATGCAAAATTAAAATAAAATAATGATAATATAGGGAAGCAAAATAAATATAAAGACCAAATAAAAACAAATAAAGTAAATGAAATAAATTAAAATTTATTTTCCCATTTCTTTGTTATTTGATTTAGTATGGAATAAAACTATTTCTGAAGAAGGCCTATAATATAACACAAGGCTAAAGTCAGTTGACAGCGCGCCGAAAAATGTGGGAGAGGAAGAATCCTATTGGTTTAGACCGGCCGCGCCCCTTAATCCTCCACCTCATGCCAATCTCGTTACAAAAAAATACATTTTTCGTAAATAAAATCATAAAAAGGCAACACTGGTTGTAAACATTTGTGACCTCGCGTCTCTTTTCTTTCCTTCATTGTGCATATTAATCTGTTTGAGTTGGTTTTGTTTCATTCCAATCTTTTCAATTCATCCAATTATTGCAGATTAGTAATGATCTAAGTGCGTATATTTAACGCATGGACATTGACGCATTCTTCAAGCATTTCCTGCTTTTGAGTACAGCACAGGGTCTGTGGTCTGTCAACTAAGAGACATCATTTTTTTGCAAAATGTATTTCAATAGATGACAGTCTTGACTTTTTTAAGCCATTAATGCATATTGTGTCATATTATTTCTATAATATGAAACAATACGCATTTAATTATACAAACTTGACCCAAAAAAGGCAATTTGTTTTGAAAAAAAAAATTATAGCTGACGATTTAAATAAACTTTTATCATAGAACTATTATGATCCATTGTATTACGTAATTAACAACTTTAACTCCGCTTAATTCATACTTCCCGAACAATTTAAAACAACACTTAGTTGGCAAATTTATAAGATACAACAATATTCCTACTTAAAAAGTAATTAAATAATAAAAAATACGATATCAAATAAAAACAAATAATAAAGTTCAAAACATAACCTGACTTACAGTATTGCCAAAGTAGGGGATTTTTTTTGAAAATAAGAAGCTTGAAAGCATTGAAATTTTTGCAGGCTGTCAATTGGCTTTAGCCGTGCGTTATATTATAATTTTCGGCCAAGTGCTCAAATTTGTGTTTTTATTTTATCTGACCACTACCTCATAACTCTAAATTTGATAAGAAAAGTTCATATTTGCAGTTACCTGCGTTATTAATACAAATACTGTAATAATTATTTGTTTAGTGGAGACGATCCAGGTGACGAAGGAATCAGTCAATATTTATTAGAACTAGCCGAGAGAGTTGTTAAAGCTGGTAATGTTGTCAACGTTTCAGAGCAACATTTAGTAAATGGAAAGACATCTTCGTTTTTAGCAATGCCTATGAGGAACTCTTCTTATAATATTATTGGTAACTCTTATTTAATGCAGTGGTAGTAATTGTTGGTTACAATATTATAGTGAGGTTATATTGCATTATGTTCATAGAATAGTTGAAGCTTTATAGTGGATCCAGACGCAGCAAGAAAACTTGCAACGTCTAGATCCAACGCCAAAACCTGACAAAAATAAAATAATAATAATAATAAAAAATAATAATAAAAAAATAATAATATAAATTTAAAAAAAATAATAATAAATAAATTATAACCGTAGTATAGTGGCAATGTCCTCTTATATTACATTATCTAAATCCACTTTTTTCTATATTTGCCCCCTCCCCCATATTATCTATAGTCATATAGATATTATTACTTGGGGGTCCCTAATGGTTGAATTTTGAAACATCGAAAAAACCTGACTACCTTCGACTTTCAATAAAATTGAATAAATAGAACAAAATTACAGTAACATGCATTAAAGAACGTTTAAAATACAGATAATGTCCAGGAAGCTAATAACAAGTGATTTATTATAACCTTAACTTACTCTTTAAGGTGAGCTCCCGAGAGCTCCAGAAAGATGTTTTAGGCCTTTCAATGAATTAAGATATTCCGTGCCCCCTCTAGTATATGACCCGTATTTAAAGACATTTTCCTAACATTTTCCTTCCAAACCTAACCTAACATTTTCCTTAAGGGTCCCTTAAGGAAAATGTTAGGTTTATAGTTAAGGTAAGGTTTAGTTTAGGTCTCCTTAAGAAAGCCTTAAGGGTTCCTTAAAGAAAATGTTAGTTTTAGATAAGGAAAATGTCTTTGAATACGAGCCTATATCTCTATGCCACCAGTGAACTGTTATCAGTAGGATTCCATTTGTTTACTGTCCTATGCTCCTTCTATATTAGTATTATTCTAAAATTACGTTATTATGGGTAGTATGATGTTACTATGTAGTTTTATGTTATGTTAGTTTTTTATTAAACGAGTAACCAAATTATCATTATAGTCCAAGAACCAGACCTGAAAAAATGCCTCATCTCCAAATTCACATTTCAAATTCACACCATTTTTTTCTGAAAATATACCTTAAATTATGAAGAAAAAACATAGACTGCCTATCCAGAGTAGAACCCTTCAAATGATTGAGCATGAAATTTTTTAAAAAAAATCGAACAAATTTTAGTTTTCTTGAAATAAGTGGTTCGCTATGGGTCATGTGCAAAACATGAAAAGATCATTTTTAAGCTAATAAAATGTTCTGTAAAACGAGTGTTTTATCATAAAAATCGGATAACTAAAACCACAGTTATGGCTCTTTCAAAAACATAAAAAAATATTTAATTTATGCAAAGTCAGCGAATTTCTTTGGAAAAATATTGGCTTTTTGTGCATTTTTTGGTCATTTAACAAATAACATAACTTTACTTGTAATTATCCGATTTTGATGAAAAACACTCATTTTATAGAAAATTTTATTATCTTTAAAAGATGTTCACTTCATGTTTTGCGCATGACCTAAAGGGAACCTCTTATTGCAAGAAAACTGGAATTTGTGCGATTTTCTAATATTTTGAGTAAGCGCATTCATATGCAGGGTTCCACTCTGGATAGGCAGACTATGATTTTACTTTATAATTTAAGGCATATTTTTAGGAAAATTTGGTTTGAAGTAGTACAAAATGAGTCACTTTTTCAGGCCTGGCTCTTGGACTATTATCTTTACGCCCGCACGTCGCGACCGTAATATAACGTAGTAAACTAACGTTTTAGAACAAAATTAAAATAGGTTATGTAAGATAGTACCTTATCTAAACTATATTTTCGTAATATCACCTGCAAGCTCTGCTTAATAACCTTCTTTCTATTCTTTTCATAAAACTTCAACGATACAGATATTCAAAATTATTCTCTCATTTTAATTAAAAGTAATTAGAGTCTTTTAAGAATTACTTTTCTTAAAAATAAAGCACAGTTTAAAAAGCTTAAGTGCTTAGATGAAAAACATAAACTTTTAAAAGACAAAGTAAGAAAATGAATGAATAAGTTCTTTTCTTATATTAAATAATTATATCCACCGTGGATTATAATTAACAGCTGATTAAAAAAAACAGCTGATCTCAGAGAGATTCAGGCGTCAACTTTCCTCTCAGCAGGAGCCTACCACTCTGCTTAAGAAGCCGATTGTTAAAGACGGCATTAGTTAAAGTTTAAAATAGGTTTAATGTTACTACGTCCTAATATTACATTTATGGGGAAACTTATATTTATAAACGATTAACCCACTATCACTTCACTTCTTCAATAAGTACAATTTTTGTGAAGTTTTTAGCTTAGACTTAAATTATATTTCTTTGGGGACAGAATTTAATGAAATCGGTCTGGAGTCGGTACTGCGACCATTCTATGTGATAATAAAGTTAAGAAACCCATGGTTAGATACTGAAAAACTTAAAATACATTCGTTAAACAATAAATTTCAATTAAGGTGTCGTTATCCATGTAATTTTGGGTGGTGAATCTAATAAAACCGACCCGGAGTCAATTCGACCGCTCAAAGTACTAAAATCTAGGTTTTTTCAGGTTCGAATCTTGGCACCGACTCTAATTATTTATCGACATACAAGTATATAAATGTATAAGTATAAGAATGTATAAGATTACACAGTAAAAGGGAAGAAAACAAGTCCCTACAGCTGCAAGGGGGTTGATGTGTCGTGTTATTTTATCCACCCCGCGGCACTTCTTATCTTATCTCTTCTATTCAAAACGAACTATTTTTAACAAGAATTATACAGATTATAAGTTTATAGCTTCAAAATGATTCTGGCGCGGAAGTCTGCAAACCGGGATATTTCTTTAAAATGCGTGCTTTCTTACATATTAATCCAATTCTTTCCTAAGTTTTTGTTATATGCTTTATAACCTGTACAGTGCCGTCACAACTTGCTATTTAATGTCTTTAAAGAAAATGTGCTAAAAACGAGCATAAACTGAGCTTCAAATGCCTGCAAGTAATGCTGTTGTATGCGTTGTATAATCTATGAAATATATATATAATATTATATATATATATATATATATATATATATATATATATATATATATATATATATATATATATATATTTTAAATTCTCTTTGATAAATCAGAAAAAAGGTAAATAACAAGTTGTGACAATATTGATATGTTATAAAGCCTATAGCAAAGATAAACAAGATATGAATTGATAAGCAAGAAAGCACGAATTTTAAAGAAAATTCGACGGCTTGCCGGAAGTCCGAACTAGAATTATTTTCTTGATACAATATCATAAAAAAAATCCTTAAATAATCTCTTAAATAATTAAAAGCTGAGTATCGAATTGGGAGCATTATTATTTAATCTCCGGTCTTAAAAACTCCCCTTTGTCCTTGTCACTTACGACCCAGACCAAGTTTTATCGACTGAAAATGACATTTTACGATAAAAATAGATCCTTCATATATTTTTATACCCATTAACGTCTCTCTTTCTTCTTTGTTATATTCTTCTAGTTTTTCTTTATTAGAGTTTACAGTATATCTCTTAAAAATGTTATTTTTATAAGCCATTAAACTTTTAAAAAGGGATGCGACAGCCTTTTTCTATCTTTAAGAAGAAAGAGATGAAGAAAATGTGAGCTTTCTTTGAAAATCTATATTGTATAAAACATGAGAATTTTTTTTAATGCGCGGATTTGATATTATTACCCGGAAGGATAAAGGTTATTGTGGTGACGTCACGTACTTTAAGTGTAATAATAGAGAGTTTTCTTTTATATCAGTGATTAAAAGTATAAGAATAACAACCTCACATCATGAGTGTCGCATTTGTTCAAAAGAGGGTGTTTTCTATGATTAGATCTTTTTAATAAGATATTTTTTTATTAAAATTAATGAAAAGGTGAAATCATTAGATCATACCAACATGACATTAAAACCTGCAAGGAAAAATGGTGACTGCCCTCTAAACGTATGTTTTTTTAATAATATTTTCTAGTTCTCACACGTGTTAGTTTAAGAAATTTAGACGATTCAGGTTCGCTAAAAGCACAGATTAATGAGACTTTTATAAAACTGGAAGCCATTCTACGGGACGACGATAAAGGTGTCGTAAAACTGTTGGATTGGATTTTTGAAGTCTTTACTTGAAAAGCATTTCAAAACCCTCGTGTAAATATTCTAACTTCTAGTCAAGGCAAGAATTCGGTCTTTTGACATCGCAACTTAGAAAAGACAGTTTTCGAGCAATCAGTTTAATGATCTTGTTGCACTCAGTTTTATGAACAGCTTACTCACACTTGTTACTTCTACTAGCAAAGTCATAAGTGTTACTTCTGTAGTAGCGGTTAAGTTGATATACACTTAATACATTTAGTAGGAGATGTCATTAGTAGCGGTTAAATTGATTTACACTTGATACTTCTAGTAGGAGATGTCATTAGTAGCAGTTAAAGTTTGATTTACACTTGATACTTTTAGTAGAGATGTCATTAGTAGCGGTTAAATTGATTTACACTTGATACTTTAGTAGGAGATGTCATTAGTAACGGTTAAATTGATTTACACTTGATACTTCTAGTAGGCGATGTCATTAGTAGCGGTTAAGTTGATTTACACTTGATACTTTTAGTAGGAGATGTCATTAGTAACGGTTAAATTGATTTACACTTGATACTTCTAGTAGGAGATGTCATTAGTAGCGGTTAAATTGATTTACACTTGATACTTTTAGTAGGAGATGTCATTAGTAACGGTTAAATTGATTTACACTTGATACTTCTAGTAGGAGATGTCATTAGTAGCGGTTAAGTTGATTTACACTTGATACTTCTAGTAGGAGATGTCATTAGTAGCGGTTAAATTGATTTACACTTGATACTTCTAGTAGGAGATGTCATTAGTAGCGGTTAAGTTGATTTTAACCCGCTAAATATTTTTGTTGCTACCCTAATCTAATTTGGTTTATAAATATAATTCAATTAAGTATATAAAAATATAATTCTAAAAAGCCGGGTATTTGGATGAAGCAAAAAACACTATAAAAGTTTTTTATAGTAATGTTTTCATAGCCTTACTAAGAGGTTTTATGGTCCTAGGTCTATAAATACTTCATCATTTCACTATAAATATAAAAATACTGAAATTACCTTCTTTGAGTTCAAAAAAGTTTAATATCTTTTTTATGCTGACACTGATTCCTTACTGTTATACAATGATAAATATAATTCTAAAAAATCGGAGTACGGGGTACCTTGGGACTTTCCCTCATCACGTCGGATTCGCTACGCTCACATTTCCTACTTTGTAATCGCTATGCTCGTCCTAAGAGTATACAATTGTATTATTTACGGCTTATATTTTTTTAAAAAACGTACACAAGACATTCAATTAAAATTGAACAAATGCAGATGCTTAGATGAAACTTTGCACATATGTTAGTCCTATACATGGATTGGCTACATGCGTGCTAAATCTTAATTCTACCAAATAATTTTTCTGTATTTTATGATTTTTCGAAATTTACGCAGAGCCATTATTGCAAGTTAATGAAGTCATAAAACAAAGATTTTCTAAATATCACAGGTACAGTGCTAGATTGATTTTTGTACAAAGTTTCATCCTTCTAGCATAAATATACTGGGAGCTACGTTGATAACAGACGCACTCTCTCTCTTTTTCTTTCACATACACACACAGACAGACAACTTTGTGAAAACCACTTAGGGGGCTATAAAAACACCTGAAACGGAATTCGGTGACATCCCGGTTTCGGATTTTTTTCAATGGAAAAGGTAAAAATATAATATTTTTATTTTATGTATATAGATATACCAATATATAAATACAAAGATACAATGGTACAAAAATGAATTTTATTCATATTTTATTTGTATATATTCCTATCTTCGCCAATTTAAAAAAAATAGGTTTACCATTATTGAATTAGTAAAGAACTTACTTAGGTTTGTAATTATTATATTGTCTATAGTGGAGGTTTTTATGTTTCAGATTTAATACATCTTACATTTTGTTTTTAAATTTACTATTTACATTCCTTTAAAATACAAATAAATGTGTTAATAATTATATAAATCAAACATCTACCTTTATGACACTAGTCCTCTGTGCTGTGAAGGAAATATACTTTTAATATATATTTAATATAGCGTGCTTGAAATATTGCACAAACCAGTTACACTGTTGCCAGTGTTAAGAAGACAATTTAACAATTTGAAATTAGTTAAAAATTTAGGAAGGTAACAGTTTGAAATCAAAACATTTAGCTTTCACCACCAAGCGTCTATTTTCGCGAGTCTAGCTTTTACCCTGACAGGAAATCATGCCAACCACTTAGAGGTAGTGTTTTTTATATAAATAGCCTGGTTTACAAAGAGAACACTAATGGCAAACATTTGATCGCTGATTATTTCATGATACCATATTCTATGATTATTTAGCTTATTATTATGAACTCTTCGAGTAGGTATTTTATAAGTATATTACAATTAGGTGAAAATAGTAAGGCACCAAAGTAGTGCCTCGATTTTATATTTAGTTTAACAATATTTGATAAACTTGTTACAGGTATAGCTACAATAATAAATAAACTTTCTGGTCTTCCTTTTGATGATGGAGACGAACATCTGTTTGAGGTACTTAATTAAAATATTTTGTTGTAAATACGCTTTCATACTAATGAATAACTGAGTTAAAAACGACATTTATCCATACTGGTAATAGTCTTAACTGAAGTAATATATAAACCAAGTAGGAAAACTCTTATAATCTTACCAAAAACCACTTATGTGGTAAAATACTCCCCGCCAAGTCTTTGGTCCAAAAAAGTAGGGAAAAAAACGTTTCTGTCCCGCCAAGTCATGTCTGTATTTGGTGGTCATAGGCGTTTCAAAATGAAGTTGCTAGGTTGGCAGTAGTTAAGGGCCCTATTTACATTGAGAGGCAATCATCAGCTTCTTCTCCTAGGCGGCAAGCCAGCGGTGTGAACGAGTTTTATATTTTCCTTTGCTATATTTGAGATATCAAACAATTCAGGTGTTCGTGGAGATTAATTATAACAGATTTTAGAAGTTGTCATAATTGCAGCAGTTTTACTTACCTGCATAGATACAGGAGTATACAAAAGAAATGAATGAATAAATGAAACGAGGGTTTGATATAATCAGGCACTACACCCTATATACTCTTGCAAACCTCTAAAGGTGATTCACTTTTCTGGCTCGCCGCCAAGGAAAAGAAGCTGATGATTGCCTTTCAATGTAAATAGGGCCCTTAACTATTGCCAACCTAGCAACTCCACCCAATACACATATGACTTGGCGGGACAGAAAATTTGATTTCCATACTTTTTTGGACCAAAGACTTGGCGGGGAGTATTTTACCACATAAGTGGTTTTTGGTAAGATTTCATGACTTTTTGTACAGCTCCTGTCTATGTAAAAACAGAAGTAAACATGATGCGTGTAGTAGATAAAGCTGTACAGAGTGTCAAGTATTGTATATAACACTCTCAAGCTATGTTTTCTGCGGCGCGTACAACATAAGATTTAAAAAATTGGGATTTATTGATAGAGGAATGTTAAAAGGCATCAGAAAAATCCAAAAGTCCTCAAATACCTAAATCTATTCATTAGTAAAGAGTGCAGATGGGTCAATTTATATAAAAGTAGCGTTCGCTAGCTTAGTTTAGCTCCGTGTTTAGCACAGGAATGTCGAATTTGAGATTTTATCAAGTAGTACTACACACAGGCATAAGACATATTCAAAAAATCACCGCGTATCAAAATGTGTTCAGTAGTTTAGGCTGCAGGTTAGTTTTTCGCTCCGCGTTCAGCGTAGGAATGTCGAATTTAAGCTTTTATGAAAGTAGGAAAAAAAAGTCCTCACACATTAAAATCCGTTCAGTAGTTTAGGCTGTAGGTGCGTATATATATAAAACTATTGTTCGCTAGCTTAGTTTTCGCTCTGCGTTTAGCGTAAGAATGTCGAATTTGAGATTTTATGAAGTAGGAATGCACACGAGCATAAGACGAATCTAAAAAGTCCTCACACATCAAAATCCGTTCAGTAGTTTAGGCTGTAGGTGCGTCAACAAAAAGTACCGTATGAATAAGAATCAGAAGTCAAAAATGTTATTTTCAAACCTCTTTTTATCCACTTCTGCTCGGTAAATTTGGATGATTTTTTATTTTTGATCTACAAGGCACGCCCTTTAAAGATATTAGATTATTATATATGTATCTATAGCTGTTTTCACGCTACAGACCCTCAAAACCCCTACTTTGTTGCGTTCAGTATAATATACACTGGCAGCTTAAGTAGATTTTTGATTTTTTACTGACTAAGCGGGGTATTTTTACTTTTCTTCTTGACTTGGCGGGGGGGAACGCTGCTGCGTTCCTAAATAACCCATGTATAAAATTCAGACATGCGTGATCAGCTGATGGCTGGCTCAAAAATCGCTAACATTGGAATAACTGCGAATGAGCTCTGATAATTTAAGGTGAGTTTTAATTTTTATCGTGTTTTCAAACATTAATATGTACGTGCCACTTTAAATGTTTTGTACTGAATTCTGTGAAATAATTGTTATAACCATTTAATTACAGATAAATAGGAACTTTTAAATCACATGTTTTTTTTAAGTTTTGATTAATATACAGACGAAAGTTTATTGCCTTAAATATATCTTAAAATTAAGATTATTATGATTATATTAAAAAACTTTAGGTTAATTATTCTTGCATTACCAATAAGAATTATAAGAATATATATATATAATATTTTAAGGAAAAAACTTATCACTTGCAAAATTATAAAAAGTTGAGCAGTTCACACAAAAAAATAAAAGTTTAATTAGTCGATCGTTTTAAGTAATTTGAACAAACCTATTATTTAAAGAATCATTTAAACCTCTATTGGAATAGAGTAATTGTATTTATTATTACTATAAATTTTGTCATAAAAACTAATCCGAGAGTTCACTAAACTACATTAGTACGTTTTTGTTTACTAAATTACAACTTCACATTTGTTTACAAAATATTTCGACACCCTGTCATTTTACTACCGGTCAGCCATTTTTTAAATATCGAGTAAAACTCGATTAATCGAATTTAAAAATTGGAACTAGTAATTTCAGGGATTGAGATCACTTGTTATTCTATTCCACTATAACTAAAAAGTAAAAAGCAACGCATTAAAAACAATAATGTCGAGTGTAATGTAGTTTGTTTATATTTACAAGGTTAAACAAAATGGCTGCGCCCATAGGAAAATTTGAGCCAACTCCCTCGTGGACAAAATGTGAACTACAATGCCATGTCTGACAGAAATCACGTTTGTTTCCCTACTTTGTTTATATATTACTTTACTCCTAACACATGCAGGAAATGATAAAATTTTCAATTAGAGACGTTATTAAAGCTTTTTTCGATTAGAAAAAAGACAATATAAAATTTCCTCTGTCAAACTTTTGTGTTCTTCAAATTGCTAATACAGAGGTTCAAAATTATCTAGGAGCTAAACATAAATTCGCGTAGGAGTTTTCGTACATTTGTACAAATGATAAATGCTGAGGAAACAAATCATATGAATGATTGGTGGGTATTGTTTTTTTAGATGCCTGTAAATAAAAGTACTAAATAGAAATGCAATACTGTATGATAACGCATATTTACGTCTTTATAAATACATGATACATTTCAATTTGTTGTGCATATCAATATATTTACTCTTAATAGAATACGCACATCTTAAGCTTAAATCCTTGTTAGAAAACTAATTAGAAAATTGTTGTTTTAGGCATTCTCAATATTCTGCGGATTAGTTATCCACAACTCAATGATGTATAATGAAATAGAGAAGGCTATGGCCAGACAAAAAGTTACTTTTGAAGTAAGTTTCTAGAAACAGTTTTTATCTACAGTTTAATTTTAGCTACTTGGTCTTTTCTGTCACCCACAGAAAAAAATCCCCACAAAGGAAAAAAATGGTTTATAGTAGACGAAATAACCATCACTAATAAACACTGGTAACCATTATCAACCAATGCCATATATCGTTTCCAATAATGCCCTAACTTACAGCGATAACTTAACAAAACTGAAACAAACTTAATCTTATTTCACATAGCATATTTATTAGCTTTGGCGTGTATTTTTGGGTTACTAATAATTTTTGGTGGTTATTTTGGTTAAGAATAGTTAGCGACTATAAAAAGCCAAAAAAAATAGGACCGAAATAAAAAAAAACAAATCATGGAAACAGGAGAGTATTGATATCAGCAAGTACTCTTCAAGTCATTTCTCTTACAAATGTAAAGAGTAATACTAACTTTATGAAATGAATTGAGTACTAATAGAATTGCTCCTTATTATTTCTTTGTGTGTGTGTATGTTTTTATGTATTTAAAATGAAAAGACCCAGCGTAATCAATCACTATACATAACCTTTTCATACCACAGTTCTCTTTGAAAATTTTCTGTAAGTTATTAAGATTCCTTGATTGAGACGTTTTTGTCGAACTTAAAAAGTAAAATTTTAATATTAAATTAAATTTATACAACAAAAATCGCTACTTTAATACGAAACTTTTTTTACTTACTTACTTAGACATTTTTCTTATTTAGTATTAATATTTAAAGAAAACCCGGTTGTTTCAGGTGTTATCGTACCATGCAATCGCATCACCTAAAGAAGTAGAAGCTTTAATGGTAAGTATATATTTTCTTATGATATCAATATGGTCTACAATCCAACCCTTAGTATTTTTGCGAGACTTTCTTTTATCATCTTTAGTGGCTGTGTTTATTTGTAAGAAAATAAATTTACTAATACCTAACTACACACGTGATGCATAAACTTCTTCACACTATGGTCCCATCATATCCAAGGACAATTTATTTAGGTGTGGAGGGTGTTTATTAGGTGAGAGTAATTTATCTCAACTCCAATTTCATTCATGTAACACCAGCGTGTTAGCTAAATTTACATAATATTTACTTATATTTTCAGACGGTGTATAATGTGAAGTTTATTGACTAGTTTATTAGGAATAAAGAAGAACTTTTTTCTCCCAAGGGAGAAAAAGTTACTTTTCCCCAAAATTTATAAGGGAGACCTGAAAAAAAAAATTGTTTTTAATTGCTCAAAATCCGTTTCAGGTCAAAAAAGTAGTTTGTTAATCTAATAAATCAAATCTGGTTGTTATAGTTGCTCTGGATAAAGAATGTATTTAGTTATTAAGCACCTTTAAGCGAATAACCCATAAAGAATGATATTATTTCCCTGAGCAGTTCGTTGGTTCCTAAGGCGTAAGCCGAAGGAACCAAATCATTTAACTCCCGAGGCGAAGCCGAGGAATTTTTGTTATTAACACCCGAGGCAAAGCTGAGGGAGTTATGATTTTTAACTCCCGAGGCAAAGCCAAGGGAGGTAATTGCGAGAGGAAAAATAGACTTTTACTCCCTAGGAGCATACAAGATTTTATCTCCAGACGTTGACGTCATTTAATTATTGCTTTATTCTTATTTTTATACGTTTTGTTATTTTTGTTTGTTAATTTATTCCATTTTTTTTTTGGTCGAACCCCCCTTATAAAATATGGGGGTGCTGCTCCCTAAAGAATCATTTTTTTATTGCTCCAAACAACTTCTTTTAACCTGAAACGGATTTTGAACTAATAAAAAAATTTGGTCGGGTCCCCCTTATAAATTTTGGGGTGCTGCCCCCCAAAAAAATCAAAAAGGAAATTTGAACATTGATCGGTCTTCTGTATAAATTTAAAGATACCATTCCTCTAAAAAATGGATATAATTGGCTCTAATGACCCAATAATAGGAAACACTATTTATTCCCTAGGAAGAAAAAGTTACTTTTTACTCCCTAAAAACTAGTCAATAAACTTCTCATAATACACCGTCAAGAGATAAACGTATTTTATTATCCTAATTATTATTTTTAGTTATTTTCTGTAAAAAACTTTTTGTCATAATGATTCTTATCTAAATATTAATACAATACCTGTTGCTTATTGTAGAATCAGAGAGTTCCAGGAGGGGATGAAATAAATCTATACTCGCTATCATTTGATGATTTTTCTTTAGAGGGGAGCGACATGATATTAGCAGCTGTAACTATGTTCATTGAGTTGGGAGTCGTAGCTAAATTTAATATTGACAAGCCAGTAAGTTATTTTAATTTAAAAAAACAATACAAATTAGTTATTAAAATAGTAATTGTAATAATTAATTTAGATAAGCCTAAAGAGTTTGCCCGCCTTCATATAACTCGCCCGTTAAATTGGGGAGGGGTATAATTTACTTAAGCTGAAATAATTCCAGTTTTTAGTAAATTAAAGACTCCACTTCTGCCCTAATGTTAATTCTTCTCACTTTAAGCCCAGTTTCAAATAAGCTCGACCGAATAAAATCAAATTTATAGAAATTAAAAAAATCTTTTAATTTTATTTTGGTCATTAATTGGTCATATCGACTTCAAACCAGTTTATTAATTCGGCAGAGCCTCAAACCTCATCAAAAACGACGCCTCACCCTACTCAATTATTTTACCAACCTTATACCGTTTTAGTTCTTGACTCTCAATTATACCAGTGGCTGTCAATTATATCAGACGCTAGCACAGTTTTTCAGATATTCAAGTAAAAAAACAGTCCGGCCTGCGATCTGTGTGTATTTTTGTAAAGTAAGAAGAAAGAGGTAGGAAAGGAGATATAGTTCTTTAATTGGCAGCCTATTCTATTATTTTTAAAAATAATAATATTTAAAAAAAAAACAAGCGCCCTTCAGCCTCTTGGTCGCTAAGCGGCGTGAGCGCTAGGGATCGCACCTCCCTGAGGCCGCTTTACGGCTACATAGTTGTTTCCCTTTTTCAGTTCTCGTTTCCCTCTTCGTCATATTCTTAGAATAAAACTATATAGAAAAAAGCACTACTGATAACACGAAAGGCCGTTCACTGGTGCCCCTAAGTAATGCTGCCACCCTGACAATATACGATTTTCTAAAAAAAAAGTTGGCAATACTTCCGGTTGCTGAATTATTATGTTCTATTATTAATTAATGATTGATTATTCATAAAATACTAGTATAAATATCGGTGCATTATAATATTTTAAGCATTTTAAATTGTAGTTTAACGTATTATTAAATTATGTATAAAAAGTAGTTCTTGTCAACTAAATGTAGATTCTTGTATTCCGCCACCCTTTTGCCATCTAAGACCAGTTTTATTAAATACTCAGCAGGTGTTTTAAGTTATTATATTCGTTCTTTACGACCATTCTTCATTAATAGATATTTATGACAAAATTTTAAAATAATGTTTTGTTGTCAGGTTGGCAGCATTACTTAAGTGCACCAATCAAACGGCTTTCGTGTTATCAGTGGAATTACATTGTGTTTACGGTCCTGTGCTCCTTCTATATATATAGTATTATTCTAAGGTCATATTACTGGTTTATATAAGTGGCAAACTGTCACAATATAAGCGAATTTGCAAATTTATTAGTCAAAATCGTAATTTGTTACATTATGTTATATTAATGTCAATTAATAAAACCAGAATCGAAACTTTAATAAAATAAACTTCCCATGTCTGTTACCCATACGTAGTAATACATTTGTAAAATAACATTCAGTCCGATCTAAACACTTTATAAAGATTTGTGGTTTTTTAAATGTTTGTGGGGTCATTATTGTAATTTTATGTCGTCACAAATATATTTTGATCCAAGAAGGTGTTCGAAGTTATCTTTGTCCCATAGAAACGTCAAGGAACAAAAATCTCGTACATACATACATATATGTATGTACACACACACACACACACACACACACACACATATATATATATATATATTATATATATATATATATATATATATATATATATATATATATATATATAATATATTATATATATATATATATATATATATCTGTGTGTGTGTGTGTGTGTGTGTGTAATTGAAAGGAATGAAGAATGAGGTAGGAGAGAAAATAAAGTTCTCTACTCGGCAACCTATACTATTATCCATAACGACGTTGAATAATATCAATTTTCAAAACAATTATATTAGGTTTTAAAGATAATAGTCGTGTTTTAGTTGTTTGAACTTAGCCTACTAAACTTGACCGTTTCATTTGATTCAGTTCTATATTTTTCAGACGCTGTATAGATTTTTATTGACAGTTAAGAAGAATTACAGGGATGTACCATATCATAACTGGAGACATGCTTTCAATGTTTCTCAAGTCATGTTCGCTATACTTATGGTAGGTAACTATTCTTATTGTTACGAAGTATGTCGATGTCATAGATATATATTACTAGAGAGACCTTAGTGGTTGAATTTTGAAACATCGAAAATACAACCTGACTACCGTCTATCAATCAATATAATCAAATAAACCAAGCAAAATTACAGTAACATAATGTTTAAAATGCGAATCAAAACACAGATAATGTGCGGAAAGCCAAAAACAATTGATTTATTATAACCCTAACTCACTTAGCTGTTTGTAGGCTCGGGTTGTATTTATATATAATTTATTATGTATTTATATAATCCATAAATTAATAACGCCTCACTCTATGTCTGTACTATGCCGATGAGCATATCTTTACAAAGCTATCTCTCTCTCTCTCAGACCTCTTATATACTATATGTATATTACATATACTCGAAAAGGCTTTAAGCATATATATTTATACAAAGTTTTTTAAGTGCTGGTTGCTTCTTAAGCTTACTAATTAGCAAGGCTGAAATTAAGTCAAAGACCCAACATTCATTCAATCTTTTAAGGACCGGCTCTAGTCTAATTTCAAGGAGAATGTAACATCAGTACGCCCGCTATTTAGCGTAAAAACTAAGTGGTCTGACTAAGATTTGTACCTGGGCTACTTTGAGATTAGAGGTATTCTTGAAAAGGCCTGACGCATTAACCAAATGAGCTATCATGACTTCCCATTCGATCTATCGTAAAGTCAATTTCTTTAATATTTGGTGTCAATTTGGTGAATTTTTTATAGCAGTGCGAGATGAAAAGCACATTCTCAGATTTAGAAGTTCTAGGGATGTTCGTAGGATGCCTTTGTCATGATCTCGACCACAGAGGGACCAATAATGCGTACCAACAAAAGTAAGTATCGCCTCAGTTAAATTAAGAGTTTATATGTTGGTCTGACATCAGCCCTGTGGATCTGTTATTGTATTGTAATTATGTAGGAGGCATAGGTAGCGAGACTCCCTGAAGTAACCCAGTGTATAGTAGGCATAGGTAGCGAGGCTCAGTAACCAAGTGTGTAGTAGGTACAGGTAGCGAGGCTCCCTGAAGTAACCCAGTGTGTAGGAGGCATAGGTAGCAAGGATTCCATGGAGTAACCCAGTGTGTAGGAGGCATAGGTAGCAAGAATTCCATGGAGTAACCCAGTGTGTAGGTAGGTGAGGCATAGGAGCAAGTATTCCATGGAGTAACCCACTGTGTAGGAGGCTAGTAGCAAGGATTCCATGGAGTAACCATGTGTAGGAGGCATAGGTAGCAAGGATTCCATGAAGTAACCCAGTGTGTAGGAGGCATAGGTAGCAAGGATTCCATGGGGTAACCAGTGTGTAGGAGGCAAGGTAGCAAGGATTCCATGGAGTAACCCACTGTGTAGGAGGCATAGGTAGCAAGGATTTCCATGGGTAACCCAGTGTGTAGGAGGCATAGGTAGCAAGGATTCCATGGAGTAACCCACTGTGGAGGCATAGGTAGCAAGGATTCCATGAAGTAACCCAGTGTGTAGGAGGCATAGGTAGCAAGGATTCCATGGAGTAACCCAGTGTGTAGGAGGCATAGGTAGCAAGGATTCCATGGAGTAACCCAGTGTGTAGGAGGCATAGGTAGCAAGGATTCCATGGAGTAACCCAGTGTGTAGGAGGCAATAGGTAGCAAGATTCCATGGGGTAACCAGTGTGTAGGAGGCATAGTAGCAAGGATTCCATGGGTAACCCAGTGTGTAGGAGGCATAGGTAGCAAGGATTCCATGGAGTACCCAGTGTGTAGGAGGCATAGGTAGCAAGGATTCCATGGGGTAACCCAAGTGTGTAGGAGGCATAGGTAGCAAGGATTCCATGGAGTAACCCACTGTGTAGGAGGCATAGGTAGCAAGGATTCCATGGAGAAACCAGTGTTAAGAGGCATAGGTAGCAAGGATTCCATGGAGTAACCATACCCATAAATCCATGGGTTATGGAATTAGACTGATGGGGTCCTGTGCTATACTAGGTTTTCTCTAGACGCTGTACAAAGAATTATTGGTAGGGGAAGGGTTAATATCTCGTAATGAAGCTATCATTCCTAGCGCTGTTATAGCCTCAACTTCTAATAGTTTTATAGGCTTTTTAGAATTGTTCTGATAGACCGAAACTTAATCACTTATTACTCCCTTTCATTCTTGTTAAGATCATGATGTTGTTGTTCACTTAAGTAAATCTTTTATGAATTATGAATGAATTTGTTTTAAGGACTGGATCAGCTTTAGTACAATTATATGGTACTACAAATACAATGGAGCATCATCATTTCAACCATGCGGTTATGATACTTAGCAGTGAGGTAATCAAATTAATATAATTCATACTTTAAGAAGATCCTGTTTATGATTTCAAATTATCATTATTATCATTATTCTCAAAATGCAAAATGATTCACTCATCAATCTCAAAACGCAAAATGATTCTTTACCCATTAATTTCAAATATCAAAATGATTCCTTACTTATTAATCTCTAAACGCAAAATGATTCCTTACCCATTAATCTCAAAACGCAAAATGATTCCTTACTCATTAATCTCTAAACGCAAAATGATTCCTTACTCATTAATCTCTAAACGCAAAATGATTCCTTACTCATTAATCTCTAAACTCAAAATGATTTCCTTACTTATTAATTTCAAAACGCAAAATGATTCTTTACCCATTAATCTCAAAACGCAAAATGATTCCTTACTCATTAATCTCAAAAAGCAAAATAATTCTTAACCCATTAATCTCAAACGCAAAATGATTCCTTACCCATTAATCTCAAACCCAAAATGATTCTTTACCTATTAATCTCAAAATGCATGATGATTCTTACCCATTATTCTCAAAATGCTTGATGATTCTTTACCCATTAAACGCAAAATGATTCCTTACTCATTAATCTCAAAACGTATAATGATTCTTTACCCATTAATCTCAAAACGTATAATGATTCTTTTATGAATAAAAAGATCAAAACGATTATAATGATGTTCATAATAATAGTAGATGCACTAGGTTTTACTTTTCTTCATTTATACTGTAGATACATGTAAAACGTACTGTGTTTACATGAAAAATTCGAAACCGGGATTTAACTTGAATATTCTGTTTCAGTTGTATTTAAGACCTCTTGAGTAATTTTTATAAAGTTTTCTTGTGTGTGTGTGTGCGTGTGTGTGAGTTTGTGGTAGTTATCATCGTAGCTCTCAGTGTATTTTTTACAACAGAGTTGACACTAGTACATAAATAATCTTTTGGTCTGATTGTGCCATCCGGAAAATAATTATATATTGACCTAATGATTTTATAATTTAATAATGACTCAGCAAAAAGGCTAAGAATTTATAAAACGCGTAAAAATGAATGTATCATATTGAGATTCGGCACGCATGTTTTCATATATAAGACTAACATATTTGCCAAGTTTATCTCTTCATCAGCATTATCATATACAAGTTATTAAATTTTATTGAATAACTTGTATACGATTTTAAAGTATTGTAAAAAATCGGGAAATAATTCAATAGAGTTTAAAATAGTTACAAATGTCCCTTTATGTAATAGATGAAGCTAAGTATGCTAAGTGTAAGCAAAAACAATTTTTTTTTGTTTCAATACGGCAATTATATTTACTGTTTATGTTGGATTATAAAAGTTAAGCTGCATCGAGCGAGGTCAGTGCCAGGATGGGTGACTGCTGTGAATATAACGAATCTGAGGACGAGCGAAGCAAGTCCGAAATAGTGAGGATGAGCATAGAGAATCCAATTTAGTGAGACAGTAGGTAAAGTTCCTAGGTACCCTGTACTCGATTTTATAATTAGTTCTCAATTCAATTTGAATTTCAATTTATCCAGGTTAAATTTCCTCGCGATCTTATTTTTTTTTAACTTTTATAATCAACATAATAAATATACCTAGAACAATTATAAGAAGCAACATAACATTTATATAATCTATTTCCTATTAACAATTATAAGTCATGATTAATCAATTTCTTCCACATTTCAGGGATTAAATATATTTTCATCGCTGTCGCCAGAGAACTACTCAGGAGTCATGAAAGTTTTGAGACAAAGCATATTAGCTACTGATTTAAATACTTATTTTCAGTAAGTAGATAATTTTAAGTAAGTAGATCATGTTAATTGAAACCTTAATCTTTTGGCGGTTTATATGGTCGGTTTATATTTGGCGAATGGTTTTGGTTGATCATACAACAAGGCAATGATGATGACTATTGACAAGTTATAGATTGCGGCAGAGTAAACTTCACATAAAAGAAAGAAAAGAGAGTCATCTGAACTCTAATGGAAATATCTCAGGAAAATAAGAGTATCTCCGATAACTCTTATTTTTCACTCCGTGTATTTATACAATCGGAAAATCAGGGCTACCGATGGGTGATCCCCTTTCACCCTATCATTGCTGACTTGGTCCTTGATCATATTTTTAATCTCATAGTTCCTACATTTTCCTCAAATATCAAACTAGAAAAAAAAATACATGGATGATGTCTATTTATTATAAATAAAAACTACGTTGATAAATTATTAATAGAATTCAATAAATTTTACCTACTTAAATTTACTATCGAGTTTGAAAACAACAATAGCCTTCCCTTCTTAGACATACTAATTACCAAAGGACCTACATTAAACCTAATGATGCAGCACTACACAAAACCCACATATTCCGGTCGGATTCTTAATTATTTTTCACATCAAACCCATAACTATAAAATTAATTGTGCAAAACATTTAATTTCTAGAACTCTTAACCTCACAGATTTTCAATTTCACGGAGATACCATTCAAAAATAAAATTATATTAAAACAGAACAATTACCCGGCAACACTTGTTGGCCGATTAATTAAAGAATACATTGAAGGTAATTTAAATGATGATAAAGTTGAAATTTAAATTTAAATGTCAATATCATTCCCTCCTATTTCTTATAATCAACCCCGTGTTAATCTCAATTCAACTTCACAAAATCCTTTAAATTTGACATCTCCAATTAGTCCTATAATATATAAAAAATCTCCAATAACTTCAATACACAAGAATCTATCAAAAAAAGTAATAACAATCCTTCTACAAATATAAATTCAAATAACACAATGTTCAATATCCTAAATTTGCATCCATACCTTATTTCGGAAATCCTACTAAACAGATTATAAAACTATTCAACCAATACAACATCAAAATTGCTCAAAATAATCCATCTAATCTAAAATCTGTTTTTATTCAAAAATCAAGGATCCTATTACAACTTTAGACCGTTCAAATATAGTTTATCGAATTCCTTGTAAAAATTGTGATAAAACATATACCGGTGAAACCTCACAGTTATTTCTAAACAGGCTTAGGGTCCATAATAAAAATGCAGACAATTTAGACACAAATACAGCTATAGCGGAACATATGACCAAGAAAAACATAAAATTGATAACGACAATGTTAAAGTATTACATTCCGAAAAACATTTGAACAAACGACGCATTTTGGAAAGTCTTTACATCAAAACTGACCCAACATCATGAATAAAAACAGGATACTAACAATATAATAGCATTTATTCAAATATTTTAAATTTAAAAAGACCCCCTAAAAATACAGTGCCTCCGTCTACAAATCACCGTTATCTTAATAATTTGTCCCTGCCTCCTTAATATTTTGGTTTACTGACATTTTCTGTCATTTTCTAAATTAATTTAAATTTTATATTTCGTTTATAAAAAAAATTTTTTACATTACAATTTTAGTTTCATTTGATTTCACCTGAAGATGTTGAGCTTCGCTCAATGAAACGTTGTGAAGATTATATGTAAGGTTATTAAATAAATTAATATTTATAAAGGACTGCAGTCTTCAAGAAATTTAAATTTAAAAAAAGTAATTGCTGATTTGATATTTTCCGCTTATTTGTTAGACTACATTTTCCTACTTTATATTTTGACATTCGGTTAGATAATACTAACGTAGACTTTGGAGATTTAGGTCTTCCGGTGGTGACCGCGTCAATGTAGATGATGAATTCGACGTTTCGCTTCACACTGAATCTTCAGGATGTAGGACACCATGGATAAAACTTAATGCTGCAAATAAACTGAAAACTGAACTGAAGATAGCTTTATAGCCGTCTCCAATCTTCAGTTCAACTTTGTAGAGCGTTGTGTTTATTCATGAATTCCTAAATCCCTAAAGATGCCTCCCACAGTGGAAGCGAAACGTCGGATTCTTCATCTCTATTGATGCAGTCACCACCGGAAGACCACCGGAAATCTTCACGACAATAACCGGGAAGCCTACGCAATTTATTAACTTAGACTTGGTTAATGTATTCTTATGTTTTGCAGACTTCGAGATAAATTTTTCAAATTAATAGAAACCATGGAATATTCATGGGGTTTAGAAGAGCATAGAGAACTGTTAAGCTCAATGCTAATGACAGCATCTGACTTAGCTGCTAGTACGAAACCATGGAGCGTTCAGCAGAGAGCGGCACATCTCATCGAGAAAGAATTTATGGAGCAGAATGATAAGGAAATGAAGGAGTTGAATTTAGATCCTGGACCCAATAGATTGGAGCTTCCTCATTTACAAATATCTTGGATAGCTGACGTTTGTCTTCCCCTGTACAGAGTAAGTACATCAATATATCACTGATAACGGCAAATGAAACAGGGAGAGGCTTAGACAGTGCAAGTTGACATTAAAAATCTCAAAGAAATGCTTAGAGTCGCAGGGGCCTTCCAGTGAAGTTGGGAAGATTTAATCAGTTCTTAGGCGCATGATCTGAAGAGATAATCTTATATAGAATATTGTGTCAAGAATCCAGATAACTATACTTCACAAACTTAACAAGACTTCCTTTGAGTCCTCTTCCTTCTTTGAAGAAGTAACTCACATCGGTAGTAAGAACTAAGAAATAAATTATCTCGAAATAAAGAAGAAATAAATCCTATAACTTATAAAGTCTAATTAATAGTATGCTTAATGTCTAAGTATAGTAAACCAATTTTCTAACGTCTATTTTCCATTTAAATAAAGTTCATCTCCAGACGGTGTATAATGTGAAGTTTATTGACTAGTTTTTAGGGAGTAAAGAAGCACTTTACGCTTATGAAACAACTTCTGAAAGAACTTGTTTACTCCAGCAACAACTTTTTACTCCCTTGGGAATAAAAAACGTTTCCTATTATTGGGTTATTTGAACAAATTATATCAACTTTTTTAGGGGAGTGGTATTCTCTAAATTTATACAGGTGACCAATCAATTTTTGTAATTTTCCCGGGGGTGGCACCCCTAAAATTTATTAGGGGGACTCGGCCTAACAAATTTTTTTTTATTGGCTCAAAATCCGTTTCAGGTCAAAAGAAGTTGTTTGGAGCAATAATTTTTTTTAGGGGCAGCACCCCCAAAGTTTATTAGAGGGGGTCCGACCCAAAAAATTAGAATAAAATACAACAAAACGTATTAAAATAAAATCAACGTCTGGAGATAAAATCTTGTTACACCTTAGGAGTAAAATGCTATTTTTCCCCTTGCCATTACATCCCTCGGCTTCGCCTTGGGAGTTAAACACATAAATACCTCGGCTTCGCCTCGGTGAATTAAATACTTTGGTTCCCTCGGCTAACCCCTTAGGAACCAACTAATAGCATTAGTTACTCCTTCCTTTATTATTAGGAAATAATAGCATTCTTTACTCCCTTGGTGCATAAATAACTATTATTTTGTACTGTTTAGTGTTTAGGTAGGATGAACCCAAAGCTGTATGCTATGGCAGACGGTGCTGCAGCCAACGTTACCAAATGGAGTGAATTGGTGGCAAATAATTCAAACCCATAAACCTTCTCATAGATATTACTTTTTATTGTAAAACTCGCTCTTGGACCAACTTCAACTTGGGATTTCTGTGTTTGTTTTACTAATATTTAAAATTGTATCTTAGTAGTTGTTTACTTTGACTCTAAAAAGTTTCCTTTTAGCCTAAATTTGTAATATACGTAAAATGTTGAAAAGACTCTAATCTTTGTAATAGTCTATAAAAGGTTCTAAAATGTATAAGGTTATACTGTTTTTTAAGGGCCTCCAATATCAAGCCTGCTTGAGAAAACATACTTATCTCTTCTATAGGACGTATATAGCCCTATAAGCGATATGTAGCCCTATAGGCCATTTATAGCCCCTATAGGCCATTTAAAGCCCTATCGGCCAATATAGCCTCATAGGCCATTTATAGCTCTATAGGCCACATATAGACTAGAGGCTTTATGTGGCCCCTTATACCATTTATAAATGGTATAAGGGGCCATAATGGCTTTATAGCCATTATGTAGCCCTATAAGCTATTTAAGCCCCTTAGGCTATTTATAGCTTTATAGCCAAATAAAGCCCTAGAGGCCATATATAGCCCTAAATGCCAAATATAGCCCTTTATATGGCTTATATCAATTAGCCAATTTTTTTTTAAAGTTTAGAGTAAAGTCTGAAGACTTCGCGGTGTTACCAGATGTTTGAAGGCTGCAGACATGGATAAAACTGTCTAAAAAAAATAAGTCTTAACGCGAGTTGGCCAACTCAAACTATTTCCTGTGAGGAGTCACCCTCAAGTTTTCGACTTGTTGTCGGACTTGCTTAAAACTGTTCTATACTAATGGTTATAATCATGGTTATAATCAGTTGAAAGCGTGTGAGAATAATGCGGAAAAGCCGATTTCATACCAATCTACAATTTCATATCAGACAATAGGATCTTGAATAAAGGGATGATAAGGAAACATTTATGACCCCATGGTTTTGTATGAGATAGAGAATAGGAGCAAATTTACCTTCCCTTGTTTATAATGGAAAAAAGGCGCCAAATGCAGGTATGTAGCAAGGTTGTCGAGTTTGCTTCTCAATTCTTCTTCTGGTGCTTTGATGTTACATTGTGGTGCTTGTTAAGTCATTTGTGCTTATTTAATTTTAAATTTTGGACAATACTTGCACTTCAGTGGAATGATAATTTAGCTTGTTTTTTGTATAACCTTCTCAGCAATACATTAGACCATTTGAATAAGTTTGCCTTTAAATTTAAGACTGCTGTTATATGAATTGTAAGCATGGCAGTTTGTCCAAGCATGTGCAGTTGGTTTTGACGTGGTTTTCGTGTCGAATCCTCACTATTTTTTGGTTTTTGATGGGTCACTCGTTAGTATGGCAAATGACTTAGTGCGTCATCCCTTTATTCAAGATCCTTGGGACCAAAACCATGAGTTCCTCAACATATTTGCCCACGCTGTCAGCTGATACAAACGTGTGTATTATATAGATATCTCTATAACGTGTTTTGGCTCATGTCGAACTTAGTGCTAAAATGTTCTGTTTATGACGTGATGAAACTTAATATCACGTATGAGGGACCATAGCAATTTTTTTAAATCGTTAATTTTATTTTCTATTGTTATTATTTGTTATTAATTAACTGGCTTGAAAGAAGATTAAATAAGGTTTATTATTTTTATTTGTTAATGTACATTGAATCTTTCAATATCGACTTTATTAAATTTTATACAGATTTTATTTTTTCTTACAGTAATTTTGTACTGTTATAAACTGTGGTACAGGTTCCAAACAGTCCTGGTTCGTTACCTGTCGGGAGCTCTAGGATTTTATGCAGGGATAGGAATCCTTTCACGTGCGTCCTTAAAAGAATGTTTTAGCCGGTGGTTCCCGAGCCTGTGCAATGTCAGGTACTTGTAAAAGAACCCTAAACCTAAAGAACCTGGTTCAGGCAAAATTTAGACCCTCAAAAGTAGTTTTTATTAATATACATGTTTCTGCCCTATGGTTTCGAAAGCAGGAAAGCCTGGTGTGGCAGTGAGGCACGTGTTGTTTCTAGTTGAACCCAAAATTTATTTTATTATATCTTTTTCTATGAATAAGATTTTATTTTATTATATTTTATTCTAGAGAAATAAAGTTTTTATTTATTATATCTTTTTTCTAGAAATAAAGAATTTTTATTTTTTATTCTTTATTTTCTAGAGAAATAAAGGATTTTTATTTTATTATATCTTTATTCTAGAGAATAAAGATTTTATTTTTTATAATGTTAAGATTTTTATTTACAATTTTAAACATGTTAAGTATAAAATTTTATTAAACGTAACATCAATACTCTGGGCACAATTTTATGATAAGCAAATAAAATGCCTTTTTAATTATAGAATAAGGACATCATCAGCAATATTAAACATTCTACAAAATTTTCATACGATTTATAATGTTTACAAACAAGCTTTTAATTTTGGGTTTTATAATTTATACGAATATGCAGCTTTTTCTGAAATTTCTACAATATGTCTACAATTTAAGTAACTATATCTACACCTTTTTGAGTAAATGTTACAAGTAGAGAATACATCTTCCTTAGATAAGGCTATTTTATTGCTAGCAAACATTATTTAAAAAAAATAAAAGTATTACAAATACCTATTAATGTTATGATTTAAATATCTTTTTTCAAAAATCGGGTACAGGGTACCTCTAAACTTTTCCTCATCACATCGGATTCGCTACGCTCATCCTCCCTACTTCAGATTCGCTTCGCTAGTCCTCAGAATATACAAGTCGTTTTATTTGTACAGCAAAACGTCTTTGGACTCGTCTCACTCGTCCTCATATAGTAAATACATCCGTTTAATACCCAGCAGTCACCCATCTAAGCACTGAACCCACCAATGCTCCTTAACTTTTGATCTAACAATAATCATATGTACTTGTCGAATTGAAACTAAACTTAGTTTACTTATTCATTACGAAAAGGTATACTCTTTTATAGAATTAAATCAATGTGATTTTTTCGATTTTTTTATTTTTTTTTTTAAACTAACGCACACAAATCATTCGGTTAAAAATTGAGCTCATGCTGATATGAATGTAAACATTGCACGTATTAAGTTTATACAGGCTACATACATGCCAAATATCACTTGGTCACATCAGTTTCCGCTTTTATATTATATCGAAATTTTTATGAGTAATTTTGTGGGTATTGGACGCCTTAAAATATTTTTACGCAAAACTATCTACTTTAGTCAGCCTTATTAGCCTCTAGCATAAATACATTGTGAGCTACGATGATAACGCACTTACACATAAATACACATACGAACAAACAATTGTGAAAATCAACTTAAAAATCTATCTAAGACGAAATAATTCTCGGTGATATCTCGGTTTCGGATTCTTTTGCAAAAGAATACTTTTCCTTTATACCTACGGTATAATGAGGAAAAATAAACAAATAAGATTTATAGGAAAATAAATATGCACTTAAATAAATTTAGCTTATTTAATGCATTTTCTTTAATGAATTACAAATTTACAATGTATATGGATTTCAATGAACTTAAAATGGATTTTAAAAAAAATATTACTACAATAGTTCCCTATAGAACGAGATACCGTACAAACTTAATGGAAGAAATATTCAAAATTTCCCAAAATTCAAAAGGTTCTGTTGAAAGTTAAATAATTCTAGTGCAGTCAATAATTCTAATTAGTATATTGAAGAAGAACTAAAATATCCTTTATATAAACAGTCCAATTTAAAAAAAACTGTTATTTTTTTATAGTACTTTTATTAAATAAATTTACATAAAAATTATAATAATTAAAGGTTACTTCTCTAAAAGCTTTACGCCTTGTGTTGTTGAGAGGTAACTACTGCTAATACTAAATTTAAATCCACAATGCTGTGTGAAAAGGTAATGGTTTTTAAAAAGGGTCATCTGAAAGATATGTTTTCCATGGCCATAATTTATAATTTATAAAACTATTTTTTGATTATTTTTAAGTGTCGTTTTAAGAGTAAAAAATTATTTATTTTTAACCTTTTAAAAGTATTAAGTTACTGAATTTAAATACAGCATATAACTAATGGTTATTAGAATATAGCTGTAAAAGTATTGAAAATAAAACACGAAAACTAAGTAATAAGGCGCGGTCGATATCCACGGCCTTTTCTAGAACTTTGGATCACCAAAAACTTTTTTTAACTTGTTTTTCAAAATTTCAGGTAATTTCCGGATTTGTGATAAATGAAGCCTATTTCCGAAATTTGCACTCTTTTGGTTAATCTCAAAAGATATTTACATTCACTCAACGATTATTTTTAATCTAACTGGTACAATATTAATATTTGACATGTCATTTTTGTTAACATTGACGTCTAACATAGTTATGTATGTAGCAAGTTAGATTACAAATAAAACGTTAAGGAAATATAAATACTCTTTGAGATTAACCAAAAGAGCGTGAGATTACGGAAATAGCTTACATTTATCACAAATCTGCTGATTACTGAAAAATTTAAACAAAAAAAGTTTGTTGTGAAATAACCAATGTGTTCTAGAGGCCTGCTGTGTATATTCGACCGCGCAATATAGAGTGGATTAAAGAATTTACTAATAAGCAGATTTAAAATCACTTATAACAGATTTAGCAGAGCAGTTACCTTATCATTTTTTCGCTAGCTCTGCTAATGTAACAGTTAAGTAAAATGTGCTGGATCGCAGCGCTATTGTCATATTTAGCTACTTAGCAGCTACTCTTTTAAAATCGTATTTTACAAAATGCCTTGTAAATAATAAATTGTTCAACAGTAGAGAACGTGTTACCTTGTATTCCTCATCTATATTCTTCTATTTTGTCCTCTATCAATATTTTGTTTTAAAAATATATTATAAAATACTATTTTCATCTAAAGAATAATTGTGTTTTTCTTTACCTGTGGTAATATTTTTTTTTATTGATAACGCTAACTTATGTGCTTGAGTCAGATCTGCTGATGGTTTTATCTAGCAAACAAGCGAACTGGAACCGAATTGTTTGGTTTATGATAGGAAGCAGAAGGTAATATAAAAGTGCCAAAAGATATAAATGTTTAAATAGTTGAGTTTACATAAACTAAGATAATGTAAACTTGGTAGAATCCCTCATTGATTGTTTATAGTTTCCAAGTTGTAATGATAAATATTTACTAAAACGAAATTGATTATAACTTTCCCAATGTTGTCTAATTCTCCCTTTCTTCCATCAAAGGTTTACCAAAACTAGTGGATTGATAATAAACTTGCGTAGTTGCGTTCTTGCTGGTTACTTGTCATAAGATTGTAGGTCTTTCGGTTTTGTTTAGGAGTTTGGCAGTTGATCCTGCGTCAATGTAGATTTAGGGAGAGAATAAAACGACGTTTCGCTTCCACTGGTGGGAGGAGCATTCTGTCACGGGATGTGGACTCCATGGATTAGAAACAACGAAGTGGCTATACAAAACTTGAACTGACAAAAAACAGTTCGTTACTTTGAAAGAGCGATTGTGGTGGTTATATATCATAATTGTGTGCGATACATTCCCTTGATGAGTTCTCCCAACATAGTGAAATCTGCAATAAGAGCGTCAGGTTCATTCTTGCGAGTAGAATTGAGCGACATTTCTTGGGTACACGGAAGACCTTAAACCTAGGATTGATAGATTAAAATTCAACACGGTTTATTTCCCAAAAACAAGTAAGTATTGGATAATTGGAATAAGCGTTAAATATTTAGAATAAAAGTATTAAGAAATTTTGAATGCGCATACAAGAGACTGTTGTGTTGAATTCTAATTGTGAGACAAGATTGTTGTCTATATACAAATACATATAGGCTAGAAGTGCCTAAAGATTAAATAATTAAATTCTCTTTAGAATCCCATTGACAAGAAGTTTGCAATCTCATATAAGTGAACACCAAAGATACGGATTATGTTCGTACTAAGCTTAAACACTTTGGGGTTATCCTGCTTGGCAGATGCAGTGTGACAGAGATAAACGACTGCTGTGTGTTGTCATTCTAATTGGTTGACTCCTTTCTCATCGTATGTCCTTGATATTTGTTGTAACTTAGGATGAAATGCAGCAATAATTACAGTCTTTGGAAGGGATCTTCGTGGATAGCATCAGATACGTAATATCTCGCATTTAGCATTTAGACGCGACGGTTCTTTAGCCAGGCGGACAAGATTGTGGATAAGTGATGCTGACCACTATTCTGTGATAAAACAGAATAATGTTTGATTATTTAATTATGTCCTGCTTCAATTTGAGTTTTTTATACATGTTAAAAAAATAAAATATATTATTACTACAAAGTTGTTCTACTGTAGTGGATTTTGACGTGGGTGGTCGATATTACTCACTTGTCGACAATTCTTACTGTTAATAGATTTGCCGGCCCTGTAACACGTTTCTGCGTTAGATCTTGGTAGATAAGGTAAAGACACCATTAAAGATATCGTGTCGATTGGAGTTGGCTCAAATTTAAGTAATATTGATTTTAAAATGTAATAATAATTGGTTTTTAGATCTAGCATTTGTATATCTTAAACGTAATTAAGCGGTCCATAAACCTGTATTGGTAAGTTAAATGAGGATGAAGTTAGATAAAGATAAAAGGGTTTTTACGGTCCTTTCTTGACTAAAGTTTTGCTAATAGACTAATTGATTTTTATTGAGTTTCATTATAGTGTTTAGGTTAGATTAGAAGGACATGGAAACAGTTTTGCTTGGGATTTATGTTCTGTAGTTGTATTACCGAGTACCCAAAGTTAAACGTTGGAAAGGTTAGAGGGCGTAATGTTTTTGCTCTCAGCTACGGTTACTCGCGGATCTCTGAGACACGACGGTAAACGCGGCCGAATACGGAAGGCGGTACGTTAAGTCTAGAGAAGATCAGACTGCGTACGATTAGATAAGCGTAATTATTAGCTGCCGAAAACCAAAGTGTGATTATGTTTATATAAGTTGAAAGAATTTGAAGTGGTACTCGTAAAAGTTGAAGCTTGTTAAGTAATAGACGCACAGTCGGTGAGACGATTTTGTTTAACAGTGTTGTACTGAGTTCGATAACTGGTACGGTTTAGGAAGTTCAGATAATTGCTGGGATTTCTTTCAGTTGTCCATTACTTTAATGTGGGGTGCCATAGTTATAGTAGGAAGCCTTTTGGTCCGGCGATGAGTGTTAAATCAGACCTATGAAAAATGCAGAATAAATATGATGAAATTGAATAAGAGATGAAGCGCAGTGGCTATTTGAATTGGGAGTTTAATGCGTGATGTAATTCAGCAGGAAATGTGTTAAACGAGTTGTAGTATAAAAGCTAAGTAAAATAAGTTACGATGTTATACACGATCAAAAAGGGTTGTATGATTCTTGGATAAGGTAACTGTTTGGTAGAATCAAGGTTGATAGATCTAAGGGAATCCCAGATTTGGAGGAAGGACTGACTGTCACTTGTTAAAAAGTGGTAGTAGTAATGGATCTGTATACGTATTGTGACTGGTAAGATATTTTCCTTAGGCTATAGAGATTTGGATAGATACGATTATTTAGCTATAGTTAATAAAGATAAATCAAAATAGAATATAATATTACAATCAGATTTGAAGAATTATTATATAAGATTGAAAAATAAAATGTTCTAAAAATGAAATATAAAAAATATGTATTGTTCATTTCGCTGAAATAGTTTACTAAACATCACAAATCCTCCGGAACAAAATAAACAGTTAAATAGGACCTACCTGTGAAGTATTGAGTATCATAAAGTCTCCGCGTAAATGATACAAACACAAATTAATATAATCATATCATATTGTTAGTTGATTAAACCGTGAGAGTAGAATATTACAAATATAGCTTATTTTATTAGCCATAAAAACTTTATAGATAGTTTGTCTTTTAGACATCGAGTCTTTTCAAAAGTTAGGGTCGGTCGAATCTTGTTTAAAAATATTATAAAATTGAAAAATACAAATGTTCTTAAAAATAAAATTAAAAATAATGCTCATTCCTGAACAGTTTACAAATCACAAAATACCCGAAACAAAATAAACAGATAAACATACCTGTGAAGTATGAGTTAAATGACCCCCGTAATGATACAAAACAAATATATCATCATATTTAGCTGATAAACCGTGAAGTAGAAATATTACAAAATACAGCATTATTATAGCCCATAAAAACTTATACGATAGTTTGTCTTTTAGATCGTCATTTTCAAGCTGAGTTGTGTCGAATCTGAAACCAAATAAACCTCCGTATAATATGATGCTTAGACATATGGTATCTATATGTTAAGAACAACAAATTTAACATTTTGCTGTTAAGTCTTACGAGATATTTCATCTTGTAAGAGGCTCGACAAGATGAAATATCAGTAAAAAGTATAATCACTAGCATGATAAATTTAATTTTCATCAGTCAGTAAGTATAATTTAGAGGTAGAGTATAGTATCATTTTTTATACTTCATTTATTTAAGTAATTTTGGACTAAAAGCACTAGTCCACTAACTTACGATGGAGATAATTGTGTCCTTGCTCTCAAAGGAGTTATTTTCTAAAGGGCAAAGAAATCATAATTCTATAATACCAAGGCTTGCCAAGAGTACCACTTTAATTCAAACCTAGGTTTCATATTTATTTAATACTTATTAAAAGTAAGATAGCTCGAGCTTAACCTGTTACCTGTCTAAAAGGGAAATGAAACAGATGACTAAGCATATATAAAACACGATAGGTAATATGAAAGCTGTATTAGAGTAGAGTTCCACCGTCTTCTTATTCAGTTCAGGATCCTTGGACGATATAGGTAGCGTGGAAAACATCTGTAACACAATACCTTACGATTTACCATATATTTATTTTATTATATCTGTATAATAAAAACATTAAAACAAATATTAGCTTTTAAGCATAATTTATTGAAAACAAAGAACAATGAGGTAGCGTTACTTAAGACTGATAGTAGTCAAATTTACTAATCTAGAATTAATCTTCCTTACCATAAAATTCTTCCTAGTTTATTATTATGAAATCATCTCGATTTTTATTACAATTATAACGGCACGAGTTAGAATTACTCATTATTTTATAAAGAAAATATTTATACAAATCAGTTTTCTACCAGAAGTATTTTGCTGAAAATAAGACGGCAGTGGCGATTTCTCATAGTTGACATAGTGAAATTACCAAATTACACACTAGCGCTCCTGTCAACTGGCTACGAAACTAACCTTTTCGTGTCCGAAATAATAAATCCCAGGACTATCTTACTTTATCTATATATTCTTGCGCCTCATTATATGATGACCTTACTATTCCCTTTTTAACCTTTCCCTAAAAAATGAGCGCACTTCTCTCGTAAATATATAAATAATATTAAACCCGATGTTATCATTGTTTGATTGTTCAAGGACTAGAGACGGTTTTAATATGACCAAAATGTTGGTACTTTCGGATTCGCGATGCCCGGTAGTGACGGAAGATGGCAGAAATTAAGTCTTGTGAATAAAAGACAGTTTAATCAAAGAGGTTTGTAATAAAATACGTCTCTCCAACAATATAATTATTTATATTAAAGAGCAAGCTATCCAAAGAGCTATGGCTGCATCCAGACATCATCAAACTAGACGAGTGTTTGGTAGCAGGAAGTACCGATATCAAAGGTAACCAGCACACTCTGGGCTTACGGGATAAAAGACAGTTTGTGTATAAAAGGTTTAATAGATGGACTAACAGCTAAGCAGCTATCAACAAAGTGAAAAAAATAGTTCCGTAGCCAGTTAACTGGAGCGCTAGTATGTAATTTGGTAGTTGCAACATGCCAACCACGAGAATTCGCTCCTGTCGTCTTGCTTTAAGCTAACTACTCCTGGCACACCTCTGATTTACCCAAATATTTTCGCTATTATAATGACCAATATCAATATAATACTCCTGTCGTAGAAATAGTAATAAAGAACAAGATTTCATAATACTAATTAGAAAAGTGGGAGGAATGTTATGGTAAGAAGGGTTAGTATCAGACATGCCGCTAGAGACCAGCACCCTATAACGGCGTCTTCTTCCGAGTTTATCCCCACCTTCTTTCTAACGCTCACATATACCTTCAGACATTCTATACCTATTATATTTGTTGGGAACAGTTCACTTTAATGATTCATTTATAATAATTGTATGAATGAATTAGAGTACAATATTTACAATAATTAAATGAAGACAGGCGACTCCAGCTAAGATACCAAAACAGAAATTACTCAGACAAAACCATATTTTCTGAACAAGAATAGCCATGTCTAGAGCGCTTCTTATACAGCATCTGTAAAATAGCACACTTACAAAAATTTCATAAAGTAAACATTTTACTTATGAAAAATCAAAAAAAGAAAAAAAAAATTCTATTGTCTTCAGTAACTTCCAGCGCCTATAGACTGTAAGACTATAAGTTATGATATGATATAAAAAATTAAGCAGATACCGTCCAGGATTTGAACCCCAAACAATTTGCTCAGCAAGAACAAGCCTGTTGTCTAAGTGCCTTAGATCATTCAGTCAATCAAACACCTGAAAACTAATTAATACTATGGGTTGGAGAGAGGTAAATTTTAATAAAATTTAAATTATATTTTACAATATCATTACCCGCTCTGCTTATGTAAACAATGCTGTTGGTTGCTGAAAACGAGTTCAGAGGTAGATGTTGGTTTGAAAGTTCCATTTTTCTGCTCTATGTAAACAGTCTCTAAACCGTGTTCAATACTCAGACCTATACTTGACGAATTGCCTGCAATACAGTGTATGAATGTTATTCTTAAAGTGAGAACTACAGTCTATCGTTTAGTTTAAAAATCCCCAAGGTCATAAGTATTTTGGGGATTGACCAATCAGAGAAGCCACTGCCAACCTCTCACTTAAAAAGAGAAAAAAATCCCTACCACAATAACCGCTGTAGGGAAAAAACCTTCTTCCCGGCAATCGTTCACTTTGTTTGTGGTTCATCTTTTGATTACATCGTTTTGAAAACTACTTTCAAATTAATATTAAAATGATATTTTAAAATAAAACTACACAAAAGAAATGTAAAAAACATCGCCATGAAAATACGTGTAAAATAACCTGATTTGTTTACATAGTTTTTTCCCGCTCCCTTCTTGCAGGTTTTTTTTTCTTAATAATCAGTGGTGTCTTAACTGACCTGTCAAGATTTTGAAACTAAACGATAGACTGTAGGTGAATGATTACAACTAAATATTTAAAGTGTGGCAGAAGCCTTAAAAAAATATTATTTTAAACGAAAGAAATGACCATGAATTATTGTAAAGTTATTCCTATTTTTCTATTGATAGCTTTAAAAACGGTGGGTAAACATTTTTATTTTTTACATTTTCGCTATCATGACTATAATACGACTCACGAATAAAATTAGTTGACAGCTTGGGAACATAATGCGAGGGATGTTAAACCACGCCCTCAATTTCAAATCAAGCCAACCATATTTGTTCCTCAATAATATTTTCCCGCGCTGTCAACTGATTTTAGCCATGTGGCGTACTTTAGTTATGGTTGTTATAAATTAATTTCTTTATTAAAAATGAAAAAAATTTAATTAAGAAATTATTCACATGGTCTTCAGACCTATTCTAGCTGTAGTAAGTTAAATTTGTCCGATGATCCCGCCTTTTAAGTATTAAATTTAATATTTGATATTGAGGAAGACAAGCTTAGTTATACAAAATAGCTATAATAAATTATTTTCCTAAAGAATAAATAACTCACCGTCGTAAAGTAAAACATTTTTTTTGGCATAAAATAGTATTTTTAGCCACCAGAGTGTCTGAGACCTAAAAATCTATTTTTTTTTATTTTTAGTGAATCATGAAATGACGCTTATGAGGGTGTTTGAATAAAAAAATTGATAGGGGAGTGGGAGGAATCGATTTCTATAGTAATAACAAAAGTCGAAAATAGATTATATATATATATATATAATATATATATATATATATATATATATATATATATATATAATATATATATATATATCGAAACCGAATACGGCATATGGCGAGATGTTGGGAATTTTACGAGGCCTATTGTTCGTAAAAAAAAATTATGACTTTATCAACCCAAGTTATGACGTCAGGAAAAAAATAAACTTGAAATGACGGTAAAACAAGGTAAAGTACAACACGATTAAGGTACACGACAAGCTGAATCGATTGACACCGGTTCCAGCCGAATTAGACCATCTTAAGTGACACAAATGGTATATATATATAATGGTTCCCACGGAACTATGGCGAGCTAAGCGGGACCGGTTTAAGCTCAATTGGCAAATAACTTAATTATGACGTCATCACCAATGAGTAAAAAGAAGGTTTCTTTGATTATACATCATTTTGTCAAAAGTTCAGACATCTGGGATCTTATGGTGCTAACTTGATTTGTTAAAAGTTAAGTCTTAGGCCCGTATTCAAAGACATCTTCCTAACATTTTTCTAACATTTTCCTAACATTCTCCTTGTTCCTTAAGGAAAATGTTAGGAAGATGTCATTGAATACGGGCCTTAGTTGATACTCTGTACTAGAGTGCCTGTATATCATATACAGGCACTCTACTCTATACTAGATGACAGGAAGTATATAATGTTCAGGTTAACAGAGTAATTGATCTATTTTTTTACTAAATGCTACTTAAAGAACTTTATGGTACCGACAGGGCCGTAAAGAGCCTCACAGGGTTGTGAGGCGAGGCATTGAAAATTCGCTAGATACATGGCAAAATGGCATGTAACAATAAATACTAAAACTAAAATAGTGAGGCGAGAAATAATAATAAAATAACAAATAATAAAGAAAAAAACAATGCGGCTGCGGACCGGCCGAAGGCCCGTGATTATAAATTCCTAACGCAAGAAATGTATGTTAATTATCACTCTTATAAAAAATTGCATAAATCTAAATTATTGTAAAAAGTAATGACATTCACCATAAAGAGATCTGATTGGTTCCGTAGACTGGGAACTGTTCGGCCTATCAGGCATTCCGTTGTGTTTGTCCAGGCTACTGTCATCACTCGACATAACATCCGTTTCCTCATTTCCATCATCAGCTGCTGGGACGTCACGATCCACTAAAACGTTATTTTTTGTGACGTCAGTAGACTGTATGACATCACGTCTCGCGACGTCATCAGCATCTCTAACTTTAATTTCTTCCTTGATGTTCCCACTTGTATGCTGGTTTACATTTGTTTCTTCAATATTCGTATCAGATCTTTCCCCGTTACCTGTTATTTCAAGGAATATAAATTTAAAAATAAAACATTTAACTATAATAATCAATACGAAAAAGCCTCTCCACAAAGTTAATTTAATAAAATTCAAAACAGGCTTTCAACCTAAACGGTCATCATCAGTGCCGGAGAGAAGAATATATAGATGTAGGTGAGTCTATGATATTATGACTGAGACTGACTGAGTCATAATATGATAGACTCACTAGGTGAGTCTATGATATTATGACTGAGACTGAGTCATAGTATGATAGACTCACCTACATCTATATATTCTTCTCTCCGGCACTAATGATGACCGTTTAGGTTAAAAGCCGGTTTTGAATTTTATTAAATTAATTTTGTGGAGAGGCTTTTTCGTATTGATTATTATAATACCCTCCACCTGCGTTTTACCTTAATAACATTTAACTATGTATTTGTAAAAGTACAAAGGATTAAAGTAATGTAAAAATGAGGAGTCGGCGGTAGAGACAGTGTTCCGACTCCCACCCTCTTCCTTGTCCGAAGCTTAGACAAGCTTTTGATCAAGGAGAATTAAGTCAACTACTACGCCACCATACTGCGCCACTAGTTCTTACAACTGCTTAATTTGAACTGTTGCTAAGCAACGGCCAAAATATCTGCCTGCAGCTTAGAATAATACTAATATAGAAGGAGAATAGGACCATAAATACAATGTAATTCCACTGATAACACGAAAGCCGGTTGACTGGTGGTCTTAAGAAGGGGTACCACCCTAACAACAAAATATTATTTTATAAATGTGTTAAAAATATCCACTAATGAAAAAAGATCTTAAGTAACAAATAAAATAACTTAAAAACCTTGCTAAGTACTTAATAAAATCGGTCTTAGATAGCAAAAGGGTAGGAGAATACGAGAATCTAAATTTAGTTGACGAGGACTACTTTTAACATAATTTTAATTAAAAACGTATGTGTATGGGAGTAAAACGGATGTGATTACCTTCTGAAGACGAGCAAAGCGAAGTGGAAGTCCGAAGTGATGACGCAAATCTGAGAAAAAGTTCCGAGGTACCCTGTTCCCAATTATTTCTACATTAAAATTATTATAGTGGTATAGAATAGCTACTATTCTCAATCCTATTATATCCCACTATTATAAAAGTTTAATGATTTCAATCCAGATTGGTACGTTGACTTACCACTTGCGTTTTGTTCATCTTTTAATACTTCTAATGGAACTGGAGAGTTTCTTTTAGACGAATTCTTACTCATTCTCTGCAAATAACAAGTATTTAGAAGAAAAAAAATAAAAAAAGAAGCAATAATTTACTTCGAACACCAAAACGTTCAAGATATTTCCTCTACAAACACTTACTTAAATTTAAAAAATTTTAATTTTAAGATATCAGTGTTAAATTAATATAAATTATATTCTAATAATATTTGAATACTTAAAAATTAAGCAGTAATAACTTAACATAAAAACGAACGATTAACAAGATCAAAAAAGAAATGATATTTCCATGAAAACTTTCTTGTATTACCAGTATTTGTAATTGTATTACTTAATCTTGTAATTACCAGTATTTATCAATGACGAAGTACTAATTAAGTATTTAATTAAAAGTATTACTACATGTATATATTATTAAAATAAAGAAAATACTTAAAACAGAAATTACTCGAATAATAGGGGATGCTAGAAGGAAGTTTGTTTTGTTTTGCCTAGTCACCATAGCAACTAAGAGTCAGCTGGTTTATATCTATTATTCATAAATCTAAACAAAGATCTGCAATTACTTTTAACTAAACGTAGAACTATCATTTTAAATGTCTTCTCGCTACTTTTAATAAGAATGAAATAGTTAAAACTTATGTCGTAACAATTTAAATGATATTTATGATAATACCGGCAAAATGTTCGGGGAAGGTAAATACAGACGAAAACTGCTTTTTGTCTCATACATTAATCTAGATTTAAGTGTGATATTGTTGAGAACGCAAATGCAACCAAGAAAGATTTATTACCCCCAAAAAATTCAAGAAAAGTATAATAATATATAAAATTTGGTTATTTTGGCTTTGGGTTTTAAACTTTCATGTTAGCGGTTTTTGTTTACAATTTTTGCGATTACTTCGTTCACACGCGGGGTTTGTCAGAGGGTTCGACCCTCTAGGGGGCTCACCCCTTGGCAGTTGTCGTGTGAATGGGATTAATTCAGGGTTCAACCCTGAAACTCATTTTTTATCAAGGTAGAGTCTAAATATAGAAATTGAAGAATCAGCTACCGTCAATACTTGCTGTTGGATATAATATCCCTGGGCCGGTTTCGGCATAACGCCATCATCAGCAGGCGGGGCAACACTCGAGGTCTCAATGCTGATGATGGCGTTATGCCGAAACCGGTCCAGGGATATTTATATCCAACAGCAAGTATCGACGGTAGCTGATTCTTCAATTGCTTCTTCAACTTGCGGTAAAACAACCTTTTTAATTCTAAATTATAGGTTAAAATATCGTCTAAACAGTTGCTAAACCACGCGTGTGAACTAAGTATATGTTAGATTCCATTAACTTTAAATAAAACAGCGAGTTTTAAAATCACGGTATGCTGTATTATAGTTTACCCTTTTATTTAATGGGCAATGTATAATTGCTAACATAGCTGCCATCCTAGTTAAAATTATTAGCTGAGCGATCAGTATTATCATTTCATTTCTTTTGTTATCATAAATGCTGCAAGTCATGTGTAATACTTATTTATGCACCAAGGGAGTAAAGAATGCCATTATTTCCCTGAGCAGTAAGTTGGTTCCTAAGGCAAAAGCCAAGGGAACCAATGCATTGAACAAGGCCGAGAGATGTATATATTTAACTCCTGTGGCAAAGTCGAGGGAGAAATGACAATTAACTCCCGAGGCGAAGCCAGGGCAGGTAATTATTGCCTTCCTCGGCTAAGTGACGCCCCCCAGAAAAAAATCACATTTTTATTGCTCCAAACAACTTTGGGCCTGAACGGATTTTGAGCTAATAATTTTTTTTGTTGGTCAGGTCCACTTTATTGAAGCCACATTGAAAGTATGTTCTTTTTAATTACAATTATTGTCATTCTTTTAAATATTTTGCCGTGTTAGGTAATACTTGAGGGATAAATAGTACCCCTCAAGTTTAAGGGCTGAAGGCGCAATTGGTGCTATACATAGACGTATTTTGACTGAACCCTAGTCTTAGAACCTTGGCTCCAAAATCAAAATCACTTTTGATTTTCTTCATTTATCCCCCCCCCTCCACCATTATTAGCAATACTCAATATGTTAAATGTAATACACAAATAATTAAAGAATTAAGTATTTTAAATGTATTTAAATAAAAACAAATGCAAAGATACAGTTTTAAACAATATGATATAAGACTTAAACTAATTAATGAGGGCTAGGATCCTATCAGCTTCCCTGAAACCAGATTCTAGAGCCCCATGAACAGTGGCGTAGTGTTCGTCATTCGTTGCTTCTCCAGCAAATAATAACACCTTCAAACAAACAACAATAAAATTTATTGTTTTTAGTCTTTCTTTTTTAGTTTTAAATATATTCTGAATTTGTTTGGACAAGTTTTAGGGATACCCACCCAAAAAAGTACCCCTAACTTTGTATTACAGCTGCGATCGTAGTGGACCAAAACGTGCCCAGTTTTCATGTTTTCGTAAATATCTTGGCAGAAATATAAAATATCGATGTTTCATTTAAATAAAGTTTGAAGCTAAGTAAATTGTCTAAAAATACGTTTCTATATGTTTAATTTCTATTTCAAACCTTAACAGTTAAACCCCCAAACGTAAAAAAATACTAATATAACCTTTACACCCAGGACTTGCGTGTCTGATCAACCTGATTGAGGTTTTTCTGTGTTTTTCCTTAATTTTACAGGCAAATGTCAGGTTGAATCATTAAAAATTAGTCCACAGACTGCATAGGCAAACCCTTTTTGAAACTCCTACAAACTACCATTACAATACAAACCTATCCAAAACACCATTAAAAATATCTTTTAACAATATTAAAAAAATATTAATAATAATATAAAAAATAAAATACTCAAACCAAAAATATAAAAGTATCCTTAACCCAAACAAACCCCCTCACACCTCCAAAACAAGAATCAAAATTTATATCACAACAAATAAATAAAAAAAATAAAGAGGCACAAATTACCCTAAATCAATAAATAAAATATGGCTCCGGTTTACACAAAATTAAATTTGTATACTTTTGCCAATAAAAAACTTGTTTAAAAAAATCTCTATTTCAAAGCAGTTAATCCTCTTTCTTTTTGATCTCTCCAATTACTGTCGGGACAATGACCGTTTTATATACAGTTAAAAGTTTGCTTTCCCGAAGAAACATTTACAAGGTCAGTACTCAGCAACTATAATAAGCTGAAAGTTGTAATTTGGGGTAAAATAATTATCAAAAATAAAATTTTAATCATTTAAAACTTCGCAAAAACACCGTTCATTGATCAGACTATTTTAACGACTTTTTTCTAAATTATTAAATAAAATAGTTAAAATCAGTCTGTCTTGCGTTTTCAACAAAATTCATGAAGAAATACTTACAGGTTTCCCATGAGAGTTAAAAACAGGTTTAGCTAAAATATTTCTTGGTTCCCTGATATGATCTGAATTTCTATGGTTAAAGCTGTATGATCCTATGACGTCTTCTTCGTTCCACCAGCGTGTTCTGTAAAGACAAATTGTAAACAGATAAGGGAAAACAATCATTAGCCTCTTTTTTTTTAATACGCTTTTATATAGTTTATTTACCCCTCATGTGTCGGAAATCCTCATCGGAGTACAAGGCGACTTTTGGTTTTATGATTCCAAGGACCTAGTAATTACGTCAATAGTTTTCTACAAAAAAGGTCCCTAGCCTATTCCTTCACAAAGGTTGTGAAAAGTCACAACCTTTGCCGAAATAATTTGTACATTGGTAGTCGTTTTGTATGATTTGTTGTTTCGTTAATATGTTTTTTTTCAATGGTTTGTGAGGCTATTCACAATCAAGGTGATTAAGCCCTTAATATGTTTTACATGACATTATGCCATGTATTAAGCACATTTTCATCAAGTAGAGCACTTGACGAGCCTCCTCGGCAAAAAAAGCATATTTGTTAAAGTGATGTAAAAATTCATACAGTAGGGGTGGGGGCAGGACACAGTGGTCCCCCTGAATAAGCTGGTTTAGATGGACCTGCCTTAAGTTCACCCTTTCTCCACTAGTGGCAGGTCGGTTCACCTTGTACTCCATAATATTCATATACAATGAATATTTCTTCTATTTCAAGATTAAAATGATTAAAAGGGTCTTTAACAATGTTAAAAATTGTATTTTAAAGGTATAATTTTCATAAAATGTTATAAAAATATAAACGCTGTGTTAATTTTAAGTAGACCTGATATCGTGATAACCATGATTTGTAGACAAAAATCAAAATGTTTGTAAACAAAACATCAAAAATGTTTGTAAACAAACATCAAACCGGGAAATTATAAATTTAATTTACGTCTTCGTTGTCTCATTATAACACAACTATCGTAACACACGTTATCCTATTTTCTAAAAAAATATCTTATAAACAACTAAAAAAGTTAATGAATAAGATAAAAATAATCTTGTTTACATTTTTTTATAACATAAATAGAAGTCTTGATTTAAACCTGATAGCAATAGTGATAAGCGTACAAGGTGAAAACTAGCACTCGGTGCGGTAGTTGATGCAACTAATCCCTGTTTTTTAGAACACCTAAAACCAGGAGTCCCTACCCCTACTGTATGAATTTCTACATCACTTTAATATTCATATTTTTAAATAAAAGCCACATTAAAAAGCCTGTTTATATCAACACCCAAAACCGTTTCAATAATACGCAGCTTTGTTATTTTAGGATTTTTAGCAAAAGATGAGCTTAGAAAATAAAAAATACCACCAGAACTTCTTACCATTAACCTTAAATACCACGCGATTATAATATATATATATATATATATATATATATATATATATATATATATATATATATATATATATATATATATATATATATATATATATATATATATATATATCTGTGGGTGTGTGTGTATTTATAGTACTATTTATTAAAATCAATAAGTATTGAAACAGCTCAATATTTTTAGCATTACCTGACAACTTTTACAGGCTCAGGGATGTCGTAGGAGTTACCAATGAACTCTCTAAGTATTCTCATAGAAGTTATTTTGACTTCCTCTTCTGATGCTTGTTCCATAGCACGAGCACCGTCTCCGATCATCCATCCGTTAAGCACATGAGGGTTACCGTTCTCAGCGTCAAATGTTATTATGTCGTATCCCCAGTCCTTGAAAAAGTCAAGAATAAACATGTGTGCGTATTTATTTAGCGGTTTGAAGAACTTAGGCTGCCTTAAAGGGTATGAAATTATATCCAAAGATATCATGGATTATATCTTTGGTATCTAAAGATACCATAGATGGATAGATACCAAAGATATCATCCAAGAGATTTATTGGAGCAGTCCCATTAAAAGGGAAATAAAAATGGGTACAGGGTACCTCGGAATTTTTCCTCTTCAAAAACTCCTGGTGGCCAAATCATTTAGCTCATATGACTTTGGTCTTACTTTGCTCGGCCAGAATAAAACACTAACCAACGTCTGAGGCGTAATAACTTCCTCAGTATAGTTGTACACAAAACCATTATACAAGGAATCATAGTCATTGATCAAAATATAATTATGAGTACAATGTACAACTCTAATAACTTAATGGACCCGTATACAATTCTATTAAAATTTTCATAAACATGTGTCAATCATTACATACGCCCCAGTTTTGTGGAATTTTATATAGTGAATACGAAGAGTAACGTAATTCTCTTTCTTTCTACTTCGAGGATTTTAAATTATATAATTTTGATGTATTTATTTTTTGGAAGGATCTAAAATTTTAGAAAATTTGTCTAATTTAATGTTTCTACATGTTTAGTAAATTATCCGTTGGCATTTCGCCTGTCCCAATATAAAGGAGTTTAACTAGAAAGTCCATCTATATTTTTCTCAAAAACTAACAAAGATATCAAGATGCAGTCTTTGGGGATGGTATTTGGTAATATTTCTCAGGAAAAATCTAATTACGGGGTTGTGTTGCGGGTTTCACCCACTTGTTTAGACTATCCTTTTTTGTTTTCGGAGTTAGGTATAGGAAAGTTATTCTTATTTGCAAAAGCTCTGAAATAGAAGAAGGATTGTAAAAATAGCATCAAAATCAGTTATTTTTCTACTGAGTTCACAAAAAACGATTTTCTGAATTTTCATCTTTATTATCTCAATTTGCTAGAAGTTGATGATATAAATGTTAAATAGATATTGCGTTTTCATAAGCTGCTAAGTTTGTTATTATAAAAAATATCATATCTTGTAATTATGAGTAATTTTTCAACAGTTCAACGTTAGCTGAAAGCAATAAAACCGGCAAAACAGCATACCTTTTTTTAGCTAGCATACCAAAGAGAGGATTAAATATTAGTCTAGGAAAAGATCCGGTCCAAATCGGACCATTATTCATGAAGTTAGAAAAAAAATTAGTCTCGATAATTGAGAAAACAAAAAACAATTTTTGTTTTTTCAAGTTCAGAAATCCATAAATCATATGGCTCTGGGTAAACGTAAAAAACACCCGAAGTAAAGTCGATAGAGACATGTGTCTATTGTTCAACACTACCTTTGATTTTTAATTTTGACCAAAATATCAGGTTTTGTTGTAAAAATGACAAAATAGGAGAAATCTAGAATGTAGATGCTGACACCAATAATATCTGTCTAGGTTCTTCTAGCAAGTAATAGAAATAGAAAAGAGTAAAAGTTATTTATTTCAACCATGAAATTAAATATATTTTTAGAAAGATACTTTGTAGATAACTTTTTTGTGAACAAAACTTAGCTAAATAGGTCTCAAAGGGTCATAACAAGAATGACTAATAGTGTATGTTTTAATCCATAATGGAAATGCGTTCGAAAGTTACAATGTTCCAAAGAGATGTATAGGAACCAAATCTCGTACCTCGTACACATAAATCCATACATACACACACACACACACACCACACACACACACACACACACACACACACACACACACACACACACACACACACACACACATATATATATATATATATATATATATATATATATATATATATATATATATATATATTATATATATATATATATATATATATATATATATATATATATATATATATATTATTTGAATATCTATAAAATAAGGTATTAAAGACGTCACGCATGCAAAGTAATTAAACAACTTAAAACATCAACAATGTATGTATTACGAAACAAAAATGACTACAAAGATACAAGTGACGGTGAGCTAAGTTGTGAGTGTTAGGATCCTTTCAGCTTCCCTGAAACCAGATTCTAGGGCTCCATGAACAGTGGCGTAGTGATCTCCATTAGTTGCCTCACCAGCAAATAATAACACCTTCAAGCAATAAAGTAAAGAAATATTTTTATTAGGAATATAATTTTTATATTTTTATTTTAGGGACTTTTAAGTCCCTATAAGTCAAAGTACGGACAGTGGCACATCTTTTAAACTGCACCCAAAGAAACTTTTTTTTTAAACTTATAAAAAACTTAAACGGGGTACCTCGAAACTGTTCCTCGTCACATCGGGTTACTTGAACCACCTTTTTTCAGTCAGTTTGATCAGCAAAGCCGCTTTGATTTTTAAGACACCCCCACCGTGTAACCGTACTGACAGGGAACAAATAGCTGAAAACGGCCCTTTGATCAGATCAATCTGATTGGCAGGCACTCGCGAACATAGCCTACATTCTAAATTTTATTTCCCGAACAGTTACAATTTTCATCAGAATCGCAACAAATTTGGTATATGTTATACTGAAATTTGCAGAATAGGTCCGGCATCGTTAGTTTTAAAAGTTCGTTAGCAACGAAGAGTAAAAAGTAAATTTCTATGCATCTCATCAAAAGTCGGAAGACCCTTGACTCATACGCATAGTTTGCTGATCACGCATATTTTGCTGATCACGCATTTTTACATGTGTAATTTAATAAGAACGAATGTGTAATAAGTCTTTAAGACGGAGCAATTTGTAATGGTCAACACAACCTTAAAAACTACTTTGAATATTTTCAAGTGACGTGGTTGAGAACATTCCAAATTTCTTTACAGATTTTTCAAAATATTTCAGTTTGAGACTATTTGACAGCCAGCTATTACCCCAGATTCGCGGTTCTTATGGAAGCTTCCTACCAAGTTGAATGTTCAGTCTAATACTCACGGGTCTCCCATTGGAATTAATAACTGGCTTTCCTAAAACATTTCTAGGTCCTCTTATATGATCTGAATTCCTATGGTTAAAGCTGTATGATCCTATGACATCTTCTTCGTTCCACCAGCGAGTTCTGTAAATACAAATTGTAAACAGATAAGTGTTTCATGACCCAAGTTACTATTACAGTAACTCGTTTGGTCCTTTTCTTTTTTGAAAATAAATGAGAAATAATCACTAGTTTATTAAAACAAATTGCTCGAAACCTGGCAAATCGATTTGCAAAATCATATTCTTTAAGAGCTATTTTAAACAATGTTATCTGTTCCTTACCAGCATTTTAGAGAATTTTTACCAATGAAAATCAATTCACTAACTCATCTCTTCCTCCCTAATAATTTAGAATCGACAGAATATAATAAGTCTCTTCCTAATACATAAAATTGTATGTATAAAATAAATACGTATTATCAATATTAATTACAAGCAGTACCTGACAACCTTCACTGGTTCAGGGATATCATAGTTGTTACCAAGGAACTCTCTGAGTATCCTCATAGCTGTTGCTTTGACTTCCTCATCTGATGCTTGTTCCATAGCTCGAGCACCTTGTCCAGTCATCCATCCATTAAGGACATGTGGGTTGTGGTTTTCAGCATTAAAAGTTATTATATCATATCCCCAATCCTTCAACAAAAGGAGGTATTAAAAAGTAGTTAGTGGTTATGTATTTTACAAACTAATAAATGCTTAAACATATTTAATTCCATTATACACGATAGTCCAAGAGCCAAGACTAAAAAATGTGACTCATTTTGTACTTCTTCAAACCAAATTTTTCTGAAAATATACCTTTAATTTTGAAGGAAAAGCATAGTCTGCCTATCCAGAGTGGAGCTCTTTATATGAATGCGCTCAAAATCGCTCTCAAAGTAGTAGAAAATCGCACAAAGTCCAGTTTTCTTGTAATAAGTGGTTCCCAGTAGGTCGTGTAATAAACATGAAGAGAACTTTTTTTAAAGCAGGTAAAATTTACAATAAAACAAGTGTTTTTTCGCCAAAATCGAATAAATACCACTAAAGTTATAACATTTGTTAAATGGCCAAAAAAATCCACATTAAGCCAATATTTTCCCAAAGAAATTCGTTGAATTTCAGTGAAAGAAATTCACCGACTTTGCATAAATTAACCATTATTTTGGTGCTTCTGAAAGAGCCATAACTTTGGTTGCAGTTATCCGATTTTGATGATTAAACACTCGTCTTACAGAATATTTTATCACCTTTAAAAATGTTCTTTCCATGTTTTGCACACGACTTACAGGGAACCACTTATTTTAAGAAAACTGAAATTTGTGCGATTTTATAAAATTTAGAGCATGCACAATTATATAAAGGGCTCCACTCTGGATAGGCAGTCTATGCTTTTCTTCATAATTTAAGGTATAATTTCAGAATATTTGGTTTGAAGTAGTACAAAATGAGTCACATTTTTTTCAGGTCCGGCTCTTGGACTACAATGTTTCCCTCTCTTGAAGAGCTCTCTTTCTTCATATTTTACAATTTAAAAATATGAATTAAATTGTTGGATATTTTAAGTCGCCCGCTTCTGCCAAATATTACATTTGTTAGAAGGGAGCGTTGCAGCTATTACGAGCAGTACAGCCATTACAGCTGCACTGCCCGTAAGCGCAACCCGTAATGGCTACACTACCATTTTTTAATAATGTGTTCGCAAAAATGATACTAAAAATATACTTACAGCTCTGACACTTTAAACACTAAAACCGCGGCAACTTTATCTGAAATCGATTAATTCTATGACACTTACTACTATTCATAAGTGCAATAAGTTACAGCGATATACAGTGACCAAAAATAAAACTGACCCTTTAAAAAAAGTAAACTTAACTTCAAAAGTGAACAAAAACATTAAAAAAATAACAATCGTGAAATAAAAACCTTAGCGATGATAAAAGAAAAGAAATCTATAAATTGAAGAGTTGCTAGATTTGACTAATAAGTTCCTTTTGCCACTGAGACATTTTAAACCTGACGATACATCTGAAAAGGATTTTCCACATATATCGTCCGATTCTTACTCAAAGTCAAGGGATAAATAAAACGAAAATTGGCTCCGGAAGGGTCCGACGACGGTCGAACGCCTCGAAGAGGTCGAAGCTTAAGTTACAAGGTGTCGAAGCATCCAATTAACCCACGTGACTTAAGCTTCGAACCTCAAAATGTTCAAAAAGTTCTTCAAATAAAAGATGTGGATCGCCAACAACTATATTAAATTAATTTCTAAAGACGCCCATAAATAAGTTAACGAATTTTCATAAAATTGATTGATCGTTTTGGGATTTTATTATTGCGATGATACATTTATAATTAAAATTATTTATTTATCTATAATTATTTATTTATAATCACATAAGAGTTTATTGGAGACTATTTAGTATTTCAGATATACGAGTATCTATTACCACCTGCGTAATTTGTACTGCAATCGCTATAAGATTGCGTATACTTTTCTTTTATGCATTTGGTAGAAAAGAAAAAAGTATATACAATCGCTATTAGATTGCGTATACTTTTCTTTTATACTTTTGGTAGAAAAGAAAAAAGTATATGCATTCGCTATAAGATTGCTTATACTTTCTTTTATACTTTTGGTAGAAAAGAAAAAAGTATATGCATTCGCTATAAGATTGCGTATATACTTTCTTTTATACTTTTGGTAGAAAAGAAAAAAGTATATGCATTCGCTATAAGATTGCGTATATACTTTTCTTTTATACTTTTGGTAGAAAAGAAAAAAGTATATGCATTCGCTAAAGAAGATACTTTTCTTTTATACTTTTGGTGGTAAAAAAGAAAAGTATATACAATCGCTATTAGATTGCGTATACTTTTCTTTATACATTTGGTAGAAAAGAAAAGCATATGCAATCGCTATAAGATTGCGTATGCTTTTCTTTTATACTTTTGGTAGAAAAGAAAAAACTATATGCATTCGCTATAAGATTGCGTATATACTTTCTTTTATACTTTTGGTAGAAAAGAAAAAAGTATATGCATTCGCTATAAGATTGCGTATATACTTTTCTTTTATACTTTTGGTAGAAAAGAAAAAAGGTATATGCATTCGCTATAAGATTGCGTATATACTTTCTTTCTTTGGTAGAAAAGAAAAAGTATATGCATTCGCTATAAGATTGCGTATATACTATACTTTTGGTATAAATATAAGATTGCGTAATAACTTTTCTTTTATACTTTTGTAGAAAGAAAAAAGATATGCATTCGCTAAAGAAGATACTTTTCTTTTATACTTTTGGTAGAAAAGAAAAAAGTATATACAATCGCTATTAGATTGCGTATACTTTCTTTTATACCTTTGGTAGAAAAGAAAAGCATATGCAATCGCTATAAGATTGCGTATATACTTTTCTTTTATACTTTTGGTAGAAAAGAAAAGTATATGCATTCGCTAAAGAAGATACTTTTCTTTTATACCTTTGGAAGAAAAGAAAAGTACATGCAATCGCAATAAGAGTGCATATACTTCTTTTATACCTTTGGTAGAAAAGAAAAATTAATTGTGTTATTTAAATTACCATAACATTGCAATCATAACCTGAGGGAATAAAAAAGCCTACACACGAGCTACAGAGTGATATTCACTCATGTTAAGCTGAATCCAACCTCGAATGAGGCTGACCGCAATGTACCAATAGGAAGAAACGGAGCTTGCTCCAGCAAGTGTTTTATTTTTTTACTTAAAAACGCCGGGAGGGAAGTGCCTATTTTTGTGTTCCAATTTAGTTGAACTCTAATTTTGACCCAGTTGAAGAACAGAGTCACAATTAAGTCTAGCTCTGTTCGTCAAAAAACAAACAGCAGTGGTTCGTAAAAAAAATTTATCTTGAGCACGTCCAAGCCGAGTGGGATTCAAATCAAGCAATGAACTTTTTGGCGCTCAAATATGAGAAAGTCTTATTTTCCCTATTTTCGCAACTGGTCTTGGTAGATCGTGGACATTCAATCTCCTCATTTAAACAGAACATCTCTTGTTTGTTGCTCATGGTAGCCTCAAAATGAGAAATTGACAATAAAACATAAATCTAGGACGTGTGGAGAGGTGCTATGAGCCATCAATCTAAGACGTGTGAAGAGGTTCTATGAGCCATCAATCCGCGACTTATCTCAACACTAACTTGTCTCAACACAAAACTTTATCCTTAACCCCGTTTGCGACAAATTTTTTTAGATGATTGGATATTGGGTTTCGAGCCATTGCAGTTCTTACTGAAAGCTAATTGTAAATCAAGAGCTAATATGCTGAATACGAGCTAAAGTACAGCAATACAATGATGCATGAAATAAATGATAAATAAAATAAATGATGCATGATGAATGATGCTGTCCTCTTACAGAGATTCCTAAAAAAAATTCCTAAATTCCAGATCAAAATATAATAAGAGAAAATTACCTGAGTCGTAGAGGGATAAATGTGATCGTGCAGTAAAGCGAACCCTGTCACGTTCTTTGGCCACCAAGGCTTCTCGAAGACAAGAAATATTTTATCGACAACATCCATGCCGAGGCTCTATATCGAACATATCAATTTGAATAATTAAATGTTAATCAAGAAAGAAATTAAAATATTATATTCTAACATTGTGTATTAATCCCAATAACAGACGATACCATACATGTAGTATTTAAAGTGAATGCATTGTCATTTATTGCTTTAGAGTTTCGATATATTAAATCAAGGTTTTAAAATTACCATTTTGTCGACAAGTTATTAAAATAAACATCTTTTATGTAGAACTCTATGATTACTTTAAAAAAGGATTGGCTATTGTTTCTCAAGTTATTTGAAAGAAAACTTTATACTTCAACCCTTTAGCTCATCTTCAGGCATAAATAATCCTCCCATGGTCATCCTCCCAGCTTCGGACTCGCTTCGCTCGTCCTCAGAAATACAAGTCGTTAAATGTATATAGCAACAAGTAAGTTTATACGCAAAGTAAATACATTCGTTTCATTCCCTGTGGTCATGTATTTCTGTATTAACGTTGTGTATAGAAGAATGGGGTTTAAATTCTTCTGGATATTTACGGACAAGTTTACATAGTTCTAATATTCTAATGGAAGAAAAAGTAAGAATTTTATGTTTTATAAAAGTTGTGTTTTTTGTTGCTCTAGTTCCAATATTAAAAATTAATCTCAAAATCCGGTTTTGTAAATAAAGACTGTTGGCCTCAGAGCTATGTTCCCATGTTAAGATATGTATAGTTAAATGAGAAAAGGCCCAACCATAATAAAGCATCAACAGAACATCAACTGCGTTATATTTTTTTAATTTTTTAGCAAATGTTAAACTGAGTTTAACTTACATATCACAGAATCCACATGTTAACTATATTTTAACTTATCATCTAAAAATAAATCTAAAACTATGTTAAACGGCACAGTACGTTAAGAACTTGAATTAATTACAAAATCCAATGGTCTGTTAATATTTCGAGATCTAAATATCACAGAAACGCTTTTAGATGTATTTAAAGGTAACTTATTATTGTAACACCATTCTACAAAACCTAGACATACCAAATTAACATATATTTCTAAATTAAGGACATCACGACTATAAACTAAAACAGAACACTCATCAGCAAAAATAATAAAAACAATCTTTTACTATACTTCTTAACCAGGCCGGTAAGTCTTTAATATAAATGGCGAAAAGAAGAGGACCCATAATAATCTTTGTCTGTGTAACAACGTGTGTTTATTATATTACATATCTAATACAAAACACAATAACGTGTAACTATAACACGTAACAACGGTGTTTTATTAATATTACATATCTCTAATACAAAACACAATAAGTGTACTATAACACGTAACAACGTGTGTTTTGTAATATTACATATTCTAAAACAAAACACTATAACGTGTAACTATAACACGTAACAACGTGTGTTTTATAATATTACATATTCTAAAAAAAACACTATAACGTAACTATAACACGTAACAACGTGTGTTTTAATAATATACATATTCTAATAACGTGTAACTATAACACGTAACAACGTGTGTTTTATTACATATTCGTGTAACTATAACACGTGTGTGTTTTTAAATATACATATCTAAAACGTAACTATAACACGTAACAACGTGTGTTTTATAATATTACATATTCTAAAACAAAACACTATAACGTGTAACTATAACACGTAACAAGTGTGTTTTATAATATTACATATTCTAAAACAAAAACACGTGTAATAACACGTGTGTGTTTTATTATATTAATATTAATATTGTAACTATAAACACGTAACAACGTGTGTTTTAATATTACATATTCTAAAACAAAACACTATAACGTGTAAACTATAACACGTAACAACGTGTGTTTTATAATATTACATATTCAAAACAAAAACACTATAACGTGTAACTATAACACGTAACAACGTGTGTTTTATAATATTACATATTCTAAAACAAAACACTATAACATGTAACTATAACACGTAACAACGTGTGTTTTATAATATTACATATTCTAAAACAAACACATATAACGTGTAACTATAACACGTAACAACGTGTGTTTTATAATATTACATATTCTAAACAAAACACTTATAACGTGTAAACTATAACACGTAACAACGTGTGTTTTTATAATATTACATATTCTAAAACAAAACATATAACGTGTAACTATACACGTAACAACGTGTGTTTTAAATATTACATATTCTAAAACAAACACTATACGTGTAACTATAACACGTAACAACGTGTGTTTTATAATATTACATATTCTAATACAAAACACAATAACGTGTAACTAACACGTAACAACGTGTGTTTTATAATATTACATATTCTAAAACATAACACTATAACGTGTAACTATAACACGTAACAACGTGTGTTTTATAATATTACATATTCTAAAAACAAAACACTATAACGTGTAACTATAACACGTAACAACGTGTGTTTTATATATTACATATTCTAATACAAAACACAATAACGTGTAACTATAACACGTAACAACGTGTGTTTTGTAAATATTACATATTCTAAAACAAAACACTATAACGTGTAACTATAACACGTAACAACGTGTGTTTTATATATTACATATTCTAATACAAAAACACAATAACGTGTAACTAACACGTAACAACGTGTGTTTTGTAATATTACATATTCTAAAACAAAACAATAACGTGTATATAACACGTAACAACGTGTTTTATAATATTACATATTCTAAAACAAAACACTATAACGTGTAACTATAACACGTAACAACGTATATATTACGTGTAACTATAACACGTAACAACGTGTGTTTTTAATATTACATATTCTAAAACAAAACACTATAACGTGTAACTATAACACGTAACAACGTGTTTTTATAATATTACATATTCTAAAAACAAAACACTATAACGTGTAACTAACACGTAACAACGTGTGTTTTATAATATTACATATTTAAAACAAACACTATAACGTGTAACTATAACACGTAACAACGTGTGTTTTATAATATTACATATTCTAAAACAAAACACTATAACGTGTAACTATAACACGTAACAACGTGTTTTATAATATTACATATTCTAAACAAAACTATAACGTGTAACTATAACACGTAACAACGTGTGTTTTATAATATTACATATTCTAAAACAAAACTATAAACGTGTAACTATAACACGTAACAACGTGTGTTTTATAATATTACATATTCTAAAAAAAACACTATAACGTGTAACTATAACACGTAACAACGTGTGTTTTAATATTACATATCTAAAACAAAACACTATAACGTGTAACTATAAACACGTAACAACGTGTGTTTTATAATATTACATATTCTAAAACAAAACACTATAACGTGTAACTATAACACGTAACAACATGTTGTTTAAATATTACATATTCTAAAACAAACACTAACGTGTAACTATAACACGTAACAACGTGTGTTTTATAATATTACATATTCTAAAACAAAACACTATCACCTTCAAACAAGATCTATGTGTGAAACAAAAAACCATTGCAAAAAGTCGTTAATAAGGACATTTCAGTTTGGTAAATTGATTGTTATTCTTCTTTTTAGACCATTTACTCCTAAAAAAACTTATTAATTCTCAATACTGTGGTCTCTAACCTCTCAATATGTACCAAATTTATCTCGATTGCGACATTAGAATCTAATTTATTTAGGGTAATGGATTTGAAATATACCACCTTGTATACAAGAAAATCATCAATAATTACCTCAATAACATGAATTTTATCCATAGGCAGAGATGGAGTAAAGATCTGTTCGTGTTTTTTCTTCAATACATTAATAGAAGGTGTTATAATAACATAATCAGCTGTGTATTTATCACCAGATTCAGTTGCTATGGTAACCTTTTCACCTGACCAGTCTATCTTAGATACCCTGGAGGAGAGTTTTACATGACTCATTAGATCTAGATCTTTCCATGGGCTTAAATTATGAGTCCCCTATAAAGTAGAGATATGTGTTAGCCATTTTAATAATAAGATTGATAATCAACAACATTACTTGATATTTTATAAAACTTAATCCTACTCACGAATAAGTCATAGCCCAAAATAAAAATGAGTCCTTGTTCTAAATAGAAATAAATCTTAATCCAACATAAGAATAAGTTTTAGTCCTACATAGAAATAAGTTTTAGTCTTGTAGTAATAAGTCTAAGGCCCCCAATTAGAATAAGTCTTAGAAGAATAGGTATGTAAAATCAGGTCATAGAAGGCCATAGTAGGTAGTAGGTAATAGTACTAGGTAATAGTAGGTCATAGGAATAGGTATTATCACAACCTAGGGATATGTTAGTCTTAAACAGCAATAAATCTAGTCTAATATAAAAAAAAGTCTAAGGCCCGTATTCAAAGACATCTTCCTAACATTTTCCTAACATTCTCCTTGTTCCTTAAGGAGGATGTTAGGAAAAATGTTAGGGAATGTTAGGAAAATATTAGGAAGATGTCTTTAAATACGGGCCTTAGTCTTTTATAGAAATAAGTTTTAGTCCAAAATAAGAATTCGTTTTAGGCCTGCATAAGGGCAATCTTAGTCTTACAAAAGAATAAGTTTAGTCTTGCATAAGGGCAATCATAATCCTACATAAGAATAAATTTTAGTCCTACATAAGTATAAGTTTTAGGCCTGCATAGGGATAATCTTAGTCTTTTATAGAAATAAGTTTTAGTCCAAAATAAGAATAAGTTTTAGGCTTGCATAAGGGCAATCTTAATCCTACATAGAGAATAAGTTTTAGTCCTACATATGAATAAGTTTTAGATTTGCATAAGAGCAATCTTAATCCTACATAAGAATAATTTTAGTCCTACATACGAATAAGTTTTAGACCTGCGTAGGGATAATCTTAGTCCTACAAAGGAATAGTGGTTAGTCCTACATAAGAATAAATTTTAGTCCTACATAAGAATAAGTTTTAGGCCTGCATAGGAATAATCTTAGTCTTGCAAAAGATTAAATTTTAGTCCTACATACGAATAAGTTTTAGACCTGCGTAGGGATAATCTGTTTTACAAAAGAATAAGGTCCAACATATTATATTAATAAGTTTTAGACCTGGGTAGGGATAATCTTAGTCCTACAAAGGAATAGTTGTTAGTCCTACATAGCATTAAGTTTTTGCCTTCATAGGACTAATCTTAGTCTTCATAGGACATTATTCCATAGAAATAAGTCTTACTTATTAAAACAAATTGTATCTATTAACATTGACGCATTCACAGATAAACGAAGATATATGTTTTCTTCAATTTTGGGATCTCCAGGTGACTTGAGGACATTTTATAACGAAGTATTGTGTCGAATTAATTGGCACAAGCCAATGATGATATAGAGGTTGTGGTATAACTGTAACGCAACAAGTGTCTTAGCGAAAAATATTTCACTGTAGTGGATAATTTCTGCTTTAGTGATATGTTCCTACTACTATCAGTTCCTAGGTATACTGTTGTTTAACACTACTAAACAGAAACTTAAATGTCTGTACTAACATTGAGTAGCTCTACTATGGTTCCCATGCCTCTTGTTTTCCATTCTACCAACTTATCTCCTTCTCTCTCTTCATAATCAGTTGGTTGATGAATTGATACGTCTCTGAGATCGTTACAAGCTTCTAGAGTGCACATACTCTGGCTAACGTAGTACTTCATAGCCTTAGCTTCTTCAGGTGACATACCTAGCGGCTTTATCAACTTATCAACTCTGAAACAATCCAATAAACAAGGTTGAAATTACTCTCTAGTTCGCTAATATTACCATGAGGATAATATTAATCTCGTTCCAAGGGGGTCAAAGCTTCCAATGTACTGCGGGTTTAGTATTCAGCACCCCTTCTTAAAAGTCAGACATAGGAGTCCAGAAAACCACAAACGTGGGGCTTTGCTAAACAAAATTATAATAATGTTTGACAAAAAATTATGTTTGCCAAAGCCCCACTTTTGTGGTTTTCTGGGACTCCTATGTCTGACTTTTAAGAAGGGGCTTGATACTAAACCCGCAGCTTACATTGGAAGCTCTACCCCTGCAACGATTTATATTATCCTCATGGTAATATTAGCAGAACTAGGATAAATTTTCAACTTGCTTATGGATTGTTTCCCAGAGTTGTAAAGTATAAAGCCGCTAGGTATGTAGCCCTGAGAAGCTCAAGGCTATGAAGTCTCACGTTAGCCAGAGTATGTGCATCAGAAGCTTTTACGTCTTAAGAGACGTATTCAATTAATCAACCAACTAGATTATGAGATGAGAGAAGAGATGAAGTTGGTTAGAATGAGAAAACAAGAGGCATGGGGAACCTTAGTTAGAAGCTACTCAATGTTAGGTACAAACTTTTATGTTTCTGTTTAGTTAGTGTCACAACAACGTATTACCCTAGACTTGAAGTACGCTGACATATCACTAAAGAGAAATTATCCACTTGTACAGTGAAATTTTCTTTCGCTAAGGCCGCTTGTTGCGTTACCGTTATTACCCCACCTCTTATATCTCATTGGCTTGTGCCAATTAATTCGACACAATACTCTCGTTATACCAATGGCTTCTCAAGTCACCTGGAGATCCAAAAATGAAGGAAAACATTATATCTTCGTTCTGATCTGTGAATGCTTCAATGTCAATAAGATACAAGATTTGTTTATTAAAAGTAAAGACTTATTTCTACTGGAATAATGTCCTATGAAGACAAGATTAGTCCTTAAGGGCAAAAATTATTGCTATGTAGGATAACAACTTTCCCTTTGTAGGCTAGATTATCCCTACCCAGCCTCATAAACTTATAATTGATAAGGACTAAACCTTATTCTTGTTTGTTAAAACAGATTAATCCCTGTGAGGCCTAACTTATTCGCTATGTGGACTAAAATTTCATCTTTTGGCAAGACTAAGTCTATCCCCTATAGGCATAAAACTTATTCTTTATGCAGAGAAACTAAAATTTATCTTATGTATAGACTAACCACGTATTTCCTTAAGGACTAAGATTTCCCTACGCAAATCCAAAACTTATTCGATATGTAGGACTACAACCTTATTCTTATGTAGGATAGATTTTTGCTCTTATGCAAAATCTAAACTATATTCATATGTGGGACTAAACTGTATTCATATGATAGTTATCGTGAATTAAGTATTTTGTGTCCTATCTGCTAGATGGAGCTAGGCTATTCGAATTCTTTTAGTTGTTTTCTTCCTCTTTATGTTTTGGTACTCGCTCAAATATACTTCCGTTTTTTCTTCATTTAATTATAATATTAGTATTCTGAGGAATACCTTTTTTCAATTTTTTGTTTGTATTACTCTCCTCATTAGCGAGCCTTAACAAACATTACAAAACTACCATTTCATTCTTCTTTTTACACAATTTCAGTATCATTTTGTAGTTACTTTTCTTTATGGACGTGTGTCTATCTAGGTAC